>OY856186.1:457064024-457624717 GCA_963693315.1 Diogma glabrata | reverse complement strand
AGAATTTTGCGATTCACCGTTTTTGAATTATTCTAAAAAAAGTTCAACAAAAAGTTTTATTTCTATGTGTTTAGGGGATGGGAGTGGGGAAGGGTGAAAAAAAGGTTTTTTGGCTTGCATGAGTTGACAGAACACCAAAATTCAAACACATTACAATTTTTTTAGAATCTTGCGATGCACAGTTGTTGAATTATTGTCAAAAAACGTCCTATTTTAGTGTCAACACCACTCAACCTCTAAATTTCGTCGTTGATTAACAGAATTGAGTCGTTCCTTAGCTACCATAAACAGCTATGGATAACATTTAACCTAATTAGTAATATTTTTATATCATTTCGATCAATTTAGATGAGATTGACATATACTATTGATATTTACGATGAATCATTTATTTTTTATGTGTAGACCATCGACAATATAAACCCTTTACAACACAACTTTATGTTAATTATTTTGATATTGTTTTCTTTACATTCACGGAACCCTTGACGAGCGAATTTTATTCGCACTTGTCTGACTTTTTTTTATCTGAGTTAAGACCAATGTTAAGATAAAGTGTGATTTTAACACACAAAAAACAACGAAAACATAAATCTAATCATATATTTATCTAGGTTATAAAAACCTTCCAGCAATAACGATCTATGTATTTATTTAGTCGAACTTAAGTCGAACTAATTTTCTATCTATAGTTTTATAATCTATCGCAAATAGTTTTATGATCTATCGCACAGATAATTAATGTTGGCCATTAACGGGTCATTGTTCGGTCTTTTAAAGGATACTGTGCTGGTTATTTTTATAAACCGTAGATCAGCAAATTCATGATTTGACTAATGGCCCACTAACTATCAGGTTTTGATTGGAATCAGGCCCTAATGTATTATTTCCCCTACAAGGTTGTACAATTGGTCCATTACTGGCAGGCAGTAATGCAGCAAAGGGCGATTACTGGCAACCACGACTGCGCCATTAACATAATTTTACTGGATGATAACTTCGGACAATAAATGGTTGCCATTCAAAGGCCAGAGAAAAAACAACAGCAGGCCCATACAAAGCTGTACAGTTGGCCTAGTAACAGACCAATAATGATGACCAGTATTGTAGTAATGGCCAAATACTAGCAACCATGACTGGGCCGTTAAAAAAAATATACATTATTATCATATGTAAATTTAAATAAATTAAATACAAAATAATTTAACATAAAATAAAAATGACGGAAAAAATTCAAAACTCCCCATACAACTGGTTCAGTTGCAAGAATGGCCGAGTACTGGCAAAAATGACTGCCAATACTCGGCCGTTAAAAAAATATAAAATAATATTTTCATATGTAAATTTAAATAAATTATTTACAAAATAATTAAAATAAAATAGAAATGAAAAAAAAAATTAAAACATATACCAACCTTTTCAATATTACCATAGTTTTCAGCCGAGAAGCGATAACTAAACTTTATGTGAAATTTTTCAAACTAAGTATTTCTTAAACAGATAATACTCTATTGAAATTTAAAAAATGACATAGATCGGCAAATCCATCCCTGCAGTAATGGCTCCATAACAATAGTCAATTAATGTTAACCATTAACGGGACATTGCTTGACTATTTAAAGTAAACAGCACTGGCAATTTTCTATAAACGGCAGATTGACCAATTCATGGTAGCAGTAATGGTGCGATAACAATAGTCAAGTAATATTTACCATTCATGGGCAAGTGCTTGGCCATTCAAAGGTTACAATATACTGGCTATTTTCTGTAAACCATAGATCGGCCGATGAACGGCGCTAGTACTGGCGCAATAACAACAGCCAAATACTGTTAACCATTAATGGGCCAGTGTTTGGCCGTATGTCAGTGTCTAGCAAAACCTACTTGGGTTATATATTAAATCAAAAACCCCAATATTCATAGCCTGCTTAATGTCACCATATGCAAAAAACAATGAACATTTGCCAAATGGATTAGTATTTTTGATTAAATTTTTTTTTATTTTATTAAATATATAAATTAACTACAATAAATTAAGTATAATTAAAATAAAATAAAAAAGTTACTATGGGAAAAAATTAAAACATCTCAAGTAGGTTTTGTCGGACTCTGAAATACGGCCAATCACTGGCCCATTAATGGTTAACAGTACCTGGCTATTGTTATTGGGCCACTACTAGAACCAGGTTTTCAGAAAAGAGAAAACATATAGTTACCTTTGAATGGCCAACCACTGGCCAGATAATGGTAAATAATACTTGGCTATTGTTATTGGGCCGTTGCTAGAACCATAAATCAGCCGATCTACGATTTATAAAAAATAACCAGTACACTTTACTTTAAATGGCCAACCAATGGCTAGTTAATGGCTAACATTAATTGGTTATTGTCATTGAACCAGTACTGCAACAATGAAATAACCGATCTATGTCATTTGGTTAAAATTCACTAGAAAAAAAATCCATTTTAGAAATATATATTT
This sequence comes from Diogma glabrata, assembly GCA_963693315.1. NCBI lineage: Eukaryota > Metazoa > Arthropoda > Insecta > Diptera > Cylindrotomidae > Diogma > Diogma glabrata. The sequence goes on along the minus strand of OY856186.1, from coordinate 457,622,235 downwards.
GAAAAATTTTTACCTATAGCTTAGTTATCGCTTCTCTGCTGAAAGACGATGATAATGTTATTGCTTCGGTCTGAAAGGCCCAAGTATTACATTCATGAGCTAAAAGCAAAATTCTTACCCCCACTTTTTTTGGCATTTCTCTACGTTTTAGGACCTACTGATTCTAAAAAAGCAAAAAAAAAACATGTATGTCTGTTTGCCGGCCGGCCGTCACAACCGACGAAATCTAGAAAACGGATGAAATTTCTAAAAATAGGTACACTCAATGGTAAGAGCCGAAAGGAAGTTGTGTTCGATAACTGTACCGGAAGTGTGTCAAAAAAATCGTCAAGTGTGTCAAAACAAGGAAATATGCATATTTTTTTCTTAAAAAACGTTAATTTTAAGTGATGATCGTCAGAAACAAAGAGTGCGGAGAAATCTTGATGGTCGGGATTGGTATGACAGACCAAAAACTAGATTATTGCATTATAAGTTTGTCAAAAAAAATTGTCAAGTATGTCAAAAGAAAGATTTTTATTTAATTTTTTACCTAATTTTCTGGAAAAAAGTGAAATTAATTATTTTTAATTATTTGTATGACATGAAATTTTATTATTATTATTGAGAATTAGGGTATTATAAGTTTGTCAAAAAAATGTTGTCAAGCGTGTCCAAAGAAAGATTTTTATTTATTTTTTTACCTAATTTTTTGGAAAAACATAAAATTAATTATTTGTATGGCATGAAATTTTATTATTATTATTGAGAATTATGGCATTATAAGTTTGTCAAAAAAATAATGTCAAATGTGTCAAAAAATGATTTCATTTATTTTTTTAGCCAATTTTTTGGAAAAAAAAATTGCTGTTTTTATGACGTAAATGTAATTGAAAAGAAATTGGACATAGAAATTTTTTGAATTTGTTTTAGTTTTTGAATTATTTTGAAATTTTAAAAAATGTTTCAATTTTTGATTTTGTAAGAATTTTTGGAATATTTTTATAATTTTGAAAAATTTTAAATTTTTGATTTTATTATAATTTTTGGAATTTTGAAAACAGTTTCAACTTTTGCAATATTTTTAGAATTTTAGAAAAACTTTTAATTTTTGATTTTGTTATAATTTTTGCAATATTTTTAGAATTTTGAAAAAAAGTTTAATTTTTATTTTGTAAGAATTTTTGTAATAGTTTTAAAATTTTGAAAAATTTAAAATTTTTGATTTTATTATAATTTTTGGAATTTGGAAAAAGTTTCAATTTTTGATTTTATTTAATTTTTACAATATTTTTGGAATTTTGAAAGAAATATGAATTTGTGATTTTGTAATATTTTCTCAAAATGCTAAATATACATCGCTGACCAATCTAAAAACAATGTCTCTCATAAAAGTTTTTTGCCGAAAACTATATCAAAATCTTTGACCCAGGCCGAAGTCTTGATATCTCAGAGCTTGAGATTTCAGCCTCTCCATATTTTAGGTTTTAGCTTGGTATAAGTTTTAAATTTTTTTTCATTTGACATTTTTATTTTATTTTAATTCTTAAATTATTTTGTATTGAATTTATTTAAATTTGCCTATGATAATATTTTTAATATATTTTTGGCCCAGTCATGGTGACCAGTACTCGGCCATTGCTGCAACATTGGTCATCATTATTAGTTGGTTACCTGGCCAACTCCACAACCTTGCATGGACCATTATTTTTTTTTCTGGCCCATGAATGGCAGCCATTTATTGTCCGAAGTTATCATCCAGAAAAATTATGTTAATGACCCAGTCATGGTTGCCTGTGCTTGGCCATTGCTGCGTTACTGGTCGCCATTAATGGACCATTACTGGACCAGTTGTATGGGATATACCACCTTAATCGCTATTATTATAGTCTTTCACCGGTTGCCCGGGTGCCCTTGGGTGGACTTTCAGCAAAGGATCTTGATGAAACTTTGTCAAATGATACAAGTATACTTGAAAATGGAAGATATGGATTCATTTTAAATTTGGACAAAATGGCGGGGGGTCTGCCAAACACCTCTAAGTTTAAATCTTGAAAAACTTCTAATCCCGGACTATGATCTTACTGAAACTTAGTATATAAGGCATCATACATTGGAATGACTGGTCAAAAATTAAAAAAGAGAATGCAACAACATAAGCTTGACCAAAAACAAAAACATCTAAGCCTTCAGGGAACGGCAGCTGTCCAACATTCAATTGAAATGGGACACACTTTCAATTTGGATAATCCAAGAATATTGTCGTTCGATCGTAACAAAACCAAAAGAGCGATAAAAGAAATGCTACACATAACAGCGAACAAAAATGCAGTGAATTTCAGGATGGACACTGAAAACCTAAGCAAGTCATATGCACAGCTGATCAACACTATAAATATAAATAAAAATAGAAACAAACATAGAACCATAGAAAATAATAGCCTAGTACACAGCAATTCTCTCAGTTAAAAACATAATCAAAACATAAAAAACAGTTTTACGAATATTAGCATACACATTTAGAAAAAATTAATAAAAAAAATATATATATATATAAAAAAAAAATATAGGTCATCAACCTCCGTACGTACTGTTTCCTATTATAATTATAAATTTATCATCGATAGGAAAATTTTTATTTTTATTTCTTCAATTTTAATTAGTCTTACTAGTACATCAATATTGTTAACCAGTTCAAATTTTTAATATGTTTTTATTTTAGTGATTTTAATTAGTTGGTGTTTTAATTGTTCTTTATAGTTATGTTTAATATATCATTAGTTTAAGTAGTCAATTAAATACAGTTTTTAATTTATTTTAACGTAAGTTTTCAAAAAATTTTTTTAACTATAGTATTAGCTCTGATAATAATATAATATTAACAATCATATTGTGTTTCCTAGATACTACGTACAGGATTGAGAATGGTGACAAAAAATCACCGAAACGTATCCGATTGAAATAAAGTTTGAAAATTTAAATGATATAAATCTTTAGTTTTCAATTTAATGAAAAAATCTAGTCCATCATCTGATTGTTTGCAAACAAGTTTGATCCACTGTTGCAAACAGAACCTATCGTAAAAATTAATTGAGGACTAAGACACACAAAAACCAAGGTTATTCTGAAAATTAAAATTCTCATAATAATCATAAATTTGGCTTTTACGGTGTCAAACAAAATTTAAAATATTAGTATATAAGGTTTTAGTACAGTTTTCAATATTTCTGCGTACCAACTTTTGGTTTGTCACTTCCGGTTAAAAAGTTTTTTCCAGGTGTTTATCCCTACTGTAGCCTACAATTACCGATCAATTTTCATGAAACGTTGGTAAAAGCTTTCAAGTAACATGAGAAAGATTCTATCAGCTTTTGGAGTACATTGGATAAAGGGTTTGGGGGTTCACCATACAACAGTTGGTTTTTTCCACAATGTTTTTTATGTTTGTTGGGAGCATAAAACATTCGTTCGGGAAATGAATTTTGATGACACTTTGGAGAAAGACGCAAACATGTATGGCAAGGAAGTGATCAGATTTTAAGCGATAGTGAACAAAATGGTGTGGGGTCCCTGGAGCACCTGTTTTTTTGAAAGCTCTTAACATCTGTACCTGATAATCGAATTGGATGAAACTTAGTACATGAGCATTTAGTACGGGTCACAACAGTTCTGCATCCCAACTTCCGGTTTTTCACTTCCGGTAAAATTTTTTTTTGTAAATTTTCAATTTTTTCAGTGTGTTTATACACACTACAGCCTACAAGTAGGACTTAAAATAAATTTACACCGATTCAAAGTACGCCTTACATTATATAAATAGAGATTTGTTCCATAATTTTCAAAAACCGTATAAAACAACAAAAATATTCTTTATTAACAGAAAAAGAAATGCTACGCATAGCTAAGGCAATAATTACATTGAGAGAGTTTAGGAATTGCTATTCAGCGGGTTTATTAAAAGCGGTTGCGTAGCGAGCAAAGTAGCCAGCCTATCAACTTTCTGCTTAGATTGTTTACAATCTGCTAGTTAGCTAGTGCTATAGTAATTCACTGGCTAGTTGCTTGCAAAATCGCTCAATGTAATAATCTGGATATAAAACGTGTTTGACTAAGATTATATCGAATTTCAATGATCGAACAATCGTTACAATTCGTATTTAGGAATATTTTAGTAAACAAAATTAAGAAATATTAAATAAATATTGATAAACAAAATCATAACGAAACCTAACACAAAATTCTATTTAATTCAACATAAGTGGTTGCCTTCACTGCCTTTATACTATACAATATTAAGCAAACAAATTCATAATCAACAGAAAATCAAAAATATGGAGGAGCTGAAATCTCACAGCTCTGAGATATCAAGACTTCGGTCTGGGTTAAGGATTTTGGTATAGTTTTCGGCAAAAAACTTTTATGAGGACATGGTTTTTAGTTTTGGGCAGCGATGTATATCAAACATACCTCTTTGTTAAAGTACAAGTATTTTTTATCTCTGTTTAGAAATTTATTACAAAACTAACACGAAACATTGCCGGAAAATTATAATCAAAATTCCAAAAATATTGTTAAATTAAATAAAATCAAGCTTTCTCAAAATTCCAAAAATATTCCAAAAATTAGAATAAAATCAAAAATTTAAATTTTTTCTAAATTCTAAATATTATTTCAAAAATTCTTAAAAATTCAAACTTTTTCCAAAATTCTAAAAATATTGCAATATTGCAAATATAGCAATATCTAGTAATGTTTTCCGCGCCCTATATATATACATATTGTTGTTCAGTATAAAAAGCTGCACAGCATACTCCATTTTCAAGGTCATCGGGAGTGACGGAAGAATTCTATATATTTACAAAAATTATTATAAAATCAAAAATTGAAAATTTTTTAAAAATTCCAAAAATTATGATAAAATCAAAAATTAAAAATTTTTCAAAATTCTAAAAATATTCCAAAAATTCTTACAAAATCAAAAATTAAAACTTTTGTCGAAATTCTAAAAATATTGCAAAAATTATTAGAAAATCAAAAATACAAACTTTTTCAAAATTCCAAAAATATTTCAAAAACTATAACAAATTCAAAAATTTCCATGTCCAATTTCATTTTAAATTACATTTACGTCATAAAAACAGCTACATTTTTTTTCCAAAAATTTGGCTAAAAAATAAATGAAATCATTTTTTGACACACTTGACATTATTTTTTGACAAACTTATAATGCCATAATTCTCTATAATAATAGTAAAATATCATGTTATACAAACTATTGATTTAATTTTTTTCTAAAAAAATTGGGTAAAATATAAATAAAAACCTTTCTTTTGACACACTTGACAACATTTTTTGACAAACTTATAATGCCATAATTCTCAATAATAATAATAAAATTTCATTTCAAACAAACAATTTTATTTTTTTCCAAAACATTGGGTAAAAAAATAAATAAAAATCTTTTGACACACTTGACAACATTTTTTGACAAACTTATAATGCCATAATTCTCTATAATAATAATAAAATTTTATTTCAAACAAACAAATTTATTTTTTTCCAAAAAATTGGGTAAAAAATAAATAAAAATCTTTCTTTTGACATACTTGACAACATTTTTTTGACAAACTTATAATGCCATAATTCTCAATAATAATAATAAAATTTCATTTCAAACAAACAATTTTATTTTTTTCCAAAAAATTGGGCAAAAAACTAAATAAAAATCTTTCTTTTGACACACTTGACAACATTTTTTTGACAAACTTATATTGCAATAATCTAGTTTTTGATCTCACATACCAATCCCGACCATCAAGATTTCTCCAAATTTAATGTTCCTACTCGTAATCACTTAAAATGAACGTTTTTTAAGCCAAAAATATGAAAATTTGCTATTTTGACACACATAATGATTTTTTTGACACACTTTCGGTACAGTTAGCGTCCTTTCGGACCTGTCCCTTGTGAATACCTATTTTTAGAAAACAAAATTTTTGAAATCCCTCTAGCCGTTTTCCCTGCAGCGTAGGTAATGACGGACGGCCGGACGGACATACATACATACACTACAGACAGACAATAATTTTTTTTTATTGCTTTTTTAGAATCAGTAGGTCCTAAAACGTCGAGAAATGCCAAAAAAAGTGGGGGTAAGAATTTCACTTTGAGCTCATGAATGTAATACTTAGGTCTTTCAGACCGAATTAATAACAAAAATGATCTTGAATTACACATAGAATGTTGTTGTTGTTGTTGGAAGAATCAAAAATATTTTTGTGTTTTTTTTCTATAACCTTTTTTAGTGAGTTAGGTGACATTATTTGTTATTTTGGAACATTCCAGATTAAAGATGTGTAGGTAGAATAATGATTTTTCTAGATTGTACGAAATTTAGTATTTAACCAGGTATTTTTAGGCAGAAATGAATTAATTGCATATATAAATTTGTGTAAATAGAAGTTTTTTGTAAATAAAGTTTTAAGTGTTATTTAAGTGAAATTGAGTGACGCTGTGTTCATACTGGAAATTTCTACAATCAACCTTTGGAGTTTCTGAAGCTGTTGGAAGAATATTCTAGTTAGGAATAATGTTTTCTGTATTGTTTTCCTGTTGTTGTGGAACAATTGAGGAACTGAATAATTAACCAAATGTGGTGTATTTACCTACTAATTTGTGACCGAATCTAGAAGATTGGGGAATGTACGTTCATCGAATTGAGAGTAAGGTCAATTCGAAGTAAGGTTGAAAAACGTAACAATATGTTAAAATATTTTCACAATTTTATTTAGTAAATTGAGAACAATATTGTTTTAATTAAAATGTGTTGAGTTGTTGGAATCACAATAGGTGTCACAACATTACATAGAAAAGAAACCTTTTAAGACCTTGGTCCCACAACAACATGCGTTCTCAAGTGTTGATGCACGCAAATTTTTTTGTTTGTTTTTTCTTGTTTTTTTAAGAATGCATAACTAAGAATGCATAATTAATCACATATAAAAATAAAATATAACATAGACCCATAGTATTTCATGATAGGGAGGTCGAGGAAATAAAAATTAAATAAAAGATAAGATGAGAAGCAAATATTTAAAAAAAAATTGGAGGAACAAACTTAAAATGGGGTTGCCAATAATCCAGCTAGTAGCATATTTCGAAATCATGTACCGCACTGGCTTTCTCAATGATTAAGACCCAGATATAGAGTTATATGAAAGCTCGTTTTCCGTGCTAGCAAGTGACCTCATCAAAGAATATTCCATCGCTAAAATTGAGCGTGCTACCAACTGAATAGAGTTCGTCCGCTAGAAACCCTTTAAGATATCATCTTTCTTAGTGATATATAATTACTATTGCGGTATGTGAAGTTTGCTTACAATTTGGTGATCGAATTAAAAGAATATTTAGAAAATACGTGTACCGAATTAAAATACGGACTAATTTCAAGTAAATTCATGACACTATTGTAACTTAAATCAATTTCTTTATAAATACAAATTCCATAAATTATAACTTTTTTAACATTTGTGTACATTTAAGTACGGAAATTGAATTTCAATAAAATATTCGTTAAATATTTTGATATTCTTAAAAAAAATGCAAAGGAAATTGTATGAAGATTTCCTTATTTTATAGATTTAATTTTGTTTGATATTGTTCACGTTTTTTAACATTGTGGAAATAAAGATAATTTAAAGCGATAAAAATTTGACAAACATCATAAACTGAGTAAACTCTTATATATTTGTTCGGTTTAATGTATTCGAAACACAATCGAAATATTTACCAAATATGTTACAACACTGGTGATATGATTCAACTCAATTGACAACAAAAATCTATAATCGGTTTCAATTTAGAACTACAAATCGTATATCAAACTGTAATAAAACATCGAATAAAAAAACTAAATCAAATCATATTAAATATCAAAAGCCAAATTCGTACATATAAATGTTTTGTGTTTAGGACACGAATATGGTTTTATTTTTTTAACCCATAGAAAATTATTTTTATATGTTATTGTTTTGTATTTTTTTTTTAACTTTAAAGGTTCATTTTTTTGGTGATATCGCCGCTAATCATTAAAATACTGAAAAACATTCAATAAAAGCTAATAAATAGTCATATAATATATTTTCTATGATCATAACAACCTGACATAAGATTATCTAATAATATTTTATATGAAATGATATTGGAACTAAATCATAACAATAAAAATGTTGCTTTAGTTCAAATTTTCATCATTATAGGCAATTATGTATAAGAGCTTGGTTACTAACCTGAACTCTAACTTCTGGTAAATTAACTTTCATTGCTAATTCCTCTCTTGAATAAACGTCTGGATAATGAGATTTTTCAAATGCACGTTCTAATTCATGAAGTTGATATGTTGTGAAAGTTGTTCGATTTCGACGATGTTTTTTCTTAGAACTCGAATCATCTATATGTTTTAAGAAAAGTATTGTAATTATGTACATAATTTTAAATTTTTGTAAAATCTAATATATTACCATTAAGCCCCTCGTCATCACTACCCGACGTAATTTTTTCACCAGTTTCACTTGAGTTTGTGTGATTCAAATCTTCACTGGAGGCGTAACTTACGTTTGTATCAACTATTAAATCATCGTTATTATTATTGCTATTACGAAAATCGTTATTGATTATTCTATTATTTTGTTGCTGAATATCATCCAGATTTCTTGTACGTAAACCACTACCTCCACCGTCAACTGTATTTATTCCATTACCATTTTTCGAGTAATCAAATGTTTTTGTTCCGATTGTGTTTGAAGACGTTGTTGCATCATTGAGTGATGATAAATCTTTTACTGAATCCTCATTATTTGATATCGAACCATCATCATACTCAGTTGTATTTTCATCATACATAGGATTTCCTCGAACTAATTGTAATAAACAACTAGCATTTTCATTATTTATTCGAAGTAAATCTGATTTTGGAGAGTTATTTAAATGATTCTCAAAATGATTACCAATCATGTCACCTCCACTACCTACAGTTTGATGTGTTAATAAATATTTATTTGAATCGTTTGAACTTATTTGATCGTTATTTGAAAGATCTATATTACGTAAAGCATAATTTGACTCTAGCTGCGTTAATATTGAATGATGGTTTTCGGATAAACTTGACTTTGATAATTGAATTAGTTGATTATTATAAGCGTTGTTGTTGTACAAATGAGTAAATTGATGTGATTGATTTGTTTGAATATCACATTCAACTTCAGATGTGCAATTCAGACTATCTGAAATTATATGAAATTTATTAATTGAATAATTTAGTTGAAAAATTTTACTTGGGGTCCGTAGAATAATAAACGAAAATAGATAAAAGAGGCTTTTCAACTAAGCATTAACGAGGACAACTCGTTTTGAATAAAAAAGAATTTTTAAGCTATTTCGGGGATATTGTTCACAGTTTCCTTCATTTTATAAAAGTGTGGCTAAAAGACATTTTCGAAATTATTTAGAAGAAGTAATGGGTTTGAATTCACAAAACTACATGCTAACATTTTATCTAAAACGCAAACTAGTCGTAAACAATTGGTCGTATTAAAATGTGTAATTAATTACGAATTCAAATAATTTACAGGAAAATCATAGTGAAACATGAAATTTTTGTTTATTATCACATTAAAGTTAATTAGGATTTTATTAGTTTCACTTTGTTTTGATAACTTTCAGCTATTTACCCTTTTAACATTTTATGATTTCCGTATAAATTAAAATTTTAGTTTTTATTTGATTTAGTCACGATCTTTCGATATTGATTAAAAATGAAAAATTTCATGAATTGATTAATTTTGTCAACTTTCTGAGAACTATGAGGCAGGTCTTAGCTATAAATTAATACACATTTTTCACATCACTTTGATTAATATCCCTAAAAAACAAACTTAACCCGTTTATTTATCATCGATTGAAATAACTATGGTAAACTTTATTTTACAACTCAATTTGTTTTTTATTTTATGTATTATGAAAAAGGATAGTGATTGCATGATTTAACCTTACTTATTTATATTTAGAAAAAGTTAAGTGAGAATTTTTTACACAATCGCAAACTTTAGTTAAACGATTTCTGTAAAAAAGGGTAATATTTTGTTTTTTAAAACGACATTTTCGACAACTTGTTCCTTGCAAATATCAGTTCAAAAATCAGATACATGGATAATTATAATGGAAGGAAAACCATGAATGAATATATTAACCCCAAATTTGTAGCCGCTTGAAGGCCTAAAACTTCATAACAGAAACTAAAACCTATACAAAAGTAAATATTAATCTTTTCTATTAGTGGTTTTAGATTTCAGTAGAACATATTTTAAGAAAAATTTTAACGTTAGCATAACACATATGACCTAAAATAATATGCCTTTTTCTAAAATCTTTGCTTTGTTTCGAAGTAACTACCTTCGTAGTAACTACCTACCCAAGCAGATTTTGCCAGTACTTGGCTATTGGCAATGGTTAACAGTACTTGGCTATTGTTATTGGGCCAGTACTAAAACCAGTCATCGGCCGTTCTATGGTGAACAGAAAAGAGCCAGTATGTAGTTGACCTTTGAACGGCCATGCATTGGCCCATGGAAGGTAAACAGTACTTGGCAATTATTGTTGGGCCATTACTGGAACCATGGCGCGGCCGATCTATAGTATATAGAAAATATCCAGTACACTTTACATTAAATGGCCAATCAATGGCCCGTTAATATGGTTAACATTAATTGGCTACTGTACGGCAGCCATGAATTTGCGAACTATGTCATTTTTTTGCAATTTCACTACAAAATTTCACATATAGTTTAGTTATGACTTCTCGACTGAAAGATTATGATAATATTGCACTCAAAAAAATATTGCCGGTAAGATTTACAATATCGTTTTGCAAAAGTGCTAACAAAATATATTTGTGTTTTTACCAAAAAATCCTAAACTTTATACAAAATTTTGTATACTTTTTTAAATTTGAAATACATTTGTAAACTTACCAATTGTTTTTGTGATTTGGATTGAAAAAGTACAAAATCATAAATATTTCTAATTACATCTTTTTGCTTCACCACAATTTTAAATTGTGTGAAGTAATGCAATCTATTGTGAAAAAAAAAAATCTTAAATACCCCAAATTTTATTTTTTCTTTTGTTTTGGACCATCCTCTATCTAAATAGCCAAAAAAATTTGGTGTACGTCTGTGTGTGGGTGGGTGAGTTTTCTGCACTGGATCTTGATGAAACTTTGGCAAATGATACAGGTTTACTTGAAAATAGAAGATCTGGATTCATTTTAAATTTGGACAAAATGGCGGGGGGTCTCCCGAACACCTCTAAGTTTAAATCTTGAATAACTTCTGATCCCGAGCTATGATCTTATTGAAACTTAGTATATAAGGTTTTAGTACTGTTTCCAATATTTCTGCATACCAACTTCCGATTAAAAAGTTTTTTTTTCAGGTGTTTATCCCTACTGTAGCCTACAATTACAGATCGATTTTCATGAAACGTTGCGAAAAGCTTTTAAATAACATGAGAAAGATTTTATCAGCTTTTGGAGCACATTGGATAAAGGGTTTGGGGGTCCACCATACAACAGTTGGTTTTTTCCACAAAGTTTTTATGTTTGTTGGGAGCATAAAACATTCATTCGTGAATGTATTTTGATGACACTTTGAAAAAAGACGCAAACATGTATGACAAAGAATTGATTAGTTTTTGAGCGATAGTGAACAAAGTGGTGGGGGGTTCCTGGAGCACCTGTTTTTTTGAAAGCTCTATAACTTCTGTACCTGATAAGCGAATTGGATGAAACTTGGTACATGAGTATGTAGTACGGTTCAGAATAGTTCTGCATCCCAATTTCCGGTTTTTCACTTCCGGTAAAAAAATTTTTTTTGTACTTTTTTGAAGTTTTTTCAGTGTCTTTATGCACACTACAGCCTACAATAATGAAGTGATTATGATGAAACTTATGGAATAGGGTTTCAATTAGTGTGAATAGATAATTATCATGTTTTGGGACACATTGATCAAAGTGGTGGGGGGTCTACCATACAAATGCTGACTTTTCACACTTTGTTTTTTAAGTTTGTTGGGAGCATACATACTTCATTCATTAATATATTTTAATGACACTTTGGAAAAAGATGGAGGCTTAAGTAACAAAGAACTGACTAGTTTTTGGATAATATTGGAATAAGTGGTGGAGGTCCTCCCGAACACCTGTTTAATGTGTCACACTTTTTTCAATATTTGTTGGGAGCACACAGTATTCGTTCGTGAACGAATTTTGATGACACTTTGGAAAAAGATGCAAACATGTATGGCAAAGAACTGATTAGTTTTTGAGCGATGGTGAACAAAGTGGTGGGGGGTATCCCATACACCGGTTTTTTTTAAAGCTCAATAACATCTGTACCTGATAATCGAATTGGATGAAACTTGGTACATGAGCATTTAGTACCGTTCACAACAGTTCTACATCCCAACTTCCGGTTTGTCACTTCCGGTAAATTTTTTTTTTTGTAAATTTTTGAAGTTTTTTCAGTGTCTATGCACAATACAGCCTACAATAATGAAGTGATTATGATGAAACTTATGGAAAAGGGTTCAATTAGTGTGAGAAGATAATTATCATCTTTTGGGACACATTGATCAAAGTGGCGGGGGGTCTACCATACAACTGCTGACTTTTCACACTTTGTTTTTTAAGTTTGTTGGGAGCATACAAACTTCATTCATTAATCAATTCTAATGACACTTTGGAAAAAGATGGAAACTTAAATGACAAGGAATTGATTAGTTTTTGGACAGTATTGGGATAAGCGGTACGGGGTCTCCCGAGCACCTGTTTACTGTGTCATCATTTTTTCAATGTTCGTTGGGAGCACACAGCATTCGTTCGTGAACCAATTTTGATGACACTTTGGAAAAAAATGCAAACATGTATGCACTGAAAAAAACATGTCCTATTTCCAATCGAAATGCAATTGTCTCAACCTCACCGTGCGGTCACATATGGCGAATCAAACTACGAAATTGCTTCAACAACTCTACAATTATAAATCGATGAAGTTGAGACAATCACACGAAATATTTATGTGAAAATAAAATATTGTTCAATTAATCTCAAATACTTAAACTTTAAAATGAAAAATTCATGATATAAGGCCAAAGAAAATTTTTTTCAGGGAAATAGTTATTATCTTTATTCAACTACTGTTATATTGGATATAACACTTCATATTTTAAATAAACCTCATTCTGTTGCTAGGAAAATGTTATCGTGTAGCTGTCCCAATCACAGTGAAATTGTTTGCAAATAATTTCTCTTTACATGAATATTCAACTGCCAACTTCGAGATGAGGTTGTCATGAACTTCAGTTTTTTTCAGTGTGGCAAAGAACTGATTAGTTTTTGAGCGATAGTGAACAAAGTGGTGGGGGGTGTCCCATACACCTGTTTTTTTTTAAAGCTCTATAACATCTGTACCTGATAATCAAAGCGGATGAAACTTTGTACATAAGCATTTAGTATGATTTACAAAAATGCTGCATCCCAACTTCCGGTTTTTTACCTCCGGTAAAAAAAAATTTTTTTTTAATTGTTGGCACTTTTTTCAGTATCTTTATGCACACTACAGCCTACAATAATGACGCGATTATGATAAAACTTATCGAAATGTTTCAATTAGTGTAAGAAGATAATTATCATCTTTTGGGACACATTGATCAAAGTGGCGGGGGGTCTACCATACAACTGCTGACTTTTCACACTTTGTTTTTAAAGTTTGTTGAGAGCATACAGATTTCATTCATTAATCAATTTCAATGGCACTTTGAAAAAAGATAAAGACTTTATTGACCAAGAATTGAATAGTTTTTGGACAATATTGGGATAAGTGGTGGGGTCCTCCCGAACACCTGTTTATTGTTTCAATGTTTGTTGGAAGCATACAACATTCGTTCGTTAAGTAATTATGATTACACTTTGCAAAAAGATGCAAAAATGTATGGCAAGGAACTGATTAGTTTTTTTTAGCGACAGTGAACAAAGTGGTAGGGGGTCTTCAAAGCATCTGTTATTTTGGAAGCTCAATAACTTTTGTACCTGATAATCGAGTTGGATGAAATTTGGTACATTCACATTTAGTACGGTTTACAACAGTTCTGCATCCTAACTTCCGCTTTGTCACTTCCGATAAAATTTTTTTTGCTTTTTCTCGTACAACAGAATTTATGTTTGTTGGGATACTACTGCCTGCTTTAATATTCGTTTGCTTCCGACAACTATAAATATAGGTTTATCTCTGTTTTTTTCGACTATATTTGTGTACGTTATTAGTCTTAATATAGAATAAAACAAACAGCTTTTAATTTTATTCTGTACCGCGAATGTGGTGGAACACAATAAAACAATTTATTTGATTGTACTGAATGATGAAATAAATTTTATTTTGTTTTATAAAAATTTGATTGCATGTTATAAAAAATCAAAAGTAAACATTTTCGACCATAAAAAACAGTCAATTCAAACTGATGCGCATGTCCCTCTCTCGAATATTAAAAAAGGCAAAAATTACTATGATTAAATTGAGTTAGATTTCCAAAAGATTGTTTTTTGGTTTCTTATTAGTATAAAATTTGATGTCTTTCATTAGCTAGGGCTTTCATTAGGCTTTTCATAGACTTTTCATTTTCAAAATACCAAATAATTAAATAGATATCAAAATTGAATCAAATTTATTTAATTGTTTGGAATTAATTATTCAAAAAAATACAATAAAATTCATTGTTTTTCTTTATTTGTTTTACTTGTCTTATGAATAAATTTTAAAATAATTCAATTTAAAATTAAATTAATAAATTTTACTCTATCGGAAGGATAAAACGTTGTATTGGGTTCGTTTGTAATGAATTTCATTCTCTCGAAAATTTGTAATGCTCGCTTGTACCTCGCTGACATCGTAAACTTTTCCTTGAAAAAAATAATATTGCATTAAAAACTTACAATATATTACTATTGTTTCGATTCTCCATACAACTTGTGGAATAAGAAAGAACTGCTATAAAATGGAGCATTAAATCTATTAAAATTGAGAAGGACATTTTTTAAAAGAAGAAAATACGTCTTGATTTCATGATTTTCAAAAAATTTTAAAATTACAATAGCTCTTTTTCGATACGTAAACAACTGCTCGGAAGTAAAATAGTGATGCCAAACATCCCAATTTTTTTAATATGTTTAAAATGGATGAATGCATAGAGAGCAAACTTGTAGTTCCAGGTGATTTCATTTCTCGTTTCACAGCATCAAAATATTCCTGAAATTCAGATAACATGGTGGTCCGTTGGAGTTCTCAAAACGTACCTATCTCCCTAAGAAATATTTGAACATCAGAAGGCTTAAATTCCATCGTGGATTTGACAATACTAAAGCAGATAGATGGCATATACATTTAAGTAAAATTATCGGGTGATCGACATCTTTCTGAAGCCTGGTAAAAAGTTGGTTGGTGCAACCATTTCAAAATAAGTTTTAATTTAAAACGATTCTATTATTAAATGTGAAAAACTCCGCACTTTCCAAGTTTTTCCCACTTTCCCGTTTTATATGAAATATCCCGCAAACGGGAAAATATCTCGCGATCTGGCAACACTGGTAGGAACATTAATTTGGAGAAATCTTGATGGTAAAGATGGGTATGTGAGATCAAAAACTAGATTATTGCTTTATAAGTTTGTCAAAAAAATGTTGTCAAGTGTGTCAAAAGAAAGGTTTTTATTTATTTTTTACCCAATTTTTTTAGAAAAAAATTAAATTAATAGTTTGTATGACATAAAATTTTATTATTATTATAGATAATTATGGCATTATAAGTTTGTCAAAAAAATAATGTCAAGTGTGACAAAAAATGATTTCATTTATTTTTTAGCCAATTTTTTGGAAAAAAAAATGTAGCTGTTTTTATGACGTAAATGTAATTTAAAATGAAATTGGACATGGAAATTTTTGAATTTGTTATAGTTTTTGAAATATTTTTGGAATTTTGAAAAAGTTTGTATTTTTGATTTTGTAATAATTTTTGCAATATTTTTAGATTTTGGAAAAAGTTTTAATTTTTGATTTTGTAAGAATTTTTGTAATATTTTTAGGATTTTGAAAAATTTTAAATTTTTGATTTTATTATAATTTTTGGAATTTGGAAAAAAGTTTTAATTTTTGATTTTGTAATAATTTTTGCAATATATTTAGAATTTTGGAAAAGTTTGAATTTTTAAGAATTTTTGGAATATTATCGGAATTTAGAAAAAGTTTAAATATTTGATTTTATTCTAATTTTTGGAATTTTGAAAAAGTTTGATTTTATTTAATTTAACAATATTTTTGGAATTTTGATTATAATTTTTCGGCAACGTATTGATATTTCGTGTTAGTTTTGTAATAAATTTTTAAACAGAGATAAAAAATACTTGTACTTTAACAAAGAGTTATGTTTGATATACATCGCTGCCCAAAACTAAAAACCATGTCCTAATAAAAGATTTTTACCGAAAACTATATCAAAATCCTTAACCCAGACCGAAGTCTTGATATCTCAGAGCTGTGAGATTTCAGCCCCTCCATATTTTTATAAATTGAAATCATAACAAAAATTGGTATCAAACATTTTCAGTTTCAATCTGGTTGTCTAAGTAAAAAAGAAAAATTATAAAATTGTGATAATTTAGTGGTCTATGTATAATAAATAGTGGTAGGGATACAGTCTCTAGTTTGTACAGTATTAACATCAACGTCGTGTTAAATGACACTTTTGATGGTTAATACATAATAATTAATATTATGATGCAAATAATAGTTTGAATTATGGACTTCGTCCAATTTTGGTGGACAATAATAAAGTAATAAAAATTAATCAAAATATGGCGACTGGCATAGCAGGACAACTGGCGTACTGTATAATAAATCAGTTCCTTACTGAATGTATGGTAAGTTATTTTAACTTGTGTACAGAGTGTACATATCTATCTTTATATATCGACGGCTACAGTTCATTTACGTGTAACTACATTTTATAAAAATTGAACAGAAGCTCACAAAACGATTTATTGTGATTCTAAACAAGCTTTAAAAAAAAAAATTACTATCAATAAATAAAAACAAAATAGTTTTTCGGCAAACGGCTGTAAAGTTTAACTTTACTGCCGCTAGGGAGTTAGCTAAAGTCTTACTTTTTAGCCTGACAGCAAAAGTAACGTCTAGCGACAGTAAAAGTAACGCCATTTTTATTTTATATTACGGAGGCTGTAAAGTAGCATTTGTTATTTGTTGGTTTGTTATTTTTTCAAACATATTGCATAACCATGACAACAAAAAATAAGTTGATTCTCATATTATGAAATTTTGAAAAGGCTGCTTTGATAAAAAAATTTATTCATACATATTTAAATGTTGTTTTCTCTTTTTTGAAAGTAATTAGGACGATACAAATTCATATTTATAAAAAGTTTGATGTATTAATTTCATATTTATAAAAAATTTAAACGTTTGCCGAAAAAATATTGTATTTAATTCGGAGCTAAAGTGACTTTTTGTGTTTCGTCTATAATTGTCGGCCTCCCTGCGGTCGGCCGTCAAACTATAGACTCAACACAAAAAGTATCACTTTAGCTCCTAATTAAATAATGTACTATTTTTTGAGTTGTTGATAAAAATTTTTTATTTTCAAGCTTGTTTAGAATCACAATAAATCATTTTCTGAGCTTCTGTTTAATTTTTATAAAATGTAATTACACGTAAATGAACTGTAGCCGTCGATATATGGAATGTTTTACCTCAAACACATCAAGGTTGTGTTCAAAATTCTATGAAACGTAAAAAATTTGTTTACGGCGCAAATATAAGCAAAGATTATAGAGTTTCTTATACTGTTTAACTGTTTTACTTGTAAAATTCATTGCATCTTTTAATAGAAACCATTTTTAACCGACTTCAAAAAAGAAGGAGGTTCTGTGTTTCACTTGGGTTTTTTTTCGTGTCTATTGATGTTTGTTCACCGATTTCTCAAAAACGGCTCATTCAATTTTAATGATTTAAATTGTATTCTATTTAAGAAGATACCAAGAAGGTCCCATAAGTTTTCCCATGACGTAAAAATACCCGTTTTCTATAAAAACGAAAAAAACTGTGTTTTTTTGATAAATGTTGATGTATGTTTGTTTACCGATTTCTCAAAAACGGCTCATACGATTTGAATGGTTTTAATTGTATTCTATTTGGGTGGATTTCGAGAAAGTCTCGTATTTTTTTCTAAGACGCAAAAAATACCGTTTTTAGAAAATTGGTTAAACCTGTATTTTTTATGTATTTTCGTCGATTTCTTCGAAACCGCTTATTGTATTTGGATGGTTTGAGCTGTATTATATTGCTTTAGATGCCGATTTGGTCCAATATAATTTTCTATGACAGGAAACTTACTTTTTTTTGTTCCAAAAAATCGAAAAACCATGGATTACTTGATTTTCATTGATGAATACATTCCGAGACTTAGTTATTACTTCAAAAACGCCTTTTTAACCAACATTTGGGTATAAAACCAAATTAAAAATGGAAAAATAAAAACTTTAAAAATAAAAATAGAACCGACTTCAAAAACCACAAAAAAGTGAAAAATAACTCAATTGTGACTTTAGAGTCAAAAATACGGCTAACTATTGATTTATTTAATTTAATTATATTTAACTACAGACAAAAAAAAATTACGGTTTTAAACAAAGTTATTATATTATAGAATTTATTTATTATTATAACTATCACAATTATTATAGTTATTTGTAGCACAAAACTGTTCAAAGTTGGTGCCAAATTGACGAAAAACTGACTAACATGTCATCGGCTTGGCACCAATTTCCGACAGTTTTCTGCTACAAATAACTTTTATAATATGATAACTATTGTAACAACTATAATAATTGTAATAATTATAATAATAAATAAATTCTATAATATAATAACTTTGTTTAAAACCGTAATTTTTTTGTCTGTGGTTAAATATAATTAAATTAAATAAAACAATAGTTAGCTGTTAAAGTCACAATTGAGTTATTTTTCACTTTTTTGTGTTTTTTGAAGTCGGTTCTATTTTTTTAAAAGTTTTTTTATGCATATTTGCTGGCTAAATATACGAATATGATCTTTTTTTTAGTTACAAGCTACTTTTTTGTCCGTAATATCCAATAACTATCCAAAAAACTGTGTTTTATGATAACGAACACACAACATTTTATTTTCTGTAAACGTATAACTGGTCACATATAACCTATCTCTAAATTAAAATTTTCACATGTCGTTCCTAGACTCCAACCTATACAAAAACTCCCAAAAAGTATTTGCTTTTTATAACGGACACCCCATTTATCGTTGAAGTGTTTAAAAAAAAACCTTATTTCGATGCTTTTTGGTTTGCTGAGTACGAACCTAACCATACCTTTTACTAAAAATTCCACTTTTCGCTCTTGAACCTTAAAAAATAAAAAATAAGACTACGTTCATGTTCAGCAAGCAAAGATACATCAGAAAAAGGTTCAACTTAAAAGATCTAATGATTTAACAAGTCACGGGGACGTTTAATTCACAAAGATTTAAAAACAGCGTTCACACCTTAGAACGCATGTTGTTGTGAAACAGGTCTTAAAACGTATCTATGTGTTGCTATAGCACATATTGTAATTCTTTACACAACAGTTTAAAAAAATCCCAGCGGCAGGTATATCCACTAGAAATAGGTAGATTTCGGGGCCAGACGGTTTTGTGTCCAAATAAAATTAGATAAGTCAGATTAGTTTAAATAAAAAATATAAGTAGAAACAGAATAATTCAAAAAAATTATCGAACCAAATTAAATACATTATCCGAACTAACTAAATCAATACAATTTCGGAACAGTTTTATTTAAGTTGGTTTAAACTACTTTTAATAACATATTAAATCCACCAAAGATCAAATGAGCTACGTCACAACTACAATTATACCATCACACATAATTTATAACATTATCAAACAATTTTATTTCAAAATCATCTTTTGTTGTTGTGTTTTTTTGTTCTTATTTAATCTTTTTTCAAACGGTTACTTAGTAAAAAAATAAAAACAAAAGAGATTTTGATAATTTTTCTATGGTATTAAATGGGTTGATATTTTTCTTGTAAGGGTTGCATTATAATGCTTATAAAAATGGAACCTTTTGGGTTAGAAAGCTGAAATTTTTTGAGGCTATAGTTGAAAAGTATGTTTAAAAGCCAAGATGAATTTAAATAACATAAACTGAAACATGATGAAAGCATTGCCTTTTGCGTTTGTTTTTATTTCAACAGCCGTAGGATCTCAACCGTTAGATTTAAACTATTATTTTTGAAAATTTTGGAAAGATTTATATTTTAAATACGTGAAAAAAGTTTTCAACTATGAGCTTGGCCATTTCAGCTAGATCAAGGGCAGCAAAGTTTAGCAAATTTTTGAAACAGCTGATTTTTGAGGAACCTGAAACGCCAAAGTGGTCATCTGAATAAAAATGATAGAAATATGTTCAAATATTCAATATTTATAAATTTTATTAAAATATTATGATTCAAACGGAAGTTATAGCGCCCTAGATTATTCGACATTTTAGGCTCCAGCCGCTTAACTGGTACCCGGATATGGCCAGTTCACGAACTTGTCCAAGACATTATTTGCCGGAACACACACAAAAAATTATTTTGGTGTAGGTCGAAAAATGCGACCGTGAGAGTGCCGCCAAATTCCGTTATATCTCATATCGTTATATATATATATATATATATATATATATATATATATATATATATATATATATATATATATATATATATATATATATATATATATATATATATATATATATATATATATATATATATATATATATATATATATACATTTTTTTTTCATTTTGATTTTCCGTCTCCGCTTATCATATATAGTCATTTGGCACCAAAATTTTTCCGAAATTCCGAGATGAAGCACATACCAATAGGTAGATTTTTATATGAAATCTACCTAAAAATAACATTTCTATTCTCAGACGTTGAGGCGATTGATTTGCAGTCGCCATATTGGTCCGCCATTGTATTTTTGAGGAAAATGGAACGCAGTTTATGAAACTCTCTAATCTTAGATTCAATTTGAGCCATGAACAAACATTCAACGACTAATAGAATTTTGAGCACAGCCTTGATCCGTTTGACGTTGAACATTCCACTCATAGGTCAAAATCACAAATTTTCGACCATAAATTCGGTTTTTTTAACACAATTTTTTTATTTGTTTTAACTTTTTTTTTACAGTGGAAGAGAAAATAAAAACAACATTTCATATAGAAGAAAATCGCGAGTGGTTATATATAAACGATATGAGATATAACGAAAACGACCGGCACTCTCACGGTCGCATTTGTTGAGGTAGATCAAAAACAATTTCTGTGCATGTGTGTTATTTTAATATCTTGAACAAGTTCGTGAATCAGCAAAATCCAACACGCGGTTAAGAAACTAGTGGCTTTTTTCTAAAAAAAATTTAATTTTTAAAACCGATATAACGGCCGTTTGGATACTAAAATTTTAAAAAAATTAACAAATTTAGAATCTTTAAAACCTTTTTTATTAATTGATTTTAAAACTAGACCTCTGCAGTTAGAGGTTTCTGAGCGAGCGGCTCCAACAAAAATGTTTGCAAAAAAAAAATGTTTTAAACAACCGGCACTCTCACAGTCGCATTTGTAGAGCCAGTTCAAAAAAACATTTTCTAAAAATGTGTGTTTTATTAATATCTTGGACGGTAAATTAGCCAAATCCGACACATGGTTAAGAAACTAGAGGCTTTATACTAGAAAAAAAGTCTGTTTTATAGATCCGTTATAACGACCGTTTCGATATTAATATTTTTAAAAACTTCATAAATTTAGAATTTTTGAAACCTTTTTATCAATTTCTTTTAAAGAGTAGACCTCTGCAGTTGGAGGTTTCTGAGTGAGTGGCCGGAACAAAAAAGCTCGTAAAACACAAAATGCGTTTGAATCAACCGGCACTCTCACGGTCGCATTTGTGAAGCCAGATCAAAAAACTTTTTTTAAAAATGTGTGTTTTATAAATTTTTTGGACAAGTTCAAGAATCAGCAAAATCCAACACATGGTTAAGAAACTAGAGGCTTTATACTAGAAAAAAAATTGGGTTTTTAAATCCGTTATAACGGCCGTTTGGATACTAATATTTCTAAAAACTTCATAAATTTAGAATCTGTAGAAACATTTTAATTCGTTTCTTATAAATATAAACCTCTGCAGTTAGAGGTTTTAGACTTGTCGGCTTCAACAAAAAAGTTTGCAAAAATACCCAAAAACAGCAATTTGCAAAAACCTTATAACAGAGAAAAACTTATACATAGGTCAAACATCAACAGACATCAAAATCCCATTCAAAATCTCGACGGTAAATGTTTCCTTCTTAACTCTTTTTCATAGCAAATCATGCGGAATTGGAGCTGGGTAAAACTATAAAACTGTGCCAGATAAAGAACAAGATGTAGCATGCTTTGCTATACATCTTCCTCTAGTATAGCTTAATATTTGATTTTGATGATATATCTTTTAATTATATATTTTAAGATTTTGACATTATTATCCCCCCATAATGCCCGTTTTTTTTTTTTTATTCGAGATTCAACTGAGGTCAAATTTAAAGTTAACAAACTAGTAAAGTTTTATATCGTTTCTAACATATTTTTGGTCGCTGAATCCGAATCTGAAGTTATTTTTTACCTATTTATCATGGAAACCCGAAAAACCGAAAATTCGGATCGAAAAAAAAAACCGGGTAAATTTGAAAACTCATTTTTCTGCATAAAATGACTATATAAAACCAAAGGAATCATAAAAAAACACTTTGCACCTTAACTCCGAAAATTCGTTTTTTTCGGTTTTTCGGGGAAATGGCTGACCTGGGGAAAAACCGATGGCAGATTCGGATTCAGCGTTAAAAAATACATAAGAATCACTTATAAAATGAATTTTTGCCGAACTGAAATTGATCTGTACCACTGTGGATGATAAGGAAACAACGGATGATGGTTTATGTGATATGTTTGAAAATGGACAACTTATGAAAAGCCGAGAGGAATTATGTGTCGTTAGTTATACAAGGACACTAGAAGATGGAACAGTTGTAGAGAATGAAGAAAATATATTGTTGTTCAAATTGGTGATGTTATGAATGTTTTTGTTTGCGGTGGTAGTTTTATCCATCCACATGTTGCGTTGATGAAGGTAAACTGTTACAGCGATGGATGTTGTTATGAATTAAAACGTCAAGGCGTACTTTATATGATATTGGAAGACAACATTAATCGGGAATATTAATGTAAACTTTTTTTTTAAATTTTGATTTGTATAATTTTTGATTTGTTTTTAGCTAAATTATTTTTATTTGATGGTCAATTAATAAGTTTCTTTACAATTTTTCTGTGAGTCAAAATATAAGAGATTTGCAAGTGTAGTTTGTTTGTGTATAAATTCAGTGTTTCAGTTTTAATATAGTTTTTGAGCTATCCGGTATAATATAATATAATTAGTTTTCGTAAAAGTTCAAATTTCGTTACATCACTATGTACCAAAAGATTCAAAAAAATTTAAAAAAGAAGCTTAAATTCAGCACAAATAATAACAAAATACAGGTTTTTATTGTAGATAATTTATTAATTGTTCTATACGTTGGTATTGTTACTTGTTGTGTTGATACAAATATCCTAATTATTTTGTTTGGCTTAATTTTTTAGAAACTGATAAATTTTAATTAATTTTATTAAATTTTTAGAATAGTTTAGTAAATTTTTGACGAGGTTTTAACCAATTTATGTCAGCGTACTACATATATAAAAAATGGAGATCTGTGATATATTAGGATAACATTAATGTAAGTCATGAATTTTATTTTATTTTAATGTTACGTGTTAGGTTTAAGGTTAAATGTTAAAATAGTATTAATGTCATTTTTACACTAATATCTGGGATACAGAATTTATAGAATTAAGGTTTTAAATTGTTTTAGGTCTGTGATGATGGCATAGCCGAAATATTGACATTTTTTGTTGATGCTATAAAAGGGTTTGTTCTTTTTCTACAACTTTTGTGAAAAAAATTTAATAAATTGTATAAATTTCACAATATCACTGATAAACTAAAATTTTTAATTTAAGGATTTTACAAAATATTTATTAAACCAAAAAATGTTTCTGCCATTTTCATAATTTAATTTATAAGCCTTGCAATCTTTGGTTGGATGTTAATAAGAGAATCTGTAGTGTTTATAAATAATTTTTTTCACAATGACAATATTTATTGTAAAAATGTAAATTTTACAAAAATTTTTGTGTGTTGTATATTTATAAAAAAATTGTAAAATGTATGTAGAATTTTATTAGTTTCACTTGGTGTTTTTTTGAGTGTGAAAAGGTTGGTACCTATATGTTTTAATTTTTATTATTTTGTAAATAATTTATTTAAATTTACATATGAAAATATTATTTTATATTTTTTTAATGACCAAATACTGGTAGTCATGGTTGCCAGTATTCGGCCATTGTTGCATTACTGAACATGGGAAGTTTTGAAAATTTTTCCGTCAATTTTATTTTATTTTAAATTATTTTCTATTTATAATTTATTTAAATTTACATATGATAATATTTTTTAATCGCACAGTAATGGTTGCCAGCATTTGGCCATTACTACAATACTGGTCATCATTATTGGTCCGTTACTAGGTCAACTGTACAACCTTGAATGGGCCATTACTGTTGTTTTTTCTCCAGCCTATGAATGGCAGCCATTTATTGTCCGAAGTTATCATCCAGTAATAGTAGTTTAATCAATGAGTGAATAATGAAGTAGTTTATTCTCAAGCAAAAGTTTAAAATTTGAGCGAGGCACGAGCGAGAATTTTAATTTGCGAGAGAATAAAATTCATTATTCACGAATCGATTACAATACTTTATTCTCTGACAAAGATTTTATTATAAAAAGAATTGTGTATTATAAAAAATAAAAACATTTTCTTCAATTAAAACAATAAATCTTTATTGTTTTAATTGATAAATCAAATTTCTTAATAAAAAAACCCTGATGATAAAAAACGCCCTTCTCATACAATCAACCAAGTTCAACTAAACGAAATAAGAGAATTTAAATTAAAATTTGATTTTTGAACAAAACTTATCAAAGCAATTGTGATTATAATTTCAAAATAATTTTAATGAAATCAAAACAATTTGACAAATTGGAATCATACCAATTGAATAAAATTTTCATTAGGCAATAGGTTAAGTTCATTAGGCTATAGGTTAGAAAACAATACAATAATACATACTATTATTATCGAAAAAACATACAAATAAAGCTGATATAATTAAATGGAAGAGAATAAAATTATATTAATGGCCTAGTCGTGGTCGCCCATTGCTGCATTATTGGCTGGCAGTAATGGACCATCACTGGACCAGTTGTACAACCTTGTACGTGTAGTTAGCACCAGTATTTAGTAGTAGTAGTTAGCACCAGGGCTCACACACACACAAAAAAATTATTTAAATTTTACGTTACGTAATTTTTAAGTGTTTTGTGTTATATTTACAAATTTTTTGTGAAAACAACAATTTTTTTACTAAATTTAAATAAAAATATGTGGTTTTCATAATTTATATTTAAATTTAACAATATTTTTACTTTGTAAAAAGACTTTACAATGCAACTTTATGTCAATTCTTTTAAATCGATCAATTTTAATCAATTTAATGTTTACACTTTATTCAGATGTGAAACAACATCTGAAGGATCATTCGTTTAATAAAGGGTAATAAAGGGTTAATCGCTAATCCATCACCTTTACTCAATTATGTGAGCATTAATCAATGACTATACATAGAATTACTATTTTGAAATACTTGTGAAATATATGCATTTTATGTCACATTTTAATATTACCCTCTTTGATTAATTAGTTGGAAATTATTTTAAAAATAAAGTAAGATCACTTGCTCCAAAAAATTAAGATTGACCTTTTCTAAACCGTTGTTAAAAACAAAAAACTTGAATCAATAAAAAGTTTTATTAAATATTTTGAAATCAAAGACATACTTCGAATACTACATGTTAATCTTATATACTGATTCTCATTTTAGGGCATTAAATATAAAATAAAAAAAATCGACAATAACTTGTAATTTCTATATAATAATCGAAGTTCACTACAAAGTGTTAAGTGATTAGAATTCAAATAAAATTATTTTATTAAGCCCAATTTCAATTCAAAGTGCTTTATCTCATTATTAAATACAAAATATACAAATTATAAAATCGAATGAATAATAACTAAGCGATGCGATGCATACGACTCAAATCAAATCATTTTTTTTTCTTTCTAATAAATAATTCGAAGTAATCAATGTAGTAATTCGTAGTAATGATAATTATCTAAATTTATATATTTTTGTTTATAAAAAAAAAATGTTTTCACTATAATCTGGCATTTATTTCTTTTCATTTTGATTTTAAGCGGATTAACAATTTTGATGTTTATTTCTTGTATTATTAAATAATCAAATTAAATAAAACAATTCTTATGTACGTGTGTGTAAGATTCTGTTAAATTAACCTCACTTAAAAAATTATTTGAAACAAAAAAGAAGATTGAAGCCTTAACGCCCATTTTTTTTATTTTAAATGTATTTTGATTGAAGATATATATTTTATATTAATCAATTTAGAGTGATGCGGATGGTTAATTTATTCGATTAGTTCGTACAAAAAATTATACATAATTGATTTACTTTTGATGTGAAAGATAAGCTTCTTGTTCACTATGTTAGCTCATCAATAACTTTGTTTATCACACCTGTTATGCCGAAACTTTTAGACAAGATTTTTATTGAGGTAAGAAAGATTTTTAGACGAATGTATTTGTTTTCTTTTTGTAGAAACTTGCATTTATAGCCACTGGATTGAATCTTTTGATACGTATTTAGTGAAGAATATATAGCAACAAACTTCTGATGTTTTTTAATTTTGATTAAACCATTGTCCAGTAACATAACAATTAAGTAAAAAAAATTATTATAAGTTTTTGTCTTTTATTAAAAACTGATTTGTTAAGTTCAAGGTTCTTAGCTCAAATCAATGTCTGGTTCATGTTTGCATTCAGTTTATTTCATAAAATAATCAATGATGTAGTTGAAGTAAGGCTTGGAAACGATATCATAACTAAAACAGGAGCTCAACGTTTTAATAATAAGAATCCGTACTACCAACCTAAGCCCTGAGTATTTCAGATAATGCGTTCAATCTTAAGAAACATTACATTTTGATTGAAAATTTCGTCATTGTTGAAATATTTATATAGATACTGACCGAGATATTTAATTTAGAAGGTTACCATAAGAAGGTTATTATTTAGAAAAAAGCTTATACTGACACAAAGGTCTTTCGAACCATCGATAAATTATTAGATTTAGTTAGATTTACACCGATTTACAATTGTGACTGATCACTCAAGTCTGAAGTGGCTTATGTCACAGAAGGACTTGAGTGGTCGTCTGGCTAGGTGGAGCCTAAAACTCCAACATATGGATTTTACCATTGTCCACCAAAAAGGTACCCAAAATATAGTCCCTGATGCTCTATCTCGTCTTTATGACGATACACACGAGGAATTGACGGAAGCATTATTACATCATGTTAACGACATTAAAATCGACAATGAAGGTTATCGGCACAAAGAATATACTGATATGATAGCTAAGGTTCGTTCATCACCCAAGGACTTTCCATCTGTTAAAGTCGTGGACGATAAGCTATACATACGTATTGAGCCAAGACCTGATGCAATACCCAACGATGTTCCTCTGTGGAAGCTCTGGATTCCAAAACCGATGACTTTAGGCATGATTCAGAAACATCATAATGATAGTACTGCTGCACATGGAGGTGTTAAAAAGACATTAGAATTACTTCGACGTCTTTATTATTGGCCGGGCATGGCGTCACAGGTACACAACTATGTTGTGTCCTGCGACACATGTAAACAAACAAAAGCCACGAATCAGATATTGCGTCCTCCGATGCAATATCAATTCGAAACAGCACGTCCATGGCAGAGAGTCTATATAGATTTTTTGGGACCGTACCCTCGTTCTACACTTGGGAATACGGTGTTACTGATAGTTCTGGATCATGCTACGAAGTTTGTAATACTGAAACCGCTTAGAAACGCAACTTCACCGAAGGTGAATGCTTTTCTAAAGAATGAAGTGTTTCTTACTTATGGGGTTCCAGAGTTTCTACACAGTGACAATGGCAAGCAGTTCACTAGTAGGAACTTTCAAAGTCTTTTGTCAGATTTCGGCATCAAACATATTAGGACTGGTGTTTATAGTCCACAGAGTAACGCGTCAGAGCGGGTCAACCGATCAGTTTTAGCAGCAATCCGAGCGTTCTTAAAAGGTCAACATACCAAGTGGGATGCACACATTGGTGAAATTGCATATGCACTGCGAGCTGCAGTACATTCTGCGACAAAGTACTCACCGTACTATTTGCTATTCGGGCAACATCCGATATCAGATGGTAACATTTATCATCTGATGAGATCACTTCACATGCTGGGTGAAGATATTGGTGAGGAAATCGAACGCTCTGATCACTTGACCATGCTCAGAAATCGAGTACAACAGAACCTGTCTGTAGCTTTTAAGAAATCACAACATCATTATAACCTGCGATCTAAACTACGAACCTTCGAACCACAACAACGTGTGTATGTACGGCAGCATCATTTGAGTGACGCTACTAAGAAATTCTCGGCGAAATTGGCTCCAAAGTTCTTACCTGCAATGATTAAAACTAAGATTGGAAATGTACTTTATGAGTGCATGGATATGAGCGGTAAGAATCTTGGAGTTCATCATGCGAAGGATATCAGGGAATGATGTCTTTTCGTTAGGTAGGGTCGTTCCTCTGGCTAGTTGTCGTCGCTGTGGTTCACATCTTCTGGGTCATACTTGCTGGTAGTATCGGGGTGTCAATAGTGCTGACGTTTTGATGGATGGTCGGTCTCAATACTCAGTGGAGTTCCTCGCGGACTTCATGAGTGTAGGGATTGGTCATCGGTCGTGACGCCAGTGGCTGTTGATACTCCGATCCCAGGTACAACTTTTTAATAAATGCAGTTCGGTGGTTTCCTGTCATGAAAGGGATGGCGACGTTTTTGTGATTTCAAGAGTAGAAATCTTGATTTTTACCTTGAATTCATGGTGTAACGATCGCAATAATCGCAAAACAATAATAAAACCAAATTCCTCTTTGTTTTCAATTCAATAGAAATGTATTTCATTAGTTTCCGTTCATTTTTACATTAACAATAATTTTAAAATTTTCTAATACTTTACTGCTAGTTAAATTTCGAATATACTATAAAAAGCAAACGAACGTACTCAATTTTATTTCCAATTCTAACAAACAGATGTTGTTGCTAATCTTTGTTGAATTTTGGAGTATTGCACGATTTGTTTTTTTCTGGTATGAAGATGTAAAAACAAGAAAAGATCACTTTTCTCATGAATGTCAAAAATAAAGGATTGAAATTTTTGCATTCATGCACTTTTCATCTTAAATCTAAGTTATAATATAAGTAGTGCAATTTTTAATTAAATCGGTTTTTTTAAATTAGTTCCAATTAGTTCAATTTTTTTAATTGTATCCGTCCTGCTAGTGAAATTTAGTAAAAAAATTTATATGTCTTGTGTTGTGCCGTATCAATTTAAAATAAAAGGAAAAAATCACATTTTTGAATTGAATGAGTTTTCGATGTTAAAAGTTTGATTTAAATAAAAATTCATTCCGGTTTTAGTTTTTCAAAAGATGACATCTAAATCAAAGTTTGTTCATGCAATCATGTTTAGAAAAAAATAAGTTCATTGATAATTATATCAAAAACAAATTTTTGTAATATTATATTTAAACACAAAAATGTTTTATGAATAGTGTGTTTTTAATTATAAGTGTCTGGAATTAAAAATAAAATAATAAATTGATTTATATCAAAGATTACGTTTGATTTATTCTAAATGTGAGGATCAAATGTATATATTACACACAAATGAACATTTTAATATATTTACAAATAATTTAATGAGAAAAGGTAAACAAGCTATAAAACTATTTAAAGAAGGTAAAGAAAAGATGTTTGATGAAAATTCTCAATATCGAAGGAATTTAACAAAATTAAGTCTGGTTTTTTTGCACATATGTTAAGTGAATTAAAAGCTATATTTCCAAATGGATTTTTTGCTGGTGAATGGAAAGAAAACAACGAAGGCAATCTGGAAAGGATAGAAGGCATCACATCGATTACATAGAAGATAAGTTTATTTGTTTTTATATATATATATATTATTAATTAATTCCGAAGTTTAACTATTGAAATGTCAGATTAGGAATAAGTATTTTAAGAGATTCCTAAATTCAGATTTGTGTGAGGGTGATCGTTACAATCCGTAGGTTAGTTATATTTTTATTTTTTCTTGAAGTAGTAAAATTGTTGTGTATAAAAGTTCAAGCCACCTACAGTGGCACTTGCAATAACATTTATAACATAAATATTTTTGAAAAAATTTGAATCAATGTATTTACTGCCGTTTATAGATGTTTTCCTAGCCTTCAAAATAAACAACCATGTAAACTTAATTAATTTTATTGAAACATGCATCAAATATTTGGATAATCTTCTTAACAAAATTTACCAGGTTCAATCACAAAAACATTATTATCCGTGTGATTGAGAAACTTTTTCGTGGAAAAAATTCGATCACTATACATTAACATTAAGCTGGGTTTTAAAATGCGAGCTGTGGACTGTTAATGGTGATAAATATAAATATTTGTCTTCATCGCATAAAAATAATAGGAGTTTCTGAAAAATAGCTATATTTATGTACCCTTGGGCGTTATGTAGGTTATTGCGCCCGGAAAGCGACGTAATTTAGCCCGATGTCGCTTGATGGGCGTAATACCCAGTAACGCCAGTGGGGCATACAAGATTTTATGCTTCACTTAATAAGCTAAAAACTAAGAAAGAATTTAATTTGTTAGTCTATATTGATATGCAAAAATATACAAATGTTGCATAGTATGCCAAGAAAATAACTATTTTGAAGTTTAAAATAAATATTTGTTGTTTGTACGTTGCTATATAAACAAATTCTCCTAAATTTTGTAGCGTATGACAAAAACATTGTATGACGTTTAAAATAATTTGATATTTTTGGAAAACTAAATGAACATTTAATAACTAAAATGTTGTTAAACATTTTTAAACAAATGTAAAAATCTTTTACTAGCTTAAATTGAATAAGAATTATTTACATTTTGTAGACAAAACTACAGCAAAAATAATTTTTTCGGCAAACGGCTGTAAAGTTTAACTTTACTGCCGCTAGGGAGTTAGCTAAAGTCTTACTTTTTAGCCTGACAGCAAAAGTAATGTCTAGCGACAGCAAAAGTAACGCCATTTTTGTTTTATATTACGGAGGCTGTAAAGTAGCATTTGTTATTTGTTAGTTTGTTATTTTTTCAAACATATTAAATAACCATGACAACAAAAAATAAGTTGATTCTCATATTATGAAATTTTGAAAAGGCTGCTTTGATAAAAAAAATTTATTCATACAAATTTAAATGTTTTTTTGGAAGTAATTATGACGATACAAATTCATATTTATAAAAAGTTTGATGTATTAATTTCATATTTATAAAAAATTTAAACGTTTGCCGGAAAAACAGTGTGTTTAATTCGGAGCTAAAGTGACTTTTTGTGTTTCGTCTATAATTGTCAAACTATAGACTCAACACAAAAAGTATCACTTTAGCTCCTAACTAAATAATGTACTATTATTTAGTTTTTTAGCGTCTTAATAGCGGGCGTTATGAATTCATAATGCCCTCTCATAACGCCCCGGTTTTTATGAATGTGTTTATATATCGCGTATCCAAGACATTATAACAACTTTATATCATTGTGAAGCATAAAGTTTTTGTATAAATTAAATGTAAATATAACAATTAACAACAATATAATTAAATATAACAATTAAATGAACTTTGTTTTATTTCTTAACTACGAAATTAAAACATTTCATACCAAGTGCCAACAGTCATACAATTGCATTTACTAATGAAAGTTTCTTTAATGCTCTAAAAAGTATTCAAACAACTTCTACCGCAAGAGCTAATTTGTCAGATAAGTCGTTGAATATTTTATGTTGTCTTAACTTTTATTTCCATCGAAAGGATCGAAATCTAGCATAAGCGCTATAGTTCAGGTAAAATTTAAAACAAAAATGCGATTTCATTTAAGCATGAATTGATTGAATAAAATTATTATTTTTAGTTAAACAAATAATATTCTTTAAGAAAGAATACAAAATATTTATATGTATTCTCTTATTTTGAAGTTTTTCAGTTAGAATTTTATTCGAGCACATAATGAATTAATGGTTTTGTTTAAATTAATTTAAAAACTTAAAGTATAAACCGGTTAAGCGAAACTATCGAAAGCCAAGAAAAATAATATCGTACATTACTGAATATAACAAAATTAATGAGGAACCTTTTGAGTTTTGACACCATATCTTGGTCACATTTGTCCTGTGGATCTGTAAATTAATGCTGTAGGAGATATTAAGATACTTGTTTACAATATTTGGAGTCAATAAATTAAGCAGTTTCTGAGATATCATATCCACATACAGACAGACACACACACACTCACGGACGGGATTGCAGTCGCATTAACTATCTCTATATATAGCTATTACCTACGAGTTAATAAACAATTAATTAGGTTGTAACGACGTTTCAAAGGGTTATCTGGTAGTATACAGCGTTTCACTGTATACATATTTCGTATTTTGGTGCACTCAAAAAAATATTGCAGGTAAGATTTACAAAATCGTTTTGTAAAATTGCTAACAAAATATTTTTGTGAATTTACCAAAAAATCCTAAACTTTATAGAAAATTTTGTATACTTTTTTAAATATGAAAAACATTTCTAAACTTACCAATTGTTTTTGTGATTTGGATTAAAAAAGTACAAAATCATAAATATTTCTAATTACAACTTTTTTTTATTGTTTTGACAAAAATATTTTTAAGATTATGTTGATTTTTTTAAATTTTAAATCATAAATCGTGTATCTTTAACAAAATGAAAATCAATTGTACAAAATTTTGTAAAATTTTGTGAACAGAAAAATAACATTCTACAATTTTTGTTGTAAAACTTAATACGAATTTTGAAGATTTTTTTTAAAGTTTACAAAGAAACTTATGCAATTTAAACAATCAACAACTATTTTACAAAAAAAAAATTCTTTTTACAAACACTTTTATAAAAGTTTATAAATTGAAGTCATAACGAAAATTGGTATTGAACCTTTTCAGTTTCAATCTAGTTGTCTGAGTAGAAAAGTAATTTTTTTAAAATTGTGCTAATTTAGTGGTCTATATATAATAAATAGTGGTAGTGAAAGTCCCTAGTTTGAACAGTATTAGCATCAAAGTCGTTTTAAATGACACTTTTGATGGTTTATACATAATAATTAATATTATGATGATATTATGATAATAGTTTAAATTGTCGACTACGTTCAATTTTGATGGACAATAATAATGTAATAAAAATTAATCAAAATATGGCGACTGGCATAGCAGGACAACTGGCGATCTATAATAAATCCGTTCCTTACTGAATGTATGGTAAGTTGTTTTAACTTAGAATCTACATTCTTTATATATATAGGACGTTTTATCTCAAACGCATCAAGGCTGTGTTCAAAATTCTCTCAGTCGTAAAAAAATTTGTTTATGGCGCAAAAATAAGCAAGATTATAGTTTCTTAAACTGTTTAACTGCTATACTTGTAAAATTCATCGCATCTTTTGATAGAAACCGTTTTTTCAATTTTTTTAACTATTATATCAAAATGTTTAAGGGTATGTTCGTGTTTAGCAAGCAAAGGTCAGAAAAAGGGTTCAACTTTCAACGACTAATAGAATTTTGAGCTCAGCGTGGATCCGTTTGACGTGGTACATTCCATATACATAGGTCAAAATCACGAATTTTAAACCAGAAATTCGGTTTTTTAACACAAACTTTTTGATTTGTTTTAACTTTTTTTACAGTGGAAGAGAAAATAAAAAACAACATTTCATAAGGAAGAAAAGTTTTTGTAATCGCGAGTGATTCTCCCTTTAAGTTAGGTGTAATTTTAAAAACCACGAGTTTCATATATGTTCAATTTGATGTATTTCACTAACAACTTAACGGCTTTCAATTTTTTTTTGTTTTAATGAATGAGTAAGTCTTTTTTTAATTAAAATAAATACAATTACAGTTTTTGATTATTTGTTATAAAAAGTATTAAAAAATAATAAGGGATGGAGGGTGGATATCTCCGTTAAATTTTATTTTTTGCCTTATAATTTCATTACTTTTCTACGTAATACTAATCATTTAGATTTTGGCAATTTTTTTTTGAAAACTATGAAAATTTAAAAAAAAACTAAAGAGATAATAATTTATTCAAAAATTTCTATAATTTCCAAAAAATATCGCACAAAACCCAATTTTTTGTGAATTAATAAAGTTTTAAAATTATAAAATAAAATATAAAAAACAATCGATGAGATATAAACCTTATTATTTTTTAATTTTGCATAGTAAATTGTTAAAAAATTATAACTTAAAATATTATTATCAAAAATGTATTTTTTTAAACTTTAAACACAACAAAAATTTTTAAATCTCATAGTAGCTCATTAAATTAAACATTTATAAAACTCGTGCTTTTTAAAAATTATCTCTAGTTATAAAGGGAGAACTGTTCATGACAAAAAAATAATTGTTCATGGGCAGAACTAAACCAAAATTGGAGAAACACTTGTGTTACAAGACTAAAATTAATTAATTTCAACGCCTCAACGGGAGATATATTTCTTAATTTTCAACAGTAGAGAAAACCATAGGATTAAAATTTGGTAAGCATAAACATGCAGCATGTAAGTTTGATGAAAAAGTTGATAAATATTTATTTTCTAAATTTGTTTACAGACCGAAAAAGATTTAAAATGGCAAAGTAAACCTATGCCACAAGAAAGAGTAAAACCATTCAGTGACGTAGCAATTTTCTCAATATTACAGCAAAAGGATAATCTGCGATTGTATTTCATTTAATACACTACGTTAATATCACATTAAGTGACGAAAGAAAATGTAAAACAAACATGTATCTTTCTTTAGGATTTAGTGTTCCGGATCCCAAAAAAGTTTCCTTTTCCTGATGAATTAGAGAAACTGCGATTTTTAATTTAGTAATTTAGTAAACGAAAATTCATTCAACATACCGAATAGGCTTATAAAATATTATAAAAAATTTTAACTAGAAATTATTTACAAAATATAGCAAAATGTATGCAAAAAAAAGTGTTTTATTTATTAACGGAGTTCCCATATGATACATGTGCATGTTTATATATGTATATGTGTATATATATATATATATATATATATATATATATATATATATATATATATATATATATATATATATATATATATATATATATCTATATATATAAAATTCTCGTGTCACAGTGTTTGTAATTAAACTCCTCCGAAACGGCTTGACTGATTTCCATGAAATTTTATGTGTATATACGGTAGGTCTGAGAATCGGTTGTAAACTATTTTTTATACACATAAGTGATAAGGGGGGCCCTCCCCCCAAATTTTTTTTGTATTTTTCAGACAAAATTTTTTATTTTTATTTTTTTATGATTTGACATTAAAAAATACATATAATCCCTAATTTTCCCCCTTCTACCACCAACCCCCATTTTTTAATTGCGATATTAGTACTGAAATACTCTTCAATTACTCCTCCGAAACGGCTTGACTGATTTCCATGAAATTTTATGTGTATATACGGTAGGTCTGAGAGTCAGTTGTAAACTATTTTTTATACCCTTAAGTGATAAGGGGGGCCCTCCCCCCAAAAATTTTTTGTATTTTTGAGACAAAATTTTTTATTTTTATTTTTTTATGATTTGACATTAAAAAATACATATAATCCTTCATTTTCTCCCTTCTACCACCAACGCCCATTTTTTAATTGCGATATTAGTACTGAAATACTCTTCAATTACTCCTCCGAAACGGCCTGACTGATTTCCATGAAATTTTATGTGTATATTCGGTAGGTCTGAGAATCGGTTATAAACTATGTTTTATAGCCTTAAGTGATAAGGGGGGCCCTCCCCCCAAACATTTTTTGTATTTTTCAGACAAAATTTTTTATTTTTATTTTTTATGATTTGACATTAAAAAATACATATAATCCCTAATTTTCCCTCTTCTATCACCAACCTCCATTTTTTAATTGCGATATTAGTACTGGAATACTCTTCAATTACTCCTTCGAAACGGCCTGATCGATTTCCATGAAATTTTATGTGTATATACGGTAGGTCTGAGAATCGGTCGTAAACTATTTTTTATACACATAAGTGATAAGGGGAGCCCTCCCCCCCAAAATGTTTTGTATTTTTCAGAAAAATTTTTTTTATTTTTATTTTTTTATGATTTGTCTTTACAAAATACATTTAATCCCTTATTTTCCCCCTTCTACCACCAACCTCCATTTTTTAATTGCGATATTAGTACTGGAATACTCTTCAATTTTCAGTAGTCAACAACTGATCAATCTATTAAACTATCTATCTATCTTCTATCTACATATCTATATATGATAAATACAAATGCAAATGTTCGTTGGTTCAAAATAGGCAATCTAGGAATGTACTGGATCGATTCTCTTGAAATTTGGACACAATGTTGCATTCAGAAAGGTTATTATATAGTTTTTTTTAGCGATATGCGTTTCATATAGGAATGTAAGCTGTCGACAAGCGCTCCTCACCTGCATTAATCTCAATTCAATCTTTTTATGGTCGAGTTTCACTTAAAGACTTAATTTAATCGATTAGTTATGTATGGGTGATCTGATCACCCATATATAGTTTTGTCCAATTTATCAACCATATTTGCTGATTACCGGTTAATTGTATAACCACTCCAGTGTCCAGTGTTATTGTGTAACCAGTGTGTTTATGTTTGTTAATGACTTTGTATAACAACACTTTGACCTAAATGGAAGTAGTGCTAACCACTAGACCATGCAACACATTTGTACATACATTTATATACATACGGTCATAAAAATGTTCTATTTCATTTTTGCTCATTGCATGGAAATTGGCTCTATTGTATATTTTACCAAATACTTCTACACGGAATGGCATTTTGATAATTTTTTTGAAAACCAGATTTCAAAAAACGATTTTGTGCATTTGTTCAAAACAGCAGTTGACATGATGTATGTGATACATATATAAGTTTCAATAGGTCAGGTTGACAAAACGCCTGCTTGAGAACATATGAGAAGATTCAATGCTCGGACAATAAACGAAGTGACAATTAATAAAGTCGGCAATAAATTTCAACCGGGATATAATTTTTGTCAATAAAAGAGGGATTAATGATTCGAGGGGAAGATTTCCACATTTGGAAATGCCGTCAATTGTTTCACCAATACATGGTAGATATGTATGCAAAAACATTCGAAACAGAACGTTTAATATTCATTCGATTAAATCAAACCAAGCTTTTCTCTGAAGTACCAGTATATTTGCGAGAGCCAATTTAATATGACGGTTATTCACAACTAACGCACACACACAAAATCATCTCAAATGCACACGGCAAATATCCAATGCCAGCTTCGATAAAAATTTGTAGGAAGTTGTGACGAAAAATATGTAACATGAGCCTTCCAGAACACTGAATCCACTGAATCCAAAGTACGCAAAGTGATATCACCAAGGATTCAGTCAGTTACACGAAATTCAGTTACATGAAACGATGATCCTTTATATAAAAGAAGAGCCGCAGCAGATGGCGGTAAGGTAACAATATATAGATATGCGAAACGGGAACATGGAAATAGTTCCATAAACATGGATGGTTGTTCCATATTAATCCTTTCCTACAAAGAACATACAGATCGCACATAAACTTGGAATACGGTATATACGTCAAATCAGTCAAATACGTAAGTTAGAAAGTACTTTAATAAAGGCAACATTTCAGTTTTAGAGTGCTACAATGAAGCAGCACTGGGATGTATGTATCATTCATCAATGACACGTGCAGCACTTCACCTCCAAACTAAGTTCGAGCTATGTTTAAAATCATGCTGACCGCTTACTGTTCTTCATCTACAAGAACGTTATGGGAAAAAATATAAATCGCACATGGTTGATGATATTTCCTGTCCTATATAGCAAAATGATTGAAGATCTGTGCGTAGTATTAGCGAACTTAGTTCTCAATCAATTATTAATGCTACCGTCGAATCGATCTGCTCCGTCGGTCAATGTGAAATTACGTCGTTAATATAAATACAATACTGATGATTAGGTTTAATATAAGTACAATACGGGTGATTTGCATTTCAATTCAAAAGATCACAATTGTCAATTAAATTGATGTTTGCAATCACCATAAAAAAAGATCACGCTCAATCATTAAAAGTGCGCGCTTTAGATGTAGAACGGATTGATTTTCGTATGGACAATTATGTTGCGTAGATAGAATAGAGGCATAAAACTAGATAACCTCTATATCTGAACCAACAATGGAGCCACAACAAATAATGTATAACCTGCAGAAGCATCGAGAAATTGAACACTAGAAACCTGTAGGTTCTCTTTTCTTAGTGAGCACTCAGCACATTGAACATATGGGTACTGCGAACATTTGTAAATCTATTTATGTTCTGTATTATGTTATATATAGAGATGACACACCTCTACTAATTCAACAAGTTGCTTAAATTTTTTTTTGCTTACTTGAAAACTTATTTGATCGCTAATTTTTCATATATCCGAACTGATCAGTAAGAGTGCTGATTATTTTTCATCCATATTTTTAAAAAGATAAATTAAAAATTCTCATTACCACTTTTTGAAATCATTGCTACTACGTCAACAAAATGTCTGTGCACAAGCTTTATTTATAAGCGTAGCAAAGCACGCCGGGTCTTGCTAGTATATATATATATATTAGGGTGTTTCATTTTCCAAAGATTTGATTTTCATATGACTTTGCTTACGCCCCAAGTCTCAGTGATGTAAAAGATATATTTGCCAAATTGCAAGAAAATTGGATAATGTTTAGGGGTTGCACACATCGATCACTTTAAGCTATATTTAGTGAAATTTACTTTAAATTTACATAAACTTTTATAAAACTGGTCAAAGTGTGCAACCTCTAAATATTATCCAATCTTCTTGAAATTTGGCATATATATCTTTTACATCACTGAGACTCACGGCGTGAGCAAAGTTAGCAAAAAATTCTACATTTTATTTTTTGCATGTAAAAATGAAACACCCTAATATATATATATATATATATATATATATATATATATATATATATATATATATATATATATATATATATATATATATATATATATATATATATATATATATATATATATATATATATATATATATATATAAATATATATATATATATATATATATATATTTATATATATATATATATATATATATATATATATATATATATATATATATATATATATATATATATATATATATATATATATATATATATATATAGGTATATATATATATATATATATATATATATATATATATATATATATATATATATATATATATATAAAATATCTATATATATTACAAAAAAATATTATTAAATCCATAAATGCTTTTTGTTGATACTATAAAAGGGTTTGTACTTTTTCTAAAACTTTTGTGAAAACAATTTAATAAGTTTTATAAATTTCACAATATCTCTGATAAACTTAAATTTTTAATTTGAAGATTTTACAAAATATTTATTAAGCCAAAAAATGTCTCTGCCATTTTCATAATTTAATTTAGAAACCTTAAAATCTTTTGTTGGATGTAAATAAAAGAATTTGTAGTGTTTATAAATAATTTTTTTCACAATGACAATATTTATTGTAAAAATGTAAATTTTACAAAAATTTTTGTGTGTTGTATATTTATAAAAAAATTGTTAAATGTATGTAGAATTTTATTAGTTTCACTTGGTTTTTTTTTTGAGTGTGTATAAAATTTGGTAACGTGTTATTTTTTCCGTTTCTATTCATTTTTATTCACTTAATTAGTTGTTATATGTCTCTGTTTAATCCATTGATTTTTTCTTTACGTTTCTTTCTATGTAAAACGAGTATAATTTTTGTTTTAAACAAAATCCAAAATAAAGTAAATTGATCATGCGCAGAAGCGTTGATACTGAATTGATGATAGGGTACTTCGTATTATGAGTTTTGACTGATATATATTTGCAATATTAATAATTGATTGAATTTTGTAGAACCTTATGTTTTTTTGTTTGGTAGTATTTGGATGGTTTTTCTCTGTCTGTTTTAATTGTTTTATTTATACAAACGGTAAAAATTTCAATGTACGGGTGAAAATTTTTTGTTACTTGAAATATAGCCAGGTAGAAATTCTTTTTTTATTTTAAAAGTCGATGAGTAAAATCGAATCGAATTATAAAATAAGTTAACTTCGAAAGAATAGTTTTTAGCTCTCAAGCAAAAAAATACATGTTTGGCTTTCAAGATTAGTTATTAAATTTTTTTCGGACTACCATTGGTTTATTGATTAGAGTTGTTCAGTTAAAACTGTAAGTTTTAAAGAAAAAAAATTTGATTCAATAATATATTATTTAAATATAAACTTTTGAAAACTAAAATAGCAATATTAATGTAATCGATGTTGGATAAAGTAACCAAAAAAAACCAAACAGTTTTTCAACTTTCTAATACGCAGATTATAATCAAAATTTATAAGTGTAAATAAATTGGATTAGGAAATTTCATTGAAATAGTTTTATTTGTGCTATTCTTTTGATTAAAAAAAACAATTAAAGAAACAAATTAGTCTTTGGTGTTGGTGGTTTATGAAAAACAACCTAACTTTTTCTAGAATTTGGAAGTTGTGATTCGAACAACACAAGGTGTAACAAGTGGTCCAGACAGTTGAAATAATTGGTTGACAATTGATTACTAATACATAAAAAAAAAGAAAGGAAAAGAATCGTTTCGATCTGGATGCCTGTTGTGCTGCAATCAACACTTATTAAGTTAAGGCTATTTTTTATACATATATAATATATATGTATATATTTCTATTACAATTTTCTTTTATTTTGCTGTCATTTGAATATTTTATTTTTTGTTCTACATATATTTACCTTTGTTTTTGAAATAAATGATTAAACAATTTAGATTAGAGATTTTCCTGGACCAGAGGTCATGTGTCGAATTTTTTCGGTGATCATTATTGCAATCCCGGAAATAAACAATATACCTTTTTATAACAATGTACATTCGTATTTGTTTGTATATTATTGTTTATTGTTTTTAACGTTTATAATTTTTCTTCAATATTACATTTAACAAGTTTATTCAAAACAGTTTTTGCTTTTCATAAGAATGCGTATATTAAT
Organism: Diogma glabrata; assembly: GCA_963693315.1. Classification (NCBI taxonomy): domain Eukaryota; kingdom Metazoa; phylum Arthropoda; class Insecta; order Diptera; family Cylindrotomidae; genus Diogma; species Diogma glabrata. Next base: position 457,580,449 of record OY856186.1, on the reverse strand, counting down.
ATTAAATTCTCTCATGTTAAAATTTCTTATAATACCGAATCCCAGAATTGTTAAAAGTGTCAGCAAAACCAAACATTAATTACAATGTGTCACAAAAAAAATAAATGCCTTTTAGGATCTATCGGCTTCTAACAATATGCATTACGTGAGATGTAGATGGAGATAACTTTATTTAAACAACTGTGAAGTGGAACTACCCATACTGTTGTTTTCGGTAAAAATCATTATCAAACAGGTCAAACAAATATATATGTCCTTCTGAATTGTCTTGTGTAGGATCATCAACCATTTGACTTTTCGCAAATGGCGAGTGAGCAGGAATAACGCACCGGCATTCATCTTGTCTCTATTTGTCACAGCATTTATAAATAATGAGATCAGTGATAATGCGACAGTGCTTATAGAGGGATTAAGTTTTTAAGATACATTTTGATCTCCAACCGAATGTTTTTTGTTACACAACCAAATTTTGTTGCACTGCTCAATATTCTTTGGTATTGTCTTCAATGACAAAATATAGCACAAAATGAATTAATTTTTCAGCCTACAATTTCATTTTATGAAGTTTTTGAACAGAACCTATAAGATAACCAAAATGTATCACACTTCAAAAAATAAAGGAAAATTATACAAAATTTTTATCTAAATATAAATCCACACACACAAAATTTTTGAAAGTTTACCAAAATTATTTGAAAGTGAAAAAAGATTTATTAGAGTTACAAATGATAATTTTTTGGCTTCAGATTTTGTATTTTTTAGAAAAAGTTTTGTGTGTTTTGTATATTCACAAAAAAATTGTATAATTTTTCTTTATTTTTTTAAATCTGTGCATCGCGAAGAAATAATACAAAACAAATTGTTTTAGAGGAGAATCGGGTTACATTTTAACTAGGCTTACAATTAGCTAAACACGAATTGTTAGACATAATTTTTTGTGGTATAGACAAACACATAGACGTAATATATGAAATTGAAGAACTTTTTCAACCCATATGGTCTCGCTCAATTTCTTTAAAAGTGAAAAGCTCTTAAAACTTGAGAATTAAAATTGGGATATTAAATTAAATCAGTGTGGATTGACCTGATTTAACAATTGAAAAATCGCTATAATATACTGCAACGCCGCTCAAAAAAGTCCTGGCAGAGTGAGTGCAAACATTACAAACAGCAGAGCAGGGCCATAACTTTCATTGACGTATAAGTTATATCAATACAGTATGGTTTATTTGCAATGTTTGGTGCTTAAGACAGTCTTCAAATCACACTGCACTCAGAACCTCAATTCGAATGTTGAAAATCTAGTCGTCGTTGATAACAGGTAAGAATGGTTTAAGTTTAAAATTGGTGCAACCACACGAATTTCGAGGAGGAAAGTGAATTGAATGCATTAAATTAGAATAAACTCACTCTTATTTGAAAGGATTTCACATTCGCTTGATTCTGAGTATGTTTAGAATCTGAAATTTGATTTTTGACAATTTGTTTTCAGCTTAAGAACAGTACACTTCGATTCAAGATAATAAACTTTCGAATAAAATTCATATTCATGTGGCATTCATGTGTCATTCAGGGAGTCAAACTATAGGCATTCAATAATGCACATATTTATTACATCTGATTTCATGAACTGCAGCTCGGTTCTTTCATATACCTATATTGGCTTAGTGCGCTTTTAGTAAACGCTTTTATTTTGCATGGCTTACAAAATATTTAAGCCAATTTATTTTAGTAAATATATCGAAAGCCTTTTATTAAGTTTTTAATTGGTTTTAATGAAAAAGTTATTGGCCAGTTTCTCTACGCTGTTGATCTTCCACCGTCGGTATCTATTAAAATTTCCTCTGATGTATCAAATCAAATACTAATTATAGTTACTTATGAACACCCATTATCATAAGGCGATAGATATATACATAAGAAATTGTAGCAAAAATAAATGAATGTATACAATAAGAATTCTTACAGAATCCCAATAGCAATATGATTAAGCACGTCCTAAACAAAAATCAATTATTGGGTTTAATATTTCAAATTGGGCTGAAATCGTTCCGTTTAATTTTAGTCGAAAAAATTAGTCTGTTAATCGAGAATAAAAGGTCACTCACTTAAACAAATAGCTGCAACATAGTTACGAACAGTCACTTTTCAATAAAACAAAAACAAGATTCATGAAAATTACCTCCGTTATCACCACGACGACTATTCAACCCTAAAATCGCATCAATTGTATGTCTTGGTGTTAATGCTTGTCCGCCGGGACCTAACTTTTTTGTTGTATCTTTAATACATGTATCTAGGAAAGAAATTTATATTTACACGAAAAACAAAATTATCTTATAATCATGTAACTTTATCTACCTCGATTTAATTTATCCTCAAATTTTTCTAAATTAAAGCAACCACTTTCCTTTAACTTTTCCATTATAAATTGTAAATTTTTTGTATCACTTCCATTTTCTAAAAGTGTACGAAAGCTTTCCGCTTCACTTAACGTAAATTTATTGCGTGCTAAAAACTTATCAATTAAATATTGAAAATTTTGCTTTTGTATATCAGATAATTGTTGTATGTCCATTTTTTTTTTAAAAAGAAACTCACTTTGTTTAATTTGTTACAAACAATATATTTTTCACTGAATTATCACTTAATTATTATTTCAATAATCATTCTGTACAAAAAAAACACTATAACGTTTTTATATATTAAATCACAAAACAATAAACCACTTCAAAGGAACTCGATTATAAATCTAAACCACTTTTTACAAACAATAAATGAGTCGAGGAAGTACGAATTAAAAAAACCTATAAAAAATTAGAGATTTATACCTTCGACTGTACACGATTAAGGAAGAACGGAATCTAAAATTGTATTTCAATCAAATTCAAATAAAAAACCATAAAACAAATTATTTTGTATCCTTTTTTGAACAAGAATTGAAATAATAAAAGTTTGTGTAATCAACTGAAAAGGCGTGGCTAATAAAAGTATTAGAATGAGAGGAATATTTTTAAGGGCAAGTTTTATTTGATAAAAGTTTTTTATACTCTCTCTCTCTCTATTTGTATTTTTATTTTTATGAAAGGTGGGGAGCTTTAGAATGGGTTTCCATCTACCATCCATATATAGATACATATACGAGAATCTATATAAAATTCTATTTAGTAAAAATAATAAAATTTATATAAATTGAATGAGGTAATTATTACTGTTTAGATTCTTGTGGTTTTTTATGTTGGTTCGAATAACTTTATTATGTGCTAATTTTTTGTTCGAACAAATCAAAATTAATGTGTTTTGTAAATAATAAATATCAAAATAGAAAATAAATTAACTTTATTTTATTTGTTAATTCACATAGTCGAATTTTCCGTATGAAATATTAGATAAATAAAGTAATTTGTATGCTTGACGTTGGGGATTAACAGTTAGTGAAAATAAAATTACATTGTGCTCTATTTGGCAATTTGATTTTCATTAAACTTTGTAATTTGAACGATTGTGGTTTGATTAGAACCAAGTCTATTTTGCCTCTGATGGTCTTCCTAATTCTTTTGCTGTTCACGCCCTGCCACCCTTATAGAGAAAGAACACATATAGTAATGCAACCAGATAGATATAAGTAACAAGATAAGGTCGCATAATAATGTTTACATGAGATACAAATGATTTTAACTGGAGCTGTTGTGAATAGGATAAACCAAAGTTAATCTACTGTAGAGTTGAACTTTATTACAAAAAAAAATAACTGAACGGAAATACCGGATTCCGTTCAAACGAATCGCGGTTTGGAAAATCTCTTAATATTAATTCAAAATACTGCATCACATTAAAAATATGATTTATAAAAATATGGTTATAACCATTCAGAGTAATTCAGTTAATTCAGAACTATTCTGTGCTGACCTCTCCGGTCCTCGCTGAAATATTATTGGAATCCTATTCCAATTCTATATTTTCTGATTAAAATTCTTGAATTCTTTAGCAAACTCAGTATAAAAATTCCAACTTTAATTTTGTATTCCAAATTGTTTATTCAAAGTAAAGATCAGCTAATCCATTAATTGGTATAGTCATTCATTGACGTTCGAGATAAATCATTTACCGTCAATTGATCTTTGTTGACCACCTATATCCAGTACATCTATCTACCTATTTCATCAATATAATATATTTTCACCAATTCTATGTAAACTATAGTTATTTATTATCGATTTAAATTAGAACTACAGTCAAACCGATAATCTAAACACATATTTTTTTTAAATATTGTAAGTTGCCAAAAAAATTTTCAAATAATTTTTAAGAAATTATTTTTGTAATTGAAGAAAAAAATCGTATTTTTATCAAAAAAATTTGTGTGTGGTATATTTATAAAATTTTTGTAAAAGATTCATTTATTTTTTGGAGTGCACTGAAAAAATAATTAGACTACATACTCTGAATGTCGGCATTTGTTTGCATACTTTCAGAGTAGCAATCTAAATTGCACATGTAATATTCCATTATAATATAAACAGATAACATAAAAAAATATTGAATTTTATATAAATATACAAGTTATATGTTAATTTTTTTCTAAAAATTTTTATCATTTTAGAATCCTATTCTTATTGATATTCAAAAATATAATAGTGTTCCATCTAATTTTAAAAGCCGATCATTGATCAAGTACGAAAAAAACTTGATATAAGCTTTCATTTGAGCGCCAAAGTTCCATACAGAGTCCTGTCTGTCCCCTAAAAAATTGTTTTCCACTATTCAAATATTCAAACAAGATTTCCCATTAAACAACAAAAAATAATGCAAAAAAAAAATCATTTACCTTCAACAAATCTGATATTTGACTAAATTACACTGTGCGACAAATGGTAGGGGTCAGTGATCCGCTGGGGTTCTGACTACCGGAAAAAGTTATATCTGTCAAAAAAAAGTCATACGTGTCTCGGCGTTTCGTTGGGTCACGTCTAGTAATCGAGATATGTCGATTTGAAGTTAGTAGGTATCATATAGGGGAAATTGTCACGTTTGGGGGTCTTTTTTGATATAACTCGAGAACGACAAGTCCGATTTTGCTGAAACAAATTTAGAAAAATTAAGAATTACAATTCCTTTAATCTATTAAAATACTATTTCTTTGCAAAATCAATAGTTTCGCAGTTATAAATAAATTTATGAAGAAAAAAAATAATATTTTGCTTAAAAAATAAAAAATTGTATTTTAAAAAATCATGAAAAATGCAAAATGGGAAAAAGTGTAAAGTCTTATTACTTTGACGTAAAGTTACATAATCTGTGCACAAAATGAGTCAAGGATCATGGAAATCGATGAACGCGTTTCGCTATTCACAATTAAGTAAAGGTATCTCATTTTGACAAGAATATTGATTTTTCATAGAAATTTTTTAAAATATTTTTGCTAGAATAAACTTCAAAATTTATTGTTTTAAATCTATTTGGACATGTGTCTATGTGAATTAATTTTATTTTTTTATTACTTTTTTATTTTTATTTTCTATTTTGTATTTATTTTGTATTTTTTTTATTTTTGTTTATTTATTTTATTTTATTATTTTTATAATTTTATTTTATATTTTTTTATATTTTATTATATTATTATTTATTATTATTATTACTATTATTATTATTAGTATTTATTATTATTATTATTTATTATTTATTATTATTATTATTTATTATTTATTTATTATTTATTTATTATTTAATAATTATTTATTATTTATTTATTATTTTTTTATTATTTATTTATTATTTATTATTTATTTATTATTTTTTTATTATTTATTTATTATTTATTTATTGTTTATTTTTTGTTTATTTATTATTTATTTATTATTTATTTATTATTTATTTATTATTTATTTATTATTTATTTATTATTTATTTATTATTTATTTATTATTTACTTATTTTTTACTTATAATTTATTTTATTTACTTATTATATTTTTTTTCATTTTATTTTTTAAATTTTTATTATATTTTTATTTTATTATTTTTATATTTTTTTTATTTTATTTTATTATTTTTATTTTATTTATTTATTCATTTTATTTTTTTTATTTTTTATTTATTTTATTTTTTATTTGTTTATTTTTTCGTTACTTTTTCAGTAGATTAAAGGAATTGTAATTCTTATTTTCTAAATTTGTTTCAGCAAAATCGGACTAGTCGTTCTCGAGTTATGTCAAAAAATGACCCCCAAAAGTGACAATTTTCCCTATATGATACTTACTAACTTCAAATCGATATATCTCGATTCCTAGAAGTGACCCAGCGAAACGCCGGGACACGTATTACTTTTTTTTGAATGATATAATTTTTCTCGCTGGTCAGAACTCCAGCGAATTTTGGCTGTCGCACAGTGTTATTATTACCATTAAGACAGTTCAACATCAAAACATTATTGTTTTAAATTTTAAATAATATTTAGAATACAAATGACACCGCATAAAATATTTGTTTGAATATACAAAAATGTAACGACTTTATCAAAATATAGCATTGATCGTGTAAGCGCTGTGCTCTCTGACTGACAAGGCCGGTTGTAACAGTACTTATTGTTGTCAATATCTTTAACAAAATCTCTTTGTACCCTGAGAATTGGATATATTGTTATAAATAGAATTTTGTTTATACCGGGATTACAAATATGAAAAAAATTCAACACATGGCCTCTGGCCCAGGAAAACCTCTAATTCAATTTAATTTAATTTACCATTTTAAGACCAAAACCTCGGAAAATATGTAAAGAAAAGAAAAGAAAATAAGAATAATAATAACAATAGAAAGAAAAAAAACTTAACTGAAGATGTTGATTGTAGAACATTCGATCCCCTTGTACATTAAAACAATCAGCTAGTCCGTTTAGTCGCAACAGGATCACAAAAAATTTTCCAAAATTTCTCCAAAAACACCCAATAAACCACAAATTCCTTATTCACTTTCTGCTCACTAGCCATTTGTACATTCCAATAACTGTTCGGTGATTGCTAAATTACAATCATGAATTTTATACACATAATCAAAATCTAAAATAACTTCATATTGTTTTCACTTCGATTTCCAGTTGTTTCACAAGTTCAAAAAACATCCAAAGCATCTAAAATCAAAACCGAATCAAAGAAAGCCGAATGATCGATTAAATCATGATTATTTTAGATTCATTTTTATTGTAAGATGTTCTACAATATTTATCTTTTTCAACATCGTCCAATTTTTTTTGTATAAATTCCTTAATTGATCATAAAATGGATTTCAAATAAAATTCATCGTTTGAAATTTGTTAATTTTCTGAACAAAAAAATTCTATACAATCGTATTCACAAACTTAATTTCAATTTTTTAATTTTTTATTTTCAAATGCACTAACATTTATATCTAATGATATTTTGTAAATAAATTTTGTGTCAAAAAACTATAATACTATTATGAAATATGGAGGAGTTCGTTCCGATACACCACTCAAAACTTGATTAATTAATTCTCAAAAATGTGTCTTAACAAATCGATTCGATTATCAGCATTTTGGCCTCGTTTTGGCTTTCCAATTCCCGCATACAACAAAAATTAACCCATACATTGAAAATCTGCCGTGTAAAAAATCAAATGAAACAGTCAGAGAAAAATTATTCAAATTAACCTCCCATAATATCAAATTAAAAATATATAAGGTCTTTCAAAATTTAACCAATTATTAATATTGTGAACATTCTTCATTTATAACAATATAAAACAAAGTACTCTATCAATGATTCAACACAAACACCTGCGCAGAATCAACTTACTTTACTTTAATAACCGTTTAACAAAAAAAATATATTTGTTTCTCATTGGAAAACGAAAAATAATAATAATAACAATTGATTATACTCATCGAAATATAAGATCCGTTAAATGTTTTAAAATAATAAAAAAAATTATGTATTACAGTGAAACGTCATAAATTGTTTGATAGTACGGAATGTAGGTATATGTGTGATTATGTGAAAAATTTTTGTTTTAGATTTTAAAGAAAATGTCCACTGATCAAATTTTTGTTGGTGCATATACATGCACGTCAAATACAAACGTTTTTTGATACAATTTATTTAAAAATTTAAAATATATTTTTCATAATTTTGTGTGTTTTGATAATTTACAAAAAATTATATTATACTTCGGTCTGAAAGACCTAAGTATTACATTCATGAGCCAAAAGTGAAATTCTTACCCCCACTTTTTTTTGGCATTTCTCGACGTTTTAGAACCTACTGATTCTAAAAAAGCAAAAAAAAATGTATGTCTGTCTGCGGGCCGGCCGTCCGGCCGGCCGTCATTACCTACGAAATTTAGAAAACCGCTGGAGGGATTTCAAAAATTTTGTTTTCTAAAAATAGGTATACTCAAGGGACAGGTTCTAATGGTCGCTATGTTCTATAACTGTACCGAAAGTGTGTCAAAAAATCATTAAGTGTGTCAAAAATAGCAAATTTTCATATTTTTGGCTTAAAAAACATTCATTTTAAGTGATTACGAGTAGGAACACTGAATTTGGAAAAATCTTGATGGTAGGGATTGGTAAGTGAGATCAAAAACTAGATTATTGCATTAGAAGTTTGTCAAAAAAATGTTGTCAAGTGTGTCAAAAGAAAGATTTTTATTTATTTTTTTATCCAATTTTTTGGAAAAATGAAATTAATTATTTGTTTGACATGAAATTTTATTATTATTATAGAGAATTATGGCATTATAAGTTTGTCAAAAAAATGTTTTTAAATGTGTCAAAAAATGATTTCATTTATTTTTTAGCCAATTTTTTGAAAAAAAAATTTAGTTGTTTTATGACGTAAATGTATTTGAACATGAAATTGGACATGGAAATTTTTGAATTTGTTATACTTTTTGAAAAATTATTGGAATTTTGAAAAAAGTTTGTTTTTTTGATTTTGTTATAATTTTTGCAATACTTTTAGAATTTTGAAAAAAAATTGAATTTTTGAATTTTTCGAAAAAAGTTTCAATTTTTGATTTTGTAAGAATTTTTGGAATATTTTTCGAATTTTGAAAAATTTTAAATTTTTGATTTTATTATAATTTTTGAAATTTTGAAAAAAATTTTAATTTTTGATTTTGTAATAATTTTTGCAATATTTTTAGAATTTTGGAAAAAGTTTGAATTTTTAAGAATTTTTGGAATATTATTGGAAATTGGAATTTAGAAATAGAATTGGCATTTAGAAAAAGTTTAAATTTTTGATTTTATTCTAATTTTTGGAATGTTTTTGGAATTTTGAAAAAAGTTTCAATTTTTGATTTTGTTATAAGTTTTGCAATATTTTTAGAATTTTTGAAAAAAGTTTTAATCTGTGATTTTGTAATAATTTTTGGAATATTTTTGGAATTTTGAAAAAAGTTTCAATTTCTGATTTTGTTATAATTTTTGCAATATTTTTAGAATTTTTGAAAAAAATTTTAATCTTTGATTTTGTAATAATTTTTGGAATGTTTTTAGAATTTTGAAAAAAGTTTGATTTTATTTAATTTTTACAATATTTTTGGAATTTTGAAAGAAATATGAATTTGTGATTTTGTAATATTTTCTCGAAACGCTAAATGGAGAGGTTTTTGTGTAGTTTACTGAGTGTATCATCTTTTCACTAAATTATGTTAATTTATGATCTGTTATAATTTTCCGGCAACGTATTGATGTTTCGTGTTAGTTTTGTAATAAATTTCTAAACAGAGATAAAAAAGTTTCTTTCTCCTAAGGAAGCAGCGAGACATTTCCTTAAAAGGCGGACTAAGTGCCATTTATGGGCCTTCAATCTCAACCATCAGTGAGAAAAAATGCCTTCTAATCAGATATCTTAAGAGTATGTTAAGTGTAATTGAAGTTTTGTGCAAAACCATAAGTTCGGAGCAAAATTAAATTGTAAAAATTGTTTTGAACGTCGTGGTTTTGTGTGGCTTATTCACACTGCCTATCAACGCTGTTAACCTATTTGGTTGATTGCTATTTTTTTGACAACAAACAACCACAGGTTGCAGATGTTTGTAATGCTAAATGTAAGCGATGTTGTCTATACGCTCCATTTTAACAATAGTGATGTCAAAAACTATCCAATCGGATTCATGTGGAAATATTTTTGCACATAAATTTCTAAACGACTTTAAAGTTCGCCAGATTTACGCAGTACATAAACTTAACAAACACACGATCAAACTCTTGAAATTAATAGCTGGAGGGTTTAACAGTTTGTAGATTTTACCACCAAACTCATTTGATTACTCACACGAACATTCCTCGACTGATCAGGGCTGATTTTGCAATCAAACTTGGAAAGGAGCTTAAATTTACATGTGAAACCTTTTCCTAAAATATGCCTCTAGCGTTTTCAGGACTTTTTCGCAAGCAATCTTTTGTATACTCCAACACCAAATTTCAAACAAACCGCCAAGCACTCTAAGGCTTTCCATAGTAAAAAACTTCAGTTCACACCTAACCACCAAATTATATGACCGAAATCTGACTGTCTTTTATAATAATACCAAAGTTAAGACTGTTCCCAAACGGAAGCCCGAGTTCCATAACGAAATTAATATGGGAACCGGCTACAAGTTGACTGGAAAAGACATTGTGAGGCGTCACAATTCCCAATAGTTTAAAGTTCAGATTCATATAATGGTAATGGTTCTTAAAAAATTCGATCCAGAAAATGGAGGTAGTTCGTTTTTAATATAAACTTTAACAATACTACAGTTTTTTCAATTTACCGTAAGTTGACTAATATGATTGGTCGATTGAAAAGCACTCAATAGAAGAGTGAAAAATTGAAAAGAAAATAAATAAAAATAGAAAAATTGATTGAGTTATAAAATTATTACAGCCAAGGGACACTTGTGAACAGCTTAGGTATGTTCTTTTAAGTTTTATGGAATATAAAAACAACACAAAACCTTTAAACAAAACAAAACATATTTTATGACATTTTAAATATTTTAAGTTAATTACTTCGGTCTGAAAGACCTAAGTATTACATTCATGAGCTCAAAGTAAAATTCTTACCCCCACTTTTTTTGACATTTCTCGACGTTTTAGGACCTCCTGATTCTAAAAAAGCAACAAAAAAAAATGTGTGTCTGTCTGCCGGCCGGCCGTCATTACCTACGCTGCAGGGAAAACCGCTGGAGGGATTTCAAAAGTTTTTTTTTCTAAAAATAGGTATTCACAAGGGACAGGTCCGAAAGGACGCTGTGTTCGATAACTGTACCGGAAGTGTGTCAAAAAAATCATTATGTGTGTCGAAAATAGCAAATTTTCATATTTTTGGCTTAAAAAACGTTCATTTTAAGTGATTACGAGTAGGAACATTAAATTTGGAGAAATCTTGATGGTCGGGATTGGTATGTAAGATCAAAAACTAGATTATTGCATTATAAGTTTGTCAAAAAAATGTTGTCAAGTGTGTCAAAAGAAAGATTTTTATTTATTTTTTTACCTAATTTTTTGGAAAAAAAAATAAAATTAATTTTGTTTGTTTGAAATGAAGTTTTATTATTATAATTGAGAATTATGGCATTATAAGTTTGTCAAAAAAATGTTGTCAAGTGTGTCAAAAGATTTTTATTTAGTTTTTTACCCTTTTTTTTGGAAAAAAATAAAATGGTTTTTTTGAAATGAAATTTTATTATTATTATTGAGAGTTATGGATTATAAGTTTGTCAAAAAAATGTTGTCAAGTATGTCAAAAGAAAGATTTTTATTTATTTTTTTACCTAATTTTTTGGAAAAAAAATAAAATTAATTGTTTGTTTGAAATGAAGTTTTATTATTATTATTGAGAATTATGGCATTATGAGGTTGTCAAAAAAATGTTGTCAAGTGTGTCAAAAGATTTTTATTTAGTTTTTTACCCTTTTTTTGGAAAAAAATAAAATTGTTTCTTTGAAATGAAATTTTATTATTATTATTGAGAATTATGGATTATAAGTTTGTCAAAAAATGTTGTCAAGTGTGTCAAAAGAAAGGTTTTTATTTATTTTTTACCCAATTTTTTTAGAAAACAATAAAATTAATAGTTTGTTTGACATGATATTTTATTATTATTATAGAGAATTATGGCATTATAAGTTTGTCAAAACATAATGTCAAGTGTGTCAAAAAATGATTTCATTTATTTTTTAGCCAATTTTTTTTTGAAAAAAAATGTAGCTGTTTTTATGACGTAAATGTAATCTAAAATGAAATTAGACATGGAAGTTTTTGAATTTGTTATAGTTTTTGAAATATTTTTGGAATTTTGAAAAAGTTTGTATTTTTGATTTTGTAATAATTTTTGCAATATTTTTAGAATTTTGGAAAAAGTTTGAATTTTTAAGAATTTTTGAAATGTTGGAATTTAGAAAAAATTTAAATATTTGATTTTATTCTAATTTTTGGAATATTTTTGGAATTTTGAAAAAGTTTGACTTTATTTAATTTTTACAATATTTTTGGAATTTTGATTATAATTTTCTGGCAACGTATTGATGTTTCGTGTTAGTTGTGTAGTAAATTTTTAAACTGAGTTAAAAAAATGCTTGTACTTTAACAAAGAGTTATGTTTGATATACATCGCTGCCCAAAACTAAAAACCATGTCCTCATAAAAGTTTTTTCCGAAAACTATATCAAAATCCTTAACCCAGACCGAAGTCTTGATATCTCAGAGCTGTGAGATTTCAGTCCCTCCATATTTTCCAAAAAACATTCCGCTTAAGCATATATGAATGAAAATTGATTCCTACGACATAAAAAAAAAATCCATCCGTTAACCAGAGTTTCCGTCAAAAGTGGAGAAAAATGTATTAAAATATTTTGAAGGGAACATTTTTTCCGTATACGATTCCAAAAATATAATTTTTATTGTAATATGGGTAATTCTTTATTGTTACTTACACAAAATCAATATATATCCTTAATCTCATGCCATGGCTAGTTTTGTAAAATTAAAATCATTTTAGAACGTTTTTTGTTGTGGTATACTAACACCTCGATGATGATTTAACTTACAATATGAAGCAAATTTTTGATTACTAATTGAACGTTATATGTTTAAATTATTCTTGGCATGTCTACAATTTCTAAATTTGTTTTAACTGACATAATTTGGCCACTGTTTCAAGTTACTATAGCCGGTGCGGTTGATGAAGTATTCACAGATGAACATTCAGGCATGAACAATGTTAAATTACGTTTTTCCAAGCTACATGCAGCGTAAAATACATTGACTTCGAAAAAAAAATTGTTGCCCATTTTAACTACCCTTCAAAGGTAGCACATTAAAGGTTGGTCTCCACTAACCGCCCCGAACGTTTGCTGATGTTTGCAAACATAAATTTGCTTAGTGGAGACACAAAGTTTGAACATGAACAATTGGTTGCTATAGCATTTGTTAGTTTACCGAATGGTATCGGAAACTAACAAATGTTAACAATTATGTTTCAAACGTTCGCAAAGTTTGAGGTTTTGTGGAGACTAACCTTTAACGTATTCCTTTTATTATTTAGTTATAAAAATTGCTGACGTGCACCGAAATTGCAAAGGCGGTAAATTCTCTCATTGTAAAAATATTTCTGATTTTTGAAAAAACAGTTTAAAAAAAAAATGTTGTGTTGTATACATATACTAAATTTTATTAAAAAATTTTGAGTGGTGTTCCTTATCGCCAAAAAAAAAATTTACTAAATTTACGCTTTTAGTAATATTTATACACGACACAATCAAAATCAAACAATTTAAGTTAGTTAAACGTCACAACCGCACTGTAAAAAAACAATTAAATTGTTCGTTATATTAATAAACAGCAATTATTGAACTAATTTTGTTAGCTCTATGAACATTTTTGTTGGTTCAATAAACAATTTATTAATATTACGAACGTTTTAGTAATAATTATAAATCGTTGTTTATTAATTTTTCTATGAGCTTTCAGTATGAGCTTCCAATATTACAAAAACTCAAATAATAGTAGAAAAATAATTTTAATTACCTTCTGTTAGCAACAATATATTTTAACAATTCCAATTAGGTACATATTATACTCACTATATTCTATAAACTAAAGCTGGGTTTTTCCATGCGAACTATGGACTGTGAATGGTGTTATTCGTTTTTCTGGATGGTTAATAACACCATTCACAGTTCACAGTTCGCATGTAAAATCCCAGTCTGCAAAAATTTAACACGAGTAAAAGGTATAGAAAATAGTTATTCAAACAAAGCAATTTTTACACGGGATAATTTACCAAAACTCAACAATCAATTATTTTAATTCTAAATAATTACAAACTATTTTCTTTAATAAATGGTTTCCTGATTAGAGTAAATTATGTGTAAAAAATTCAACGTAAACGTTTTCTTTTTTTAAATCATTAGCTAATTTGCGCAATAAAACTAATATAAATTATGCCACTCAAAAATAAACAAAATAAATCTTGCCATACATCTAAACCATTTAAGCAGCAAAGCGCCTATACGACTTCATAGATATAACAAAAAAATTAAGTAATGGTATTTTTATTACACAAAAATTACAATTAACGTTGCTTTATGTATGTTCAAATTGGGGAATTAGATCTGATTATTGGTTGAAAAAAAAAAAATAGTTTTTAAATTTATTGTGTAAATATTGTAGCTCCACCTATTTGTATCATCTGAAATATAATATTCCCGCCTTAAATTATCTCATAACTCACCAATACTACAAAAAATAATAAAAGTATAACGATTATTTGAATGAAAGAGGAAAAACCATTTATAAAATACAATTAAGTAAATAAAAATTGGATGCTGTGTGCCAACAATTTCCAATCTTCTATCTCCGTTCTTTTCTTTTGTTTAGATTAGATTTATATTTGATACAATCGGAAAAATTGAGTTTGTTATTTTTATGTTGTTTTTTTTTGTATTATTAAGCTGTAATTGAATTTAATTGTAAGGAAAATATAAGATTAGTTATAATGGAAATTATGTGAGACAAATTGTGCCAAGAATTAGAAAAGTAGAAGAAGAAAAACAGAAGTGATGTGAGTACTAGAATTAATTATTTGTTTTTGCAGAATGATAACCAAACCTACCTCATAATTATTATTTAAATTTTAATTAAAAGAAGTTTGATTTTCATTTAAAATTAATTTTTATCAAAACAATGATAAAAAGATTTGGAAGGAAGAGGAAATTAACAATCACCATGAGATTTTTGGTAATAAATTGGTTAATATTTATGAAATAAATTTTTGGTAAAACCAATTATGTATAGCTACATCTAAATATATTTGAATTTTGAGGTTTATTGAGCTATTTCATACTTAAAGGTATATATGCTGCTGAGTAAAAATTTACGCAATCGAGTTAATTTAATTCTAATCAACTGTGAAATGGAAAATTGATTACATTATTATAGTTTTACGAATCAATTTCAAATTTGAAATAACAATTACATATAGGTACGCACTTTCCACAATCAATTTTTTATACAAAATTTCCCGTGTCTCAAAATCAATCATTACAACTTCATTTCATGTAACGTTTAAATGACACTTTATTATTTTTATTCAGTTTTTAATGTAATTACTTTGACGTAACTATTGATATTTGTGGAATGAAAACCATGATGCATAAATAATGTTGGTTAGTAGCTAAAAATGTTTCATACATAATATTAATATATGTTAAGTATATATATATATTTGATATAGAAAGTAACAATTATATGCAGTTTTAATGAATTAAATATAATGGTTTTGGATATATGTATAATATACTAAATTGCATGGCGGAAAGCAGTCATTAGATTTTAAACGACATCATCATGTCCACTAAAAGCTTTTAACTATACGTTAGAGATGCATATATGTTGAAAGAAATTCATATTTTATATTCATATAAATGGTTTCTGTTGTTGGTTTTTGATAGGTTACCCAGGGCCAGATGTAACCGTTTGTTGTCTTATGTGATCTATATGCCAAGACTTTTAACATTTTTCATAAGCTGCTCTGAAGCAATTGTTTTCCATTTTTGGATAAAACTTTGGAGCGAACCCTTGTCCAATCTAAAGTACGGTTCTTGCTTATTGAAGTTTTATGTGCGCCTTTTTCGCTTAGTGTTTGATACTGAATTTTATAGTTTCGCTGGGTAACCATGTCTCCCAAATTAGTGAGACAGCTGTCGCATGTTATATAGTTTGTAGATTGAGGAAATAATGATAATCTAGCTTCGAGTTGCCTGTTGATTTCAGATCCATTATCGTCAGAAATAATACATATATTTTAGTATTCTTGTATTTTCTCCACAACTAGCAAGGATAAAAGTTTGGCTTTAACTTTTGCTGTTGTGCGACCTATATCAGACGTTTTTTTTATTCCATACCGACTGAATACCACTTCTCCACAGCCCGTCTGTGTAGAAACATCTGAACATCTTGCTAATTTAGTCTATAAGTTTAATTGTGCGGATGTCAATTGTGGATTATCTTATATCGGTGTAACTAAAAACAATATTTGGTGAATAGAATGAAGGATCACAAATACCATATTTCCCGAGGCAACAAATCACATAGTGCTGTATGTGATCATGTTCTTACTAAAAACCATGAAACAGATTGGGAACATCCTGAAATATTATGTTTTCAATCTACTTCATTAAAACGAAGATTTCAGAAGCTATATTCATTTCATATTAAAAAAACATCTTAATAATATGAACTAGGAGGGCCCGGCGTGCTTCGCTACGCTTATAAATAAAGTTTTTGTGTAGACATTTTGTTGACGTAGAAGCAATGATTTCAAAAAGTGGTAATAAGAAATGCTAGCATATAATTTTTAATTTTTCTTTTTGAATATATGAATGTAAAATAATGAGAACTCTAGCTGATCAGTTCGGATATATGAAAAATTAGCGATCAAATAAGTTTTCAAGTATTTGATCTCTAACTTATTTGATCGCTAATTTTTCATATAGCCGAACTGATCAGCTAGAGTTCTGATTATTTTTCATTCATATATTTAAAAAGAAAAATTAAAAATTATATGCCAGCATTTCCATTACCACTTTTTGAAATCATTGCTTCTACGTCAACAAAATGTCGATGCAAAAGTTTTATTTATAAGCGTAGCGAAGCACACCGGGCCCTTCTAGTAATAAAAAATAAGCTCACTCATACCATTATCATTCATTCACAACATTCATTTCACCATTAACACCATAATAATTAAATCAAAGAAAATCAAAGAAAAATAATAATAATACAAACTAAACTCACTCATACCATTATCATTCATTTACAACATTCATTTCACCATTAACTAACACCATAATAATTAAATCAAAGAAAATCAAAGAAAAATAATAATAATAAAAAATAAACTCACTCATACCATTATCATTCATTCACAACATTCATTTCACCATTAAAACCATAATAATTAAATCAAAGAAAATCAAAGAAAAATAATAATAATAAAAAATAAACTCACTCATACCATTATCATTCATTCACAACATTCATTTCACCATTAACTAACACCATAATAATTAAATCAAAGAAAATCAAAGAAAAATAATAATAATAAAAATAAACTCGCTCATACCATTATCATTCATTCACAACATTCATTTCACCATTAACTAACACCATAATAATTAAATCAAAGAAAATCAAAGAAAAATAATAATAAAAAAAAATAAACTCACTCATACCATTATCATTCATTCACAACATTCATTTCACCATTAACTAGCTCCATAATAATTAAATCAAAGAAAATCAAAGAAAAATAATAATAATAAAAAATAAACTCACTCATACCATTATCATTCATTCACAACATTTATTTCACTAATAATAATAATAAAAAAACAATGAAAAATAATACGTCTGTACACTAATAAATCAATGCTAAATCAATCTTCAATCAATTGAAATTTGAAAACAATAATAAAAAAACAAAGAAAAGACTTGGGCAATTCCATTTGATATTGTATGGAGGGGCCGTTAAATTCAAAAATACATTTTAATTCGTCTATAACTTTTTTATTTATGATCCGATTTGTGTGAAAAATCTTAAGACCTAAGTTACACTAACATCAGTTAGCAGTGAAAATTTGAAACGAATCCATCTGCGAATAAAAAAGCCTTAGGCTCCAGAAAGTTTTTTTTAGCGTATTAATATATAAGATAAAGCATTCAGAATGTATTTGTTTGGAAAATGTCTATACCTTTCGTTTATTTGAATTATTTAGATTTTGTTTTTGGTTACCTAAGTTTTTTATATCTTTTTGACTTTTTAAAAATTTTTTAAATCATTTTATTTCATTTTTGATGATGTTGTGTTTGTGTTTATTATCAAAGAACATTTTTTTTTTAATTGCGAAGCTTGTAAGTTTTTGGATATTTTTTGTTGCATTTTGTTGTGAGTATCTTATATCAGTATTTACAGTTTCATATTTTTCTTAATTATATATAATTAATTTTTTTTTAAATAATTTTTTATGTAGAATTTTAATTCTTGCTTTTTTCTCTTTTTTCTTAATTTGTTAGTTTATTTATATTATATTTTTTTTTGCCTGATGATAGTTTATGATATTAACCGAAAACGTTAGCAAATATATAAATAAAATATAAGTATTATTTAAATATAAATATCTAAATTATTTTTTGGATTACACCGATGAAAAGCAACATTTATGTTATTTGTCCAATGAAACTATATTACATTAGTTACTGTTAGTTTCGTATCTTTGCTCATATACATGTTAAAAATGGTAGATATTTATTGGCCATTGTCGGCTTTTGCTTATTCTACGAACTGCAGTCTTAGAGCGATCGATGCAACGACGGATGTTACGAGGCATATCCATTTTGACGTTTTTCTTGTAGCACCTGTGGCAATTTTTATTTTATTTAGCTTATGGTTTTTTTGTAATACATGAACATAACATACTAAAACTAATAAAACTAACAAAACATGTATACACACCAAAAATGGTCTTAAGGTGCTCCTCATATAATATGTTACTTTCTCTACTCCAGCCAGGAATACATTCATCTCTGAAGCCTCTTGGGATGCATTTCATAGGAGTTGAAATGTTGGCTCCAACGAACCTATCCTAATTTTTAGGAATGGGTTGGATCCAGCGAATCACTTCATCCAGCTCCGACCCGTATTCACCCCAGTTATAACTTTATTGAAATTTCATCTAGATTGAGGAGCAGAGTTGACAAGTGGGATTTGGATCCCTATATACCTCCAAAATTACTGGGCGATGTTGAGACCTATGGGAAACCTTGTAAGACAGCCCTAGATATTGGAATAGGGTGACGTTATTCGTTTTTTGTGGAAAAACAGAGGTCGGTGTTGTAATCACTTTGCCATCTAGCAGAACTAAAGGTTTTACTATCTTTTGCATCATATACTAGGAACATGTTGTTACTATCGACCCAGTCAGTCAATTGTATGCCATTGTAATTGTTGTTTCAGTAGGACCATTGAGTGTGATGACAATTGAAATCACCAGTGTATATTGCTGGGTGGTGAAATATTGGTAAAGTGGCAGATGGCCACCATTTGGGGGTTTGTATACGTTAAAAATCTTCGTGTCAGATATATCAACAACAATAAGATGTATATCTTTATGTATATATGGGTACAATTCATGATTTCTCACTTAATATACGTGGCAGATCCATATGATTGATGGTAAATAGCACTGATTAATTTGTAGCTAACAATGTCACCTCTAAAGGTAAGTTGCGTTTCATCTGCTGTATGTGTTTCTTGAAGCATCACTACGTGATGTCGTAATCTTTTACTAATTTTTGTAATTATTCAGTCTTTGACTTACTAATGCATTCAATTATATGTACAATTGCAAAATACGGACTGGAGGGTCCAATATTTTCTGGCACTGTAAAGTACCGTTTTGCGTGTGGATTTTGATTTTGATTCATGTTCATTTGTTTATATTCATAAGAGTTCAAAATAAAATAGTTTGGCTACAAATGTTGAATAGACTTTTGGCGTAACCCAGGTTATAGTGCGAGGAGCTTATCTATTCTCACACCCCTGGCACTTATATAGGCACAGGTGCAACAAGGCACATAAAGCTCGATGTCTTAGAAAACATTTCCAGAGCATGTAATTGGAATGTTTAAGCCTCCAGTAAAGCCAGTTAGCTGTTAATGTTAGAATGTGATTATGATATTTTCTTGCAACCAAAATGGCCATTTTGCAACCAAACTTTCAAAACTAGTTTCTACAGACATTAAGAAAACATTGTTCTATTTGTTTAATATGTATATTTCAGGAATGAGTTTAAAATGAGTTTTTTAACTTACAGGATAACACCTATGCATCTAATTTGATTAACTAGTTGTGTTTGTTATTGTTGGGAACGAGGAAATAGTGTTAGTGAAGACAGCACTAAAAACATTTAGTCGATTCTACTATATTGACTCAATAAAAAAAATTTTTGGCATCCACTAAAATTTAGAACAATTGAAAATGCGGTTTAAACGTTTGAGCAACTATTTATCGTGTCGAAAATAGTCTTGTTTACCTCTTACCATATATGCTCGCTAATTCGTCAACGTATAGTCTGCAGTGAATTTCTAGATACTATACTATATGCTTGGATTCATAAAGAATGGGATTTCTCTATTAATAATCCCATGTCAATCAGTTAAATAAACTTTGTACATATTATTATTTTTTAATTGCATTTTCGATCAAAAATAGAAAGGTTTCATTTTTTCCTGGATTCCAAATTTAAAAAACCTTGTAATGGCAGAAAAATGGCTATACTAAAAAAACATGTAAATTTTACAATTTTTTTATAAAATATACGAAATTTTTGTGAGTTCAATAAAAATATTGTTAATTTAAAAATTAATTAATTGAAAAACCACAAGTTTGCTTGAGTTTATTACAAATTATTTTTGGATTTTAGGAAAACAAAATTGTAGTTTTATCAAAAAATTTTGTGTGTTGTATATTTATAAAATTTTTGTAAAATTTTCTTTTAGTTGTTTGAGTGTAGTGACCAGTTTTATTGTTCTTTATATGCATAAAATATCAGTAATATTAACACAATTGTATTTGATTACATCATATCACGAACATTTTACTACAAGCCATCGAAACTTTAGTTACAGTTGCGAACATTTTGCTCTCGTCGCTATAATCGCAGAGAATATTTAATTTAATTCAAAAAATAATAAAAATTCCCATATAATGTAAAAACATTTCCATAATATGGAGTATAATGACAGTATGGAAAAATTCGACTTAAGTAAATAAATAATTGTGAGGATGAAGTTTCAACTTTGAAATATTCATCGCCTCGGTGGCGTATTTGATAGCGTGTCTGCCTAAGAATTCGAAAAAGGCAAAAAAAGAGGAAGGTCCAAATTCATCCGAAACATATAAAATGAGAAGTGGAGTTTTTATCCGAGATTCTATTATAACCATACCTTTGAATTGAAAAAAAATTCAATTAGTTTCTTACTTACTTGAGTTTAATTGTTGTCAAAAATCCGCAATATATAAAAACTAATATTTCTACTGATATATTTGATAGTTAAATTTTATGGAGAACCAACTTCGAAAGCAGTTCTATACTCAAGGCTAGGGTATCTTAAAATGCTCGCTCACGAAATACAACGTTTTCATCTCTTGTAGAACAATACGCTATAACAATGCAATGTTTTGTATCTTCAAAAGCAATATATTGGTTGCTTAAATTTTCAAATGATTTTTGTTTCATGAAATAAGAAAATATAATTGATAAAATTTATTATCGATATATCGTCGATTAATATCGATATTTTGATATATTTTGTGCATCCCTACAAGGATAATATACTTTAGAATCACTGTAATAGCATTTTTATAATAAATAAATTGAATTTTGGGTTTCAAGAATTCTACCCCTTTTAAAAAATATTTACCCTTCGTTTATGCATATTAAAATCTCGAAATTTGTATATGTTAATATTTATTTAAACTTTTGGATTTAATTCTGATTGGCTTACATTGTGATATTAGTTTAACAAAGAAGACGGACAAAAACTTTAAAAATAATTCATATAAACATATATTATTTTAAGGATTCTGATTAAGATTTCGAAAATCCATCCAGTTTTGGTCAGCGATGTATATTAAACATAAACTCTTTTTAAAAGTACAAGTATTTTATCTCTGTGTAGAAAGTTATTACAAAACTAACACCAAACATCAATACGTTGCCAGCAAATTATATAACATATCATAAATTAACATAATTTAGTGAAAAGATGATACACTCATCAAACTATTAAAAAACCTCTCCATTTACCGTTCAGTAATTTCAATTTTTCAAAAACAAATAGCCGTTATCTACCAATAACTAAAATTTTCTCTTAGAACAGAAAAATTCTCAGAAAACTTTTTCGGTTAGGTAAATGCTTCTTTTCAATAATACAGAAGACACGAGCTGATATTTTCCAAACCAACTGCTTCTATTGGTCCAGAAAACCGTTGCTTTAGCGTAAATGCTTACTTTTGATAATCATAACTTTTGCAAATAATCACATATCATATGACATTACCTGATATTTTCCAACCCAACTATTCCTATTTGTCCAAAACCCATCTTAAAAAATCTCTCCATTTGCTCTACATTGCAATAATTACAACTTTTGTGAAAAACGACATTTAATAAAAACGACCTGATATTGTAGACGACCCACCTGTTCCTAGTAGTCCAGAAAACTTTTTAGAAAACCTCTCCAATAAGTCTAAATGTTTTTTTTTTCAATAATTATAACTTCTAAGAAAAAACGATATTTAATAACCGACAATTGATATTTTCCTTTCGACATTTTACCCAACTGTTCCTAGTACTACCACAAAACTTTTTACAAAACCTCTCCTGTTATAAATGCGTGTTTTCGATTGTTACAATTTTTGTGAAAAACGACATTAAATATGAACCGACCAGATATTTTTCCAACCCAACTGTTCAAATTATTCCAGAAAACTTCTCCATTTAGCGTAAATGCGTTTTTTTAAAGTTATTTATTTGTTTTGGAAAAAAAGTCATTTGGTCTGCAACAAGCTAACATTTTTCCGCTGTACCTATTAGTAATCAGTGAAAGGAGGAGTGGATTCGATCAAAAAACCTCTCACAATGATTTTCCGTTTAGCGTAAATACTTCTGGTCACTAACTAATTACAATTTTTGAAAAAATATCATTTAATCTGCAACTGCCAGATATAAACATCTAACAGAAATAAGCATCTAACAGTTGGAACTGTTAGAAATGTTCCAATTATTAAGAAGTGGTGGAACGTGGAATCACACAAAAAATTACTCAAAAAACATCTCCCTAATAATTACAACTTCTGTTAAAAAACTACACTACGATATTACTGGCGAAATGAGGTTGACTGATTATCACTTAAAATGAGCGTTTTTTAAGCCAAAAGTATGAAAATTTGCTTGTTTTGACATACTTAATGCTTTTTTGACAACACTCTCGGTGCAGTTATCGAACCGATCGTCCTTTCGGTTTTTCCCATTAAGTAACCCTATCTTTAGAAAATTTTGTAATCGCTCCATTAGCTTTCTTGTTTTCGTTGAATCGTTATATGACCTAAAACGTCGAGAAATGCCAAAAAGTGGGCGTAAGGTTTTCACTTTTGGCTGGAGATTGTAATACTTAGGTCTTTCAGACCGAAGTAATAGCAATTTAGTTAATTTACAAAAACTTTGTGTGTTATATTTACAAAAAATATTATCAAATTTAATCAGTTTTGTCAGTTTGTTAATTAAAATATCTAACATAGTTTTGATCCTTACTATGCAATTTTATCAACTAATTCATGGAAATATTTTGTTCTACCTAGATTTAATGCTCCACTTGCACCATTTTAGCTTCCTGTGGTTGCTAGAACAGTGTAGGAACCTGAATCATTCAACAATATTTACAATATAATCACCAAAACCACCAAATGCTAAAATCTACAGAACTTCATCATGTTGGATAAAAAAAGATGTAGAGACTCAAAACTTAAAACTACAATTTACGTTTAGATATTGAAGGTAATTATCAATTGGTTTATAGACAGGAAGTGTGTCTTAAAATAACAATTCATTTGATAATAAAATTTTCTACATACTTTAAAAAATTTCGATCTCTTCGAACGAATACTCAAATCTACGAATCCTGCTGCGCGTGGGCGTAACGAAAAAGTGTATAGCGAATATTTCCAAACAGAAATATAACAAATTACCCTTATATCCTTAGTTATTGCATAAGCTCCTATATGTAATTACCAATTTGGAAAAAAAATATTACTTTGTGAAGCTAAAATATATGATTAAAAAAATTGAAAGAACCGAACAGCATATACATTTTCCCTGTGGCGGATTTGTCGTATAAATCAACAAATATAACAAACAACCAATGTAACAATAATTTTTACAAAATACGCTTGCATATAGAATTTCGGTCATGAGCCTCGCTTTTTTTACAAAAGATATATCTTGTATTAAAGTATATATTCGATTATAATAAACAATATTAATTCCCCAGCTCAATTTTCGTTTAAAACCACAAAAATATCTTGTTTTGTATCTTAAATTTATTACGATTTTATTGTTTACTGTAAATATGTTTTATGAATTGTTTTTTTTTATTATAACTATTATTATTTCCATATTACAGTTTATCCATATTCGGAGTAATAATAGATCTATTGAAAAAGATAGGTGTGAACATGCGCTTAAGTTCTATTATTCAATTGTTCATTGTTTGTATGTGTCAATTGAAAAACAAAATATTTTTGTATATTGTTTGGAGAAAATCCATTCTGAAATCTCAAGAAATAAAAGGAATCATTTGTTATACGGATGGTTGCATTTTTGAGTTTTTAGCAGGATTATTATATCTGTATAATGTTGAAAACAAAAATGCGGTGAGCGGTATACAACTGCTTATATATATGAATTGTATTTTGAAATCTACTTTGAATTGGCAATTATATTGTTAACAAGAAATAAATACTAATCTAAAGGATAATTTCTTAATTTATCAGGTAAAAATATTTTTTCTAACTCAACTCAACTATAGATTAATTTAAATAAATGTATAATAATTGTAAAAATTTCGGTAGATATACCCGATACATGTGAATGAATGGTTGGATGGAATCACGTTGTTTGATTGTTAGAACAAAGCTAATACATAATAAATTTAATAATGTTTAATAATTAATTACACAGTTAAAAATAAGCTGAATATTTAATGCAAATTGCTACACCTATATGTCCTACGAAAGTCTCCATTATAAAACAATGCAAAGCTTGCTTTAAAAATAAATTTAATGCTTTTTGCATTAGCAAGTTGTTTTCAAACTTCAAGCGTAGCAAGTTGTTTTCAAACTTCGACCATTAACATAAAAAATAAATTATGATGGTAGTGTTGTACTAAAATTTGTAGTTTTGCATTAGAATTAGTTTTAATGCAACACTTGCTTTGCAATGTAATAATAACTTGCTATACATAACCCATATTGCAAAGCTTGTATTAAAAATTTCAGTAACTTTTTCAACTGTGTAGAATCGGACGGCGAAATAGTTTAGTTTTAGCAGTTTGAGGGACCGTATTCGATTCCAGGGAACTAATAATCTATACATATGGAATTATCAATCAAACCAGTTTTCGATTTAACCAAAAAGTTTAATGAATGGATTAACACAGATGGACTTGGTAATAGTATCCACATTCCACTACTCTATGAAATCATTATACATGAAAAACAAAAATTATTGCCAATTGAATGTGAACTGACTATATATGACTTGACTTAAAAATTAAAAAATGATCACGTGATCAGTCGACAGGCTTAATTGGATTTTTAATGTGAATGATACAAGGAATTTTTTATAATGATAAATCTGGTTCAATGATCGTTAAAACTTTTGTAAGTGGGCCTTTTCGTGAGATGGTGAGCAGACATGATGAACTTCATTGTTGAATCTATATATACCAATCTATCGCAAAATAGCTTAACAACTACGTATCCAACGCAACTTTAATGGAAGGTACCCAGCATTGGCGTAACTAGGTACGGCCCCAGAGGGCCCGCCCCCCCTAGACGAATTTTGGCCCCCCTAAAAAATGAAGTGCATGAAACACATGCCTGTTAAAGAAAATTATTAGAACTGGCCCTTATTCGAAGCCACGTATAATAATTGAACTTTTAGAAATCACAATAATTTAAATTTTACACCGAGATAGCTCAAAACTACTATTAAGAAACTGAAAACACGGAGTTTACACAACACAAACAAATCTTCACTTGGAAATTTTCTTATTCACAAAAATATCACAGAAAAATATTATTATTTTTACTAACAGAAAGAAATTTATTTATCAAAAAAAAACTAAATCAAAAATTATACAAATTAAAATAAAAATTAGCTTACATTATGTCATCTTAAAAATGTTGTCTTCATGTTACGTTTTATTTTATACGTCTTCGTTTATCTTTTGTGATAATAGAGGGAGTTATTAATTAATTCCTGATTATAATTACCATCGAAAAATGTTGGATAAAAAGAAAGATGAGAATCGCTGAATCCACATATTTCCTGATATGCTTATTAGTATTAATGTTTGAGTATACACTTTGTTTTGATCATAGTTATCCAATTTAGCATCCGATACACCATTAGTGGTAGATACTCTACTCACACACATACCAACTCTGCATGTGCAAACAAAGCACCAAACATCTAGATGACATTACTTTTTTTCTTGTGATTTCAGATTAATCTTTTTTTCATTTTCGTTTCATTTATTAAAGAAAATAATTTCCATTCCAACACATTACACAAGAAACAAATAAATTAAAACTCAGAATAAATATCACAGAATATACATTATTTAATAACAATAAACTTCCACTTTTCTTTACATTATTTTTAAAGTATTATCTTAATTAATTTTTTTCTTTATTCTATCATGCATGAACAATAACTTAAGATTAACCTCAAAACTCAAAATTTTAAAATTTTACTAAACTGAATAATTATAAAAATTCTCATTTTTATACAAAATTGTCTGTTTGAATTTCCCTCTCCAACAAATCAATAATTTCTCCAACGTATAAAAAAAACTTAATCAAACATGTTTATCATTGAAATTGGGTGACGTAATTAAATCTTAACAGTAGCATACAAAAATGTTGCGACCTTTAATAAAATCCATGAAATTATAATTGAAAGTAAAAATCATTATTTTTAGAGCAAAAGAGCAATAGTCCTGGCATAACAAAACTAGGGGAAACTAGGACAATAACGGAGGCTACATTATTATCCGTTGTTTATCCTAGAAGCAAGGACTATGAAAATCGCCAATCGCAACTTGCTACAAAAATTACTTTGACTATTCAAATTATTAACGAACGATTAACGAACGATGATATGAGAATTTACGTCAAAGAGAAACAGAAAATCTGATGTACGAAAAAAAATATGCTTAACAAATATCAAAATTCTTTAAATTATTCTTGAAATTATTATTTTATATTTATTATCTAATATAATAATTTTTATTTATTTAATTTAATTTCTTAATTGTAAAATCTAATAATTAATTTATGTCACTTAACACCTCTAAAGAAAAATATTTAATTATTTAACATTGAAAAAATAAAAATATTTGATTATTGATTTATTTGTTAGGTGTTAAGTCTAACTCAAAAATATTTATTCATTTAGAAAAAAATAAAGATATTTAATAAATCAGTAGATTTAATAGAAAAATTATTGTTTAATTAATTTACAATTTAAAATTATTTGTATTATTATTCTAAAAAGAAAATTATTTTATTTAATAAAATTTATTCATTTAATTTTCAAAAATTATTATTAATTATTGTTTTATTTAATTATTTTAAACATAAAATATATTTATTTATTTATTTATCCTATTCAGAAAAATTGGTTTAGCTAAATCTTCAAAAAAAAATTTTTATTTTTGGAAATTTAATAAAGAAATTTTTGTTTAATTTACACACCTAAAATTATTGTTTTCAAAAAAAATATATTCTATTTAATAAATTTTATTTATTTATATTTTCAAAAATTTTTTATTTTATTTACGAAAAATTGTTTATTTACTTATTTTTCCAAAATGATAAGAGATTTACAAGTCAAGATCTGCTTGTAAAAAAAAAACAACCAAAATATGATACAAATGTCAAATGTCATCTAATTCTGTACTTGAATTCTCACGCTCGCGAGCACTCCCCAAGAATGCATGTGAGAACCGAAAGGAAAAGCCCCTAACGACCAGATTCTACAATGCGATTTCTCCCAAACTTAAACTAACAAAGGCAATCACAACTGTCACGATTAGACCTTAGGCCCATTTCTACTGACCCAGTTGTGATTCCTTACCCTAAAACTAAACTTAAAATAAATTACTAGAACTAATGACGATTCCTTGGAGAACGCTCCCGAGCGCCAGACTTCAAGCAAGTCTTAAACTCCATTACATTGTTCTATTGCAGAGCTAAATTGTAAAAATAGGTAAGTTTTAAATTGTATTATCTGATCCTGAAAAAAATATAATTAATATAAATAAAATAAATAAATATAAATAAATAATAAAAATATAAATAAAATATAATTATACCGAAGAAGCCTCTGAGCAAAGAATGGTACTACTGGTTTGCACCTAAGTACAAACACAGCAGCACCACTCCTGGTCCCTGAGGATTTCCTCGCCGAATGAAGAGAAGAAACAAATGTCCGTCGATCGCATGTCCATGATGGACAGAGGCGACCTAAGAACGTCATTATCATGGAGGAATGAAGCTCCATGGATGCTTTTTTAGAGCTACCGCTTAGATTTTTATTTTATATTTACAAAAACTACCAAAAACTTACTAAAAAATATTATCAAAAATATTTACATTATTTACAATATAATACAACTATGTACAATATGTACAAAAACCTAAACAGGTTTATCAAAAATTAAAGAAAACAAAAATCGAAAAAAATAATTCCAATTGAAAACTGGTTTGACGACCAACACCCAAACCAGATTATTGAAATAAAAACTAGCATATAACGGTATTACCCAAAAAATTCCCACCAAAAAGGAAAATATCACAGAAAAATATTATTATTTTTACTAACAGAAATAAATTTATTTATCACAAAAAAACTAAATCAAAAATTATACAAATTAAAATAAAAATTAGCTTACATTATGTCATCTTGAAAATGTTGTCTTCATGTTACGTTTTATTTCATACGTCTTCGTTTATCTTTTGTGATAACTCCCTCTATTAATCAATTCCTGATTATAATTACCATCGAAAAATGTTGGATAAAAAGAAAGATGAGAATCGCTGAATCCACATATTTCCTGATATGCTTATTAGTATTAATGTTTGAGTATACACTTTGTTTTGATCATAGTTATCCAATTTAGCATCAGATACACCATTAGTGATAGATACTCTACTCACACACATACCAACACTGCATGTGCAAACAAAGCACCAAACATCTAGATGACATTACTTTTTTTCTGGTGATTTCAGATTAATCTTTTTTTCATTTTCGTTTCATTTATTAAAGAAAATAATTTCCATTCCAACACATTACACAAGAAACAAATAAATTAAAACTCAAAATAAATATCACAGAATATACATTATTTAATAACAATAAACTTCCACTTTTCTTTACATTATTTTTAAAGTATTATTTTAATTAATTTTTTTCTTTATTCTTATCATGCATGAACAATAACTTAAGATTAACCTTTTGAGTTTTAAAATTATACTGAACTGATTAATTATAAAAATTCTCATTTTTATACAAAATTGTCTGTTTGAATTTCCCTCTCCAACAAATCAATAATTTCTCCAACGTATAAAAAAAACTTAATCAAACATGTGTACCAATGAAATTGGGTGACGTAATTAAATCTTAACAGTAGCATACAAAAATGTTGCGACCTTTAATAAAATCCATGAAATTATAATTGAAAGTAAAAATCATTATTTTTAGAGCAAAAGAGCAATAGTCCTGGCATAACAAAATTAAATTGTATTTTTTTACTAAGTAAATCGCTTTTTACAATTATTTCCAAAAACAATTAGTGGTTTTGATACCTGACTCCCGCGATATTGAAAACACCATATACCATTAAAGTACAATTAGAATCAATCAAATCGAACTAGATTTTTACAATTTTAAAAAAAACTTACAGTTCATACCGTTGATCTTCATTTCAAATTAAAATGAATTAAATTTCAACTTTAAAAAGTTTGAGAGGGTTAGGCGACAGAGGTCCATCCTCCAAACCAAAAATGTTGCCAAAAGTAAATGTGTAAAATGTTTGTTTATCTTAATGGTTCACCATATATTAGCGAAGTTTAAAAGAGAAAACATTTTCTTTCCAACAATATGATGTGTCAGATAAGAAATAAAAACAATCTAGACTTTATTTTAAAAAACTACGTCTGATTACTCCATAAGACCTAAAACCACACCGGAGCTGCAATAGAACATTAAAAAAAATCGCACTTTTAAGATTAATTTATTAGCTATTAGGAAATTGACGACGTCATTCGAAGTCTGATGGCTTTATATCTTGAGTTATCTGAATTATGTATATGGCTGCGAATGAAGATCGTTGTGAAAAATAATGCATTAAATGGTTAATGGAATGTTTGGTTACTGTGAAGTGTGAACCATGAAGAATTGGTATTTTTGGATTCTAATTATAACACTAAAACACTAGAGATTTGCACTTTATCCAGAAACATTTTTACAATCCCCAAATCTTGGGATTAATCGAGGAGAACAGAACATCCTGTTAAAAAATAAGTTACATTAAGTTCGCATGGAGGGATCAGTTTTTGTTGATTTGTAAATTTTTTTATTGTGAAGCGGTGAAGTGTTAAAAGTTTCTTTATTACTTTTCATTAAAAACTTAGCCACTTCACAGTCAGAATTTAGCTGCATCCGCGGCATTATGAGTTAACGTAAGGTTTTTTATATTGCTGGAAATTGCAGTGAGTTATCACTAGCAAAAATAAAACCTTACGTGTTCTGGCGGTCTATTCAGTAAACGGTAGCATCCTGAATCTTAGTTATGGAATTTGTCTTGATGATATCACGCTATTGCTTTCTCGAAGTAATAAATTTTCATATAATATATTTCATCTATGTATGCGAGCTTTAGTCCTTGAAGAAGACCATACGTCACATGATCAATGAATATGTCACTAGCATTTAGGTTACAAGGACAATGCAACTGAGGATATGTTTGCGGTCGATTTATTAGAGGCAAACAATTTGGAAAAATAAACTGGCAAGCAGCATTAATTCAAGCTTAATACATATACAAAACCGTTTTGGTCAGAATACAACTATACATAAAAAATTAAACTGGTCACCGCAATTGAAAGCGAAATGCTAATATTGCAGCAAAGCGGTCATAGGACAAAGTACCTCATTTGGAGCGAATTTATAATTATTAACGATTGACCATACTACCAACAAGTATGGAATTGGAACGGACTTTTTCAGCCTCCGGAAATAATATTTCCAAATTAAGAATAGGGCTTGACAATAAATCAGTTATGTTTTCTAAAATCCCATTTCTTAAATCACTCGAAAATTTAAGGAACTTGTTTTTCTTTATGTAATATATGTACATATAAACTTTTCGACAGTAAAAAAAATAATGTGTTTTTGTTTGAACATTTTTTTAATTATTTGTGGTTTTCTATACAAATTGTAAATCCCGAAGTCTGGGATTTGAAATTTATAAATCCCGTAGTCGCTGCATTCAAAAACGCTACCGAATTGCAATTCCTAACTACCACTTACAGTAGCAATATGTTTCTGAATAGTTACTACGATTTTGCCTCTCTCGTTTTTCACAGAACCAGTTTCCCCAAATTTTGCAACAATTTTCGAATATGGCTACAATTAGTGGTTAATTGTTTCTGCCATACTCCATACTACAATATATGGTTTTTTACAACTTCTGCGTAAATTTTGTCGAACTGACAGTTACTTTCAACAACCAAGACCCCAATAAAATAAAAGCAAATGAACATGACCACTTCCATATTCATATTCTTGAAACTTCGGTAATCGTTTGAATAACTAAAACAGTAATACGTGATTTAATTTTTCTTTGTTTTGACGTGCCAACCGGTACGAAATATGTTAAGAAATAAGAAGAATTTAAAGATAAAGATTTGTTATTTACCCTATTTACCCTGTACCTTAAGTTATATGTCTAAATAACTTAAATAACACACTGTAGTAAAAATAAAATGACAGTCATATTGAAAACTAACCTCAAATAGCAACACCTGTTATGTATTAAAAAGAGAAATAAATACGGAAAATTTTTATTATTTTACTATTTTTTATTATTTCTTAGTTACGCCAATGGACTACCCAGTGTTCTGGTGGAACCAAAGCCTATACACTCAAAAAAATAAAGGAAACTTTTACAAAATACACAACATACAAAATTTTTTGATAAAACTACAAATTTTTTTCTTCAAATCCAAAAATAATCTGTAAATCACAGAAATTTGTGGTTTATTCAAATATTTGTTTTATACAATTTACAATATTTTTGGTAAACTTACAAAAATTTTGTGAGTTGTATATTTATAAAAAATTGTAAAATTTACTTATTTATTTTTTTGAGTGTATAGCCAAACCCCCCAATATTCATATAGCCCTATTGATTCACACCATATGCAAAATATTGCGACGCTGATGCATAGGCTGACTTCACCACAGCTCTAGAAACATAGTGTTTTGGATATATAATGAGTTAATATCCATCAAATACTTTAATTAAAAGCTAACCAATATTATGGACTTCGTAGTTCTAATAATAAAAATATTAAAGCAAGCAGTAGTATCCCAACAAACATAAATTCTGTTGTACGAGAAAAAAAAAAAAAAAAATTTATCGGAAGTGACAAACCGAAAGTTAGGATGCAGAACTGTTGTAAACCGTACTAAATGTGTATGTACCAAATTTCATCCAATTCGATTATCAGGTACAGATGTTATTGAGCTTTAAAAAAAAACAGGTGTATGGGACACCCCCCACCACTTTGTTCACTATCGCTCAAAAACTAATCAGTTTCTTGCCATACATGTTTGCATCTTTTTCCAAAGTGTCATCAAAATTCGTTCACGAACGAATGCTGTGTGCTCACAACAAGCATTGAAAAAATTGTGACACATTAAACAGGTGTTCGGGAGGATCCCCACCGCTTATTCCAATATTATCCAAAAACTAATCAGTTCTTTGTTACTTAAGTTTCCAACTTTTTTCAAAGTGTCATTAAAATAAATTAATGAATGAAGCCTGTATACCCCCAACAAACTTAAAAAACAAAGTGTGAAAAGTCAGCATTTGTATGGTAGACCCCCACCACTTTGATCAATGTGTCCCAAAACATGATAATTATCTTTTCACACTAATTGGAACCTTTTCCATAAGTTTTATCATAATCACTTCATTATTGTAGGCTGTAGTGTGCATAAAGACACTGAAAAAACTTCAAAAAAGTACAAAAAAATTTTTTTTACCGGAAGTGAAAAACCGGAAGTTGGGATGCAGAACTATTGTGAACCGTACTACATGCTCATGTATCAAGATTCATTCTATTCGCTTATCAGGTACAAATGTTATTGAGCTTTCAAAAAAACAGGTGCTCCAGGGACCCCACACCATTTTGTTCACTATCGCTCAAAAACTAATCAGTTCCTTGTCATACATGTTTGCATCTTTTTCCAAACTGTTATCAAAATTCATTCACGAATGAATGTTTTATGCTCCCAACAAACAAAAACTTTGTGGAAAAACCCAACTGTTGTATGGTGGACCTCCAAAACATGTATCCAATGTGCTCCAAAAGCTGATAAAATCTTTCTCATGTTATTTACAAGCTTTTACCAACCTTTCATGAAAATCGATCGGTAATTGTAGGGTACAGTAGGGATAAATACCTAAAAAAAAAAACTTTTTAACTGGAAGTGATAAACCGGCAGTTGGTATGCAGAAATATTGGAAACTACTAAAACCTTATATACTAAGTTTCAATAAGATCATAGTCCGGGATCAGAAGTTATTCAAGATTTAAACTTAGAGGTGTTCTGGAGACCCCCCGCTATTTTGTCCAAATTTGAAATGAATCCAGATCTTCAATTTTCAAGTGAACCTGTATCATTTGCCAAAGTTTCATCAAGATCCTATGCAGAAAACTCACCCACCAACCCACCCACCAACATATATAATCGATTTTATCAAGTATCAAGTTACAAGTATTAAGTCTTCACTTAATTTTAGAAACATGTATTACATACAATTCCAAACCGACAACATATTTAGTGAAGATGATAAAATTCCAATACATATAATTTTGATATACAAATGCAATTGTTTCAGGTTATACTATCTCTCTTACGTTATTTTTAATTTCATAAAAATTATGTTCAATAAAAAAAAGATAGATCAAAGCAAACTACCGTTTAAAACGATAGTTAAATAAAAAGCAAATTAAGTGTACACAAAAACTTCCCAAATTTTCATGTTGATTAATGTATTAATGCATAAAGGACAAACGTCCATACTTTCAATTTTATGAATATTCAATATTTATTTAGCATGATGACTCCAATGCAAATTGTAAAAGGCAGTAGCAATATAACTTTAAAAAACTGCGTTATAGATCAATTTTTTAAAATTCGTATAAAGGAATTTTTATTATTTTTATGAATTCACAAATCAAAATATAACTTTAATGGTATTTAATAAAAAATAAAAAAAACAATAAAAAACTATGTACCACACCAGGAATTGAACTCTCTACCTACAGCACATCAGTCGAGCACGATATCCACAACGCAATTTGAAACGTTAAGAAATTATAGATAGATTATTATTTCAGACTTTCACCTCAGAGCGTGACGAATCAGCCTAACTTACTACCTACGGAAAAATCTGTGTGTGGTGCACCAAAAGAAGTTTTCACTTCAAAAATAGCATTTCCTACGCGAGATAAAAACGTTTTTCGTTCGTAAACATGTCTCACTCGACGCTAGCGCGTCTCGTGAACACATGTTTACTCACGAAAAAAACAATGTTTTCATCTCTTGTAGGAAAATATACTATTTTTCACTTATCTTATTTTAACTTTCTTTATTATGGGTTCCACCTAAATGTTGATAATTTTTTTAATCTGCTTTTTTTCATATTTCATTTTATCCACTGTTTTCTTAGATCGATGAAAAAAAATTTATAAAATCGAAAATTTACACACAATTTCTTGGTTTGCAATTACATATGTATAATACGCCAATTTCTATAAAAATTAGTTAGCATATTACATCGATTATATCGATTTAAAACCCAAAACTACGAAATGGAATTCGCACCAATACCGCGAAACAAATTATAGCATTGCTCACGTGTGATTGACCACGAATGTTTGAAACTCTTTTGAAATTGGCGTTTCTTACCCTCTTCTTAGCAACAATGATGCACCATGTCTTTGCAAGGGCCTTTGTAGCGAAGAAAAAAATTATGGACAATAAAATCAAAACAACTGTTTTAAAGAGCCAATGGGGAGGAAATGCTTCTGTCATGCTTACAAATTATGGCCACTGATATGAGAGCCAAATTATGACGTTTACAATTTTAGACACATCTTGATTTAGCAATAAACATAAAGTTAAGGATAGCCAACTTTGTGTATGTGTGTAATTGTAAAACAATATTTTCTACAGTGACTACAATGATGCTCATTAATCAACTGAAGACTATAGTAAATTCACATTTGAACTATACATTTAAAAGAAGGAAACATTTAGATTGAATGGTCTTCTCTTTCTATTCAGGTATCATTCACCAAAATTTGTGAAAATTAATTTTTCTAGATTTCATAAAATAAAGATTAACGATCAACGTATCAATCAATGTATATAGAGTATTGCAAATGATTGATAAAATAGCAAGAAACACAGAGCGAAAGCTTCAAAACTTACGTTTATGTCTATTTCTGACAAGAGTTTCTACAATGCCATTAATTCTTTAAATTCTGGTACAAAATCTTCTATTCTCCCTATTATTGATGGTGATTCAATCGTCAATGATCCCACAAGAAAAGCTAACTTGATCGCTGAACGCTTTGCTCTGAACTCCATTGTTTTGGAAACTCCTAAGGAAATGTCCCAAATCCAGTCCTCATAGGAATTAATATAAATGAACTACACTTCAAACCCAAAATAGTCGCTAAACTTTTAAAGGGGTTAAACATCAACAAAGCCTCAGGAATGGACAACATTCCACCCATTGTTTTAAAAACCTTTTCTAAAGAACTTGCACCAACTTTGACTAAGATATTCTACCAATCCTACAAATCTGGTATATTTGCCTCGCACTGGGCAAATGTCCGTCCCCAAAAAGGGACCAAAATCCGATATATCAAATTATAGGGTAATAGCTTTACTATCGGTCCTACCCAAAGTCTACGAGCATTATATTAATACACACATTTCAAAATTTCTGGAAGTAAATCATAAAAAGATCAACTACCGATCTATTAAACTATGTAGCACATTGTTGGAACAGCATACTTGATAAAGGTTGTGAAACATACGTTATCGCTCTAGACATCTCCAAGGCATTCGATCGAGTCTGGCATGCCAGCTTAATCAACAAGCTCGTCACGTATGGTTTTCATCCCAATGTTGTGAAGCTGATTCAAAATTTTCTATCCAACCGATACATTTCGGTCTCCTTAGTCGGATTTTCGTCTGACTCTAAACTAATTAACGCTTGTGTACCTCAAGACTCAGTATTGTCCCCAATCCTATTTATTTATATCAATGAATTGCTGAAAATCACCAGCAACCCAATAAACAGTTTTGCAGATGAGAGACGCTGCCATAAACGTGAATAAAGACCTAAAAAAAGTCGCCGATTGGGGTGACCAAAATCTGGTCAATTTCAACTCTACCAAAACACAGCTGTTGATTATTTCCAGATCAAAGACCGAGTTCCCAAAGATATTTTATTCAGTATGTGTGATGAACCAATAGGTGAGTGTAAAAACATTCGTTTATTGGGTGTCACAGCTTCAAACGACCTGTTCTGGAACGATCTGTTTCCATATTGGCCCTTTTGGACTCTGTTCAAAAGCGGGCTATACGAATTGTGGGTGATCGAGATTTGACATCAAAATTTGATTCCGTACAACATCGTCGCACTGTTGCTAACCTCGTTGTTTTTTACAAATATCGTCATCAACAGTGCTCAGATGAAATCAGCAGCATCATGCCTCAAACTTATTCCTACCCACTCCACTCGGCAACCGGCTAGGGCAACCAGTCAAACGGTTGAGATCCCGCGCTGTCACACTGGCAGGTCGCAGAAAGACTTCTTTGTCCGAACTGCATACAAATAGAATAGTTTGCCGGAATCCATAGTCTCTGGAGGTTTCAATCCGCAGAGGTTTAAAAAAAAGCGTCCATCAACACTTTAGAGCGCAAGTTGTTGTGGGACCTACGTCGTAAAAGGTATTTATGTGTTGCTGTGACACATATTCTAAACCCTATAACACAACACTTTTTATTTAAAAAAAATCCATATAAAAATTCACTTTTCACTACAGCGGTCTCTTTGTGCCAACCGAATAATTTTCATTGTAAAATTAAAATAGAATTCAGTTAAGATTCTTCCATTTTTTGTTATTAAATGCAAGACAACCGAATTTCGAAGTCTGGGAACAGAGAATATTCGCTTGGCTCGACATTTTACTGGTATATCATTTAATATAAATTAAATCTAGCTCTCTACTGTGCGTGGCATAATAAAGTGGTGTATTGTAATTTTGTTTTAGTACCCAGAAAACACATTTACGTCATTGTGATATCAAAATGACATCACGCTAAGTCACATCTTATGTAAGAACTGGGTCATATATAAGTCATATGTATATCATTATTTCCCACTTGTTTACGTAAGAACATGAAATAACAATAATGACATAACTATGATATAAATGTGATGTCTGTGGAGATATTCGTGACGTTGTTATGATATAAGGTTGATATCATAGTAATATAATTTTTTTTTGTGATGTATTCTTTTTTTTATAACAATCTTCTATGTTCTTTTTTTTACTTAAAAAACAAATTTAATAACAATTAAACAAAAACACTTACCCGTCAGTCATTCATTGGTCACTACTTACCTACTGTTCTATAACCCGCTATGAAGCAATAACTAACTATACGCAAAATTTTTCAAACTATATACAATTAAAATGGATATTCCTCTAGTGAAATTTAACAAAATCATAATAAGGTCACATTTAAGTCCAAATTATGACATCATTTCAAAGTCAAATTTAAGATCAGTGTGATGTCATGAAAGCATCATATAAATGATACCAAGATATAGTCATGACGAGTGTCAGTTTTATATCAAATTTACGTAACAACTACATCACATATATATCACGTTCGTGTGATGTCATATTTACGTCTTGTGTTCACTGGGTAATTAATTAAAATATATTTGCAACATTTATTTCAATTTCGAAACTTTATAACCCTTCAAAATTTGGAAAAGTGACATCTTACAATAAGGCTTAAAATTAAAAGAAAAATAATAAATTTTTTCTTGTTCGAATTTTTTGTAATTTTTTCTCTTTCTCTCGTATGTATAAACTGTTCTTATTTTGAATCGCGGATTCGTTGTTGGCCGTTGAAAGAAAAATAATCCAAAACTTATAAACATACAATTCATGATAAGTAAATATCGTATTACTGTAGAAACTAATCAATAACTTAGTTGGCTAAGGACAGCCATAAAAATATTTACCTACCATCTTTAAAAGACTTTGATATAAAAATAAAACTTTAAATTTCGTGTTGCTTCAGGTAACTGGTAACTGTAACTTTTGCGTAACTGGTTAAATTAGACAAGCGATTGGTCCCATGGTAGGAGCTCCAAATACTAACCAAGCCTTGGCTAGTTAGCTTAGGTTTCAGTCTAGGCCAGTTGTAAATGACTAGACTGAACCAAGGTTCAGTTTATTATAGTACGCGTTATTAACCAGTCTTAATTTAACCAGTCATAATGCATTGTAAACATGTGCAGTCCATATTATGTTTGGAAGGACGACAAATTCGATAATTTTGCCGCTCTATGAAAATAACAGTTCTGAAAAGGGACTGTTTTACAATTGGAGATATCTGAACATTCCCATTGTAGTCGTGGTCTAACTTGAAGGTAAAAATATAAATATTGAAAACAATACCTATAATGCGTGATGTAGAGCATGCGTAAACCATATATGCATCAGCTTGCCAGGCCATCGTCGGTAGTATAATATTATTAGCCTAGTTATTTGTGAAAACTGTACTCCAACATTATATTTTATAAATGAAGCCTGTATACAAAAGCATGTGGTACTAGAAATTGATTTTGAGCATTCAAATTTAGCAGTGTCTGTAATGAAATTGTATTATGATCCTGAAATATTTGTATATAGAGTATATTAGAATTCAAATAAAAGAATTAGGTAAAAAAGATCTTTCTTATAGGTATGAACTTGAACGATTTGATTAGGCTGTTAGGCCGTATATGTTTCATAACGATGTAAAAATTTAATAAAATAAACGAAAAATAAATCCCTTAATCTAATTTATTTAAATAACAAAATTTACCTAAATTAATACAACTAGATTCGAACTTCTAAAGTTCATTAATAATGTTTTATGCTATTCTACGTTTGCAAAATATCAACTATAATTTCTACCAGCTAGCAACGAATACTCTTTTTGATAATTTGCACCCTGTAAACGGCCTGAATCCCTAATTGCTTGAATTTGTTTTCTTTCTTTATGATTTCCATCTATTCCCAAACCAACGCGTTCTATCACTTTTTCTCCACGGTATCCATGCACCTGAAAACGTAATAAAAAATTACAAATTTTAAATTTATAGTTCAATCGGTAAAATTCATTCATTTATTGTGTTTTAATTCTACATCAAATTTATTTTTACTGGATTAGTATACTAGGAATACAACTTATTATATCTATAATAAGAATTAGATTTTTGAAGAAAGTAATTTTCATATATTCGACGTAAAGAAACATATCCTAGAAAAAAACAAAAAAAAACACCGTTATTTTCAAGTTTGAATAACTGAAACACGGTAATAGTATTACACTGCTATTAGGCTAATATTATTTTTAAAGTGGTTTTTTACAATCAAGTTCAGGATGGTCATTTCGTTGTGATATTACATTTTACGTAATTTTTTCTTAATTTTCGAACTATGGAGACAATTAAAAAAAGTCTACATACCGACAGTTTGCATTCACTTATACAAACAAACATAAAAGCTCATGTTAAAATCTCACTTGAAAATTTTAAGTGAGAAAACAACAAAATAACCATCCAGAAAGGCAACAAACAAATAAATTGTTTGAGATATGGTCCACTTACATATATGTTACATACAATTAATTGATTGCATTATTTTTTTCAAACTTAACTTTCGAAAATCATTTAACAACAGGTACAACTTTATGTTTTTTACAAACATAAAAAAGCGGAACAAACAATAATAATAACAATAATCGAAAAGAAAATTACAGTTATCTTTTGAAAGTTATGAATAGTTATAATAGAATATTAACAAAACAATCCTTTCAGTCAGCAAAATATATACAATACACAATAAATGATTCCAAAAATTTACAATAGCGTGAATGAATCAAGTCAAATTTAGCTAAATTTAACCTCAATAACATATTAATTCAAAATATAAATGATTACATCAGAAACTATGGAACACTACTTCGATCAAAATTTGCATTACCACGATCTAGCTAAAACAACTTTACTCGATTGATTACACTATTACATATTATAATGACCTGAATATACAAAAATGCACATACATATATAAATAATACAAAATTCCGTTTACGTAAATAAAGTTATGTAATGTTAATTTGCCCTTCAAAGAGTATAACCGTAAT
Source organism: Diogma glabrata (assembly GCA_963693315.1). Lineage (NCBI taxonomy): Eukaryota > Metazoa > Arthropoda > Insecta > Diptera > Cylindrotomidae > Diogma > Diogma glabrata. The sequence continues at coordinate 457,539,287 of OY856186.1, read as the reverse complement.
AATACCATAATTTAATACTCACGTCATAATACTGATCCCGTCGCTTCACGCTAACCTCGGGATCAAAATCAAATGTTGATTGTTGATGTGCAACTGGTATGCCAGCAATATTACTCCGAATTATTTCACGAACAAAATTAAACACTCCAACAACTGATTCAACCTGTTTGGTATGCTGCACTACAACAATTATTGAAATCTAAAATGTTGTAACAGTTTTGAAAAAATTACATAAATAAAATTACAAAATCAACTTAGTTACCCAAATAGCTATGCAAATATTTATTCGTTTCATTTTAATTTCGTTGTTTTTTAAATATCTGCAAGAAAAAACAACAAACAACCACAGACTATACCAATTATGAAGAGAGACAAATAAGAACTAAATCTTAAAAAGTTAAAAGGCAACAAAATTATAACTAAAGAAAAAAAAAACAAAAGTTATTAAAAATTGAAAGTTTTGTTGTTTTAAATTTTGGTTTCGATTGTTTGAATTTTTTATTATCGTTTTTAATTACTTTATGTAATGGGGATATGAAGTAACATTGTCGTGTGAAGATAGATAACATGGGAAAATGTTATAAAATTTGAGTGCAGAAGTTAGTGGAACATTAATTATTAGAAAGTAACATACAAATATTCGATTACCTTTTGTTTCAAAAAGCGAATTTATCTTTAAATAATGATCTTCAAATGCATTTGGTAATGACCTAGAAATATATGCGTATACTCTACATGTTCAATGTCACGTATAGAATATTATGCTTAAAGATTGAGTTTCTTCACACGAAACATATAATACAATATATATCTGCATTAAACTGGTAATGGTAATTTTTAAAACAATGTCAACAAAAACTTTGGCATGGTGCAATAAGATTTGGTTTACCATAAAATTGGACATTATGTTATAATTTGTTCTTAAATTGTGGTAAACAACCTATATTAAGAAGAGACTCCGATCCGATTCTATAAGAACTATTAAATTTGTGTACATATTGTGACGGGCACTTCATAAATATAAAGAGTAAAGGTTATCGAATTTCCTAAATTACTTTGTTCGACAATCTGCTATAAAAAAAATTATTAAGATAAGAGAATTTCAGAGATATGCTTAAAATTTGTTAAGAAGAAAAACAACCAAATTATTTCACTTAATCTTAAAAAAAAGTTGACTTCCATTTATTGAACTTGACACAACGTTTGTCGTTTGTGTATGACGTTTTTTAAGCACAGATTTCAAAAGTTATTGCTGGTACTTTTAGACTGAGAAGTTTGAGATTCAATTTTGTCATTTCGTATTACTTTATATTTTTTGTATAGCTGCTAAGATATCTTTATCTCTTTAGATGATATCTTTATCTCTTTAGACGTCTTTAGATGATCTTTATGTTAAATTAGAATCACCAGAGCTCTTCAAATTCAAGAAACTAGAAAAAAATTTGAAATTCACAATCAAATTATAAGAGGACTAACACAAGAAATTTCTTTACTTAATAATAATAAGGAGTGTCCCAAAATTAACGCATGATTTGAATTTGACGCCATTTGTGCAGCAAATGTTGCTAAGAGTTTAGGGTTAGTAAAATGGAGCGTTACACGATACAACAAAAGAGTACACGTATGTGACAGTAAAGCCATGGAGACCATTTGCCCGATGTGTTATTCCATAAATAACCCTATCCTATGCACTTTATGATTCAATTAAAAAATAACAATCTAAAGACTAAAATCTGTGTTTCTATTTAATTCAAATCTTGCGTTAATTTTGGGACACCATTTATTAAGAAGCCTTATAATAATTAAACTCTTATAAAGTTCAAATTTACCACTGATCTTCTGAGGTTTTGATCGTGTTAGTTACCATTGCTGGCGACACAATCAACCTTCGTTGTCTATGATCAGTCAGACTGGCACAGTAAAATAGTTCGTAGCAAAAATCTTAAGTCCAGGTACTGAATTCGACCTAAGGGGCGAAGATTTACATTGTCAAGATTTTTGGTGGTGTTAAGCAGAACCCGAGTACATACTTACATAGCCCAACTGCAGGTATGCGAGACTGTATCAAAGGTTCTACAAGTTAGTTTGATACACCAACGGTTATAAAACGCTCTACAAAACACCCTGTACATTCAGATTATTGGACTAAAAATAAGATACGAAAAACTACCTACGGTAAACTACCTTCGGTAAAATAAACAAGGCAGCTAGTGGCGTGGGAGGTAATGTTTGTGAATTTAAAAAGTTAACGGCCGACCATAAAAAATCTGAAGAACAGATCTATTCAACCGATCACCACAATTAATATTAAGCGTGACTCCACTTATGTCAAATCGTTTTTTGGTTTGTTTGTTTTCCTCTCTTTATCTCAGAGAGAAACAGTTATCTCTTCCATAGACGTGCGTAGCTTTTTCATTTGATTTAAAATTGTACAATTATATTGCGAGTTTTTTTTTAATCTATAAGAAAAAAACCCTACCACAAACAAATAATAGTTCCTCCCACCCTGCGATTGTATAAAAATAAATGAAACGAAATGACATTGTGGCTTTATTATAACCAAACATATAATTTTTGATATTTTAACAGTGAAAAATAAATTTGTCCATAACGAAAAAAGTTTGATAACAAGTTTTCATAATATACTTTGAAAATATTCGCTTGTCCTTTTTAAAATTTTAAGTTAAATAGTCACTGGAAATAACACAATAAATATATACTACTCTCGTAATTATTTTCATTCATTTTATAAAAATTAGTTATGAAGAAATCATTTAACCTTTTTTTTCGTTTTAAGTTATTTAATTGTTTTTAATTTATAATTTATAGTTTGTGGTTGTTAATAAAAACAAATCAATATGAAGAAAAGAGAAATTGAATATGACATATCAGAGATCACCATTTCAATTTATACTTATGTTCTCTCTATATTTATATATACTCTAAAGTCTAAGGATCTATCTCAACTTTATTTTAGAAACAGTTCGTCAACCGACTGTAATGCCTAATGGGCAAGATAGTACATGTCAGTTGTGCTTTCATTTTCCTTCCTCCTTACCTTTAGTAATACACTGTAGAGATTTTTATATTCAATCAACTTCTTAACCTACTTGTTCATAAGAACACATAAAATATTTCTTAAATATAAAACTTCCGGAAGCCGAATTAAGTTCTTTGCTATTTTTTTTACTAGTTTTTTCTTTTTTTTTGCTTAAATAAGAAAACTAAAAAATAGTTAAAAGAAAAAATTACGAAATAAATAATTTTGTGCAAAATAATTTATGCTGACAATGTTCTTTTTGGCTCGTGTCATGAGAATTTTTTTTAAATTGTTTTTTTTTAAGTTAGACAACTGTCGGTGGGTAAACCGGTGGTGGGTAATTGAGTTGACCCGTTGAGAGTTCGTTTTGGAATTCTTGGGCAACTAATCAGTTGGGGTTTGAAAAGTTTTGCAACAAGTTGGTTGTATTTGAGGAGTTGGGTAGAGAGTTTTGAACTGTGTTCATAGAGTTAAATGATCAGTTGTTTCTATCATTTTTTTTATTAACTGATAGAATTATTACAGTGAAATCTAATTAAACGAAATAAAAGAATTTAGTTGTGAAATACCTATAAAATTTTAATCGTGGTGTAGAAAATTGTTAAAATCTTGAAAACCAAAGAAATCAACAATGTCAATTGTTACTTTACGCAAATAACTTATTTAATAAGTTTAATAGAAAAATTAAAGAAATAGTACATTATTTAATTAGGAGCTAAAGTGATACTTTTTGTGTTGAGTCTATAGTTTGACAATTATAGACGAAACACAAAAAGTCACTTTAGCTCCGGATTAAATACACTATTTTTCGGCAAACGTTTAAATTTTTTATAAATATGAAATTAATACATCAAACTTTTTTTAAATATGAATTTGTATCGTCATAATTACTTCCAAAAAAGAGAAAAAAACATTTAAATTTGTATGAATAAAATTTTTTTATCAAAGCAGCCTTTTCAAAATTTCATAATATGAGAATCAACTTATTTTTTGTTGTCATGGTCATACAATATGTTTGAAAAAATAACAAACTAACAAATAACAAATGCTACTTTACAGCCTCCGTAACATAAAATAAAAATGGCGTTACTTTTGCTGTCGCTAGACGTTACTTTTGCTGTCAGGCTAAAAAGTAAGACTTTAGCTAACTCCTTAGCGGCAGTAAAGTTAAACTTTACAGCCGTTTGCCGAAAAACAAAGTTTTTTATAATTTTACTGTTGCTCTATAAATATTTCAGCTTGTTAGGCCATCTTCTGCAGTAATCCCTTACTCCAGAAGATGTCCTAACAAGCTGAAATATATATAGAGTAACAGTAAAATTATAAAAAACTTTGTGTTCTTTAATTTTTCTATTAAACTTATTAAATAAGTTATTTGCGCAAAGTAACAAGAGATTGACATTATGTTATTTGAAAACTTACGTGCCAACGTCAAACAGTGTTAATTATACAAAGAAATCAAGTTAGCAAAATTGGAAAAAGTTAGTAGTGAAAACTATGAAAGTGAAACTAAATAAAGGAGCTGTATTCTAAACCAAAACTTATTTGAAACTTATTTGTAGAGACTTACTTATTTGAATAAGTAACCTAAATAGGTGACTTATTTGAATTTTTTTTTTCATAGAAAAATCTAATTCGATTTGACAGTGTCAAATATTTTTATGTTTGTTTACTAAATGCTTTTAAAGAATCTTCTTTTTCGATTTCTAATAAAATTAATCTAAAGCTTTAAAATGAAAAAAATGGTTTTGAAAACTCTTTTAATTGATCAAATTAAATAAATGTTTTTTATTAAATTTATTTTCGAATTTGCTTTTATGTTGCTGTCAAAATAAGTATGCTAAACAATTTAGAATAGCTTTAAAATACTTATTTAAAATAGCGGTGAATAAAGCCGTGTTCGATTTGACTGAAACAACTGAGGCAACTGAAAAATTAAATGCAATTGTTGTTGTTTTTTCAGTTGTTTCAGTCAAATCGAACGCACCTTTAGTAAGTCTACATAAATAAGTTTCAAATAAGTCGTCGTTTAGAATACAGCCTTAGAACAAAAATCTATCAGTGAACTTCGATTGTGTTTTATACTAAGTTTACACCAGCATCTAATTTGCTACGTATCAAATTTGCTAGCCATTTTCACCATCATACTTTTTAAATTTGATACGGTGATGTAAACTCTTATTAATTAGGTATGACATATTAATTTTTAGCGCGTCCTTTTCATTGTTAATTTTTTGGTTAGGAAAGAATAATTTCCATATATATTTTTTATAAAAAACTGAAAGAATTTATTATATTAATGCTAAAATTTATTTTACTTTTAATTTCAGCAAAAAAATCACATCAAACATAAATATATATTTATAAAATAAGTTGATTTATTTTAATTTTAAATGTCATACCTAATTTTAGTGTTCACACCGTAAAAATAATACCTATTTGCTACGTACCTAATTTGATATGTAGCAAATCATCCTACCAAATATTTGGTACGTACTTTTTTTGATAACTGTTTACATCGACCATAGTCGACCTAATAAGTATAGGGCGATTTTTCTGTTCCTGTGTTTACCGCAATGGCGCTGCAAAAAGGGGATAAGAGAAAAAATCACAAAAATTTTATATGGAATTCCATACAAAACACAATTTGAATAATTTTAAAAGTTTTCTATGAAATTTCTCATCTTACTACAATTAAATAATATAAATTTGTTTATGAAGTATTATTGACAATATATTAAGCATAATATATAAAATATTTTCTTTTCTTCTGTCTGTAAAACAAATACGAAAATGGGTTAAATTTTTCATACAACTATGTATGGGAAATTTTGACAATTTTTATGTTTCTTTTTTGAGCGACTTAAAAATAATATTTTATATATTACGCTTAAAATATAGTCAATAATACTCCATAAGCAAATTAAAATTGTTCAATTGTGGTAAAATGAGAAATTTCATAGATAATTTTTAAAATTATTCAATTTGTGTTTTGTATGAAATCCCATATAAAAGTTTTTGAATTTATTCTCTTATCCCCCTTTTGCAGCGCCATTGCGGTAAACACCAGAACAAAAAAATCGCCCTATAGTACGTACCTATTAGATACTGGTGTAAACAAGAAAGTTAAACAGAAAGCCAGTTAGACTGTGTTCCAATCCATGCTATTCAGTACCAAAATTCTAAATTGTACTAAAACTGTCAAATTGGCAATTTCATCGTTCCAATTCAAATATATTCTAAATAGACAGTTAAACATTGTTTTGTTTGTTTTTTTTTTTCATTTAATGTTAAAAACTAGAATTATATACTGTCTGTCCGACGAGGAGATTTCAATATAAAATATTGAGTTGCTATATTATATGATTATATAAGGCATAAAAATTTAGAATTAAATGGCGGAAATAGTCAACTAAATTTTTGACTATTTCAATTTAGAATTTTAGTACTAAATAGCATGGATTGGAACACAGTCTTAATATCAGAACCAACCGTTAGATATTGTTCGGGATAATGAAAAAGATTGGGTTGTGAGATCTTTGTTTTGTGGGGGATTAATTTGGGGCAGAAATGTCAGTAGTAGACCATCTGCGAGGGACTACACGGTCAGAAAAGTTTACTTTTATTATATGATTTTTTTGGTGTTAATATGTTTTTTTCTGTTAATTATATGTTAACCTAATTTAAATTTAGGGAGAGTTGTGGCATGGTGGTTGATCACTATTGAAAAACTGGATGGTGATTCAGGCACGCGATGGTGTTTTTTGATTTTATTCTAAATTTCTTGTTATTGAAGTTGGTCATCAGAATTCACGCCAATTCGAGCTAGCAGCGGGTGAACGTGGTTTGCGTGCACGACCAACTGGTGGACCTTCACGGTCTACCAGACCTCCTACTACACGACAACATAAACCTTCACAACTCGTATTATCGATCTGAAATAAGAACACTAGGTTATTAGGAAACCCAAACAAAAGGGGTTAATTGATTTTTGATTTGTTATTAATGTTGATTTTAAGTATTATCGCCAATCAGCAAAAGTAAGACGTCTGATATTTCGTTGAATGTTTAATTTTATTTCAGATCTATATTTATAATATTTTGACTTATTTGGATGTTGATGAATTGATGTCCAAATTAATAAGAAAGAAAATTATGTGCATAGAATTAAATTATTATATGATTTACAGTTTAAGAATTACAGTGTGTCACAAAGAAGATTCCTTCATAGTGGCTGCTCGAAACCTAGAAAGAGATGATGCCTCCGCTTTTGTAGAACTTGGCAATCAACAGTCTATGTAGAAAGCTGACGCTTATAGGCCGATGATGCTGCAATTTTCGTTCAGAGAAGTTAATGTACACGCTACTGTAACGACATAAAGTTACCCTAACGACAATATCAAAAAAAATTCTGTTAAAATAGTATAAACTCAACGATTTCTAATAAATAAAATACGATTTAGTCGGATGGTTTTTTAATACAAACTTTATTAAACGAATTTATGAACAAGAACAAAAGTTAGAGATGCCGGAAGTCATGGCATACTTTGATATCTTTGATATCTCTATTACTACATGTATAAATAATCTTTTACAAAATTTTTGAGGTTTACAGCTCGGTCAACCTGATTCCTTCTATTGACCACAATAGACTGTAAAATATTTAAAATAATTGACTTTTTTTTTCAATGAAACAATTTAAAACAATTATACAAACTAATTTAAATTCAATAAAATGATTTCTTGTAACAACAACTTTAAAAGCCCTTGAATCCATCTCTGTCTTCTTCATTATTCGAATCTTCCTCAGAAAATTCCAATAATTCGTTCCCATTGACATTACCATATTTCTGATACATTCTCAAATTTGTTGTGTCAAAAATACCTTCGTATCTTCTCCCTGAAACTTGATACCCATCAATATCACACACCACATACCTATCTAAATCTAATACTTTCTTAACTTCATAAGGTCCTCGAAACTTATTCTTCAACTTACTATTACCTCCTTCATTGTGTGGATCTCTCACTACAACAAGGTCACCTTCATTAAATCTAACTATTTTTCTAATTTTCGAATCATGATAATTTTTATTATATGCCTGTTTCTTAATTATGTTGTCACTAGCCTGTTTGCGCATACTTTCCAAATTGCGAGATTCTATGTTTAAATTTTCTAAATAGTCTATAACATTTTGCTCAATCTTTCTCTTTTGAGTAATACCAAATAGCAATTTTGCAGGTACTTCTTTCACTGCATCGTTAGGTACGTTATTTAACATAAACTCAGCATCATTCAACACTTTGTCCCAGTCTAGTCTCCGCTCTTCTGTAAGCTTACTCAACAATGGAACTAATGTTCGATTGTATCTTTCCATTTGTCCATTTGCCTGTGGACAAGACGTAGCTATTAAAACAAACTTGATGCCATGATCGTTCATAAAATTCTTCATAGCTCCCGCGGTAAAACCAGACCCTCTATCTGATATAATCCGTCTAGGAGTACTATATATCAGAATATATGATTTTAAATGTTTAAGCGATTCTTTTGTACTAGTGGTTTTTGTAGCATACAATTTTATGTACTTTGTAAAACAATCAATAATAGTAAACACATGCATATTTTGACCATTGGTTTTCTCTAAAGGTCCTATATGATCAACATGGATCGTATCAAAGGGATTTTCACCTTTATCAATGTTATGTAATGGTGCTTCAATTGACGAAGGCTTAGGATTGTACACAATACATGTTACACAATTTTTGATATGATTCCCTACTTTGTCTTTCATGTTTTTGAAATAGAAACTCTTCCTAATTAAATTGCATACTTTATCTATTCCGAAATGTCCCAGATCATTGTGATATTTATAAATAACACTTTCTATCATTGATTCTGGTACGACTAATTGCAAACGTTCTCGATCCTTTCTATAAATTATGCCTTCTCGTATTTCATAACCTTTCAATTTTATATCAACAACCAGGTCTTTCATCTTTCTTATTCTTTCGTCTTTCAACTGGTTGATATAAATTCTTTCGAGGAATAAATCCTTTCTCATTTCGTCTATAATATAAACGTGAACTCTACTTAACGCGTCTACATGCCGCATTTTATCGGAAGGTCTATGAATTATTTCATAATCGAACTGTTCTAGATATAATGCCCATCTTTCAATTTTCGCATTAATGTCTCTACGCCCTAAAGTTTGTTTAAGTGAATGACAATCTGTCACTATGGAAAAACTTAAACCATAAAGGTAGATTCTAAACCTTTGTAAACTGTATACAACTGCCAAAGTTTCTAATTCGAAACTGTGCAATTTCGATTCAGCTTCCGTAGTCTTTCTGCTATAAAACATAACAGGGTGAAATTTCCCATCACTTTCCTGTTTTTGTATCAAAATACTACCAAACCCACTTGCTGAAGCATCTGTATGTAACTGTGTTTCAGCAGATGCTGAATAGATGCTCAAAATAGGCTTCCTTATCAAAGCTTCTTTCAACCTTTCAAATGCATCATATTGCTCTATCTCAAATTTAAATACGTTTTCTTTCTTTAATAAATTGTACAATGGGGATGCTATTCCATTAAACCCATTAACAAATTTTCTAAAATAACTTACGAGCCCGATAAATCTGTGTAAACTCTTAGCGTCCGTCGGAATAGGGTAATTTTTAATTGACTCTATATGTTTGTCACTAATTGTAATTTGGTTTTGTGATAAATTATATCCTAAGTATTCAACATTTGTTTTTAAAAACTTACACTTTCTTAATTGGAGTGACATAAAATTGTCAGATAAGATTTGTAACAATTTTGATAAAATTAACAAATGTTCCTCAATACTTTCTGTAGCGATAAGTATATCATCCATAAATACTATAATTTTCCCGGATTTAATTAATTCAACTAGAACTTTATAAATATATCTAACAAATGAAGATGGGGAATTTTTATATCCAAAGGGAAGTTTATTAAATTCGTACTGGCAGTCCTCAGTTACGAATGAAGTATACTTTTTAGATCCTTCTGCGATATCAATGTGATAAAACCCATTTTTAAGATCAAGACATGTAAAATATTTCCGCCCTTGCAATTTTACAATTATATCCTCTATGACTGGTAAAGGAAAATGATTTTGTTCGACTATACGATTAAAGGGTCGATAATTAACACACATACGAAAGGATCCATCCTTCTTTTTGGTTAATACCACACGACTACTATAGTTTGAATAACTTTCCCTAATTACTCCGGTTTCCAACAGTTTTTCTATAATTTTATTTAATTCGGTTCTTTCATACATACTGAGACGTTTTGGACTTACATTAAATGTTCTATTTTCCTTAAGCTTTATTTCGACTTCATATTTTATTGCTGGTTCGTTAGGTTTTTGTCTTTCGCTATAACACCTTTTAAAAATATCTACAATTTTAGATTTATAGTTCAACGTTTCTAAATTATCCCCTATATCTAATTCTATTTCTACATCATTCATACTTTCCTCACACGTATAAACTTCTTTCATTAAATTAATATCAAATCCAAACTCTTCCGGATTAGTTACAACCACAATATCATTCTGTAACTCATCCTCACTTTCTCTTTCGTTCGAACATTCTATAACTTTGCTTTCATTCTGTAAAACTAGGTTTGAATTTAATTTTAATTTCCGATTAAATTTGATAATATCAATTTTATTTTCTTCAAAAAAATCTCTACCTACCAACGCATTCACACTCATGGTACTGTCTGGAACAATCAACAGATTTGCCTTCAAGACGCCTTCACTGGTTGTTATCTCAGATCTCATTTCACCTAAAACATTAATTTTTGAATTATTTACACCATTTACGTTATTTGAATTTATATTATTAAATGCAAAACTATCAACATTAGATACTATACTCCCTTTCACCAAACTGGCTCCGCTCCCGGTGTCTGCTAGAATTTCTTTTTGAATCATCTGCCCATTCATGTTGATACCTGCTTTAAACATTCCATCTGTATCTACTTCTAATGTTAAACCGTCTGTGATATCATCCTTTACTGGTAATTTTGTAACGTTGAAACAATGTTTTTGGTTATCATTATTTCCAGCTTGATTTTCCATTCCTGTATTATTTTTCCTTTGATAACACATTTCCGCAACATGCCCGATTCTCGAACACACAGTACACTTTGGCCTTCTCAATGGTTTTAGGCAATGAGTTGCTATATGTCCAGATTCGAAGCAATTATAACATTGACTTTTTCGCTGTGCATAACTTTCCGTAGGTTTTTGTGGATTCTCCCTTAGTTGTCTGCTATGTTGTTGTTCAAATGGTTGCCGTCTTCTAGGAATATCATTCGATATTCTTCTTTCAATATTCCTGTCCATACCGTTCACTGACACATACCAATCGATTCGGTCTTTCAATTCGTTTAAACTTACAATTCGCTGTGTTTTGAGTGTTGATGTCAAATTTGGTTCGTTCATTCCTCTTATTATATATTTGATAATGGATGACTCATCTATTCTATTCCTTCCTAACGCTAACATCTCGTAATAGTAGTCCGATAGACTTTGCTCCCTATTGCGATATTTACTTCTAATCCTTTCATATACGTCAGCATCACTATCAAAGTCCTTGAAATTCATTTGAAATTCTTTCACAAATTTATTCCAACATAAATCTTTTTCAAAAATAGAATTGTACCACAACTCAGCTGTACCTTTCATCTTGTCTTCCAATGCTAACATGATCAATCTTTCATCTATATCATAAACTTCTCTTAACGACTCCACCTTCCTTATCCATTGGTCAGCTTTCAATTTAAGATGGTTTGACGGATCAAAATCAGGTAATATATTAATCACATCACGTGGAGATAACATATAATGTTGAGTCCGATGAGTATTTACATTTACCTGAGCACTGGATTGTAGTATTCTCCGTTCTCGTTCTAGTAAATTTCTTTCCCATTCCAAATTATCTCTTTCAATTTGTAAACTTCGTTCTCGTACAAAATTTTCTCTTTCCACTTGTAAATTTTCTATTTCACTTTGAGGACTTCTCTGGTGAGTAAAATACGGGTCGAACGTTCTAAAAGACGCACGACTGGATTTTTCCGAAGAATTGTCATCAGCATTATGTGCGTTGTTTAATCCTGATCTTTCATAAACTGAGATATGTCCTGGATTGCTCGCTTGCTTTCTTTCATCAACTCTGTCGTTCCCTCCAAATCCCATAAAAGCTTCATTACTTGAAGATTTGTTTTCATTTGTTTGTCGTTCCATAAATACGGCATTGCTCCCTTGCTTTCTTTCATCAACTTTGTCATTCCCTCCAAATCCCATAAAAGCTCCATTACTTGAAGATTTGTTTTCATTTGTTTGTCGTTCCATAAATACGGCCAACAATAATCTTTCTAACAAATCTTGCTTTTTACCTTCGGTGTTCAAATTTCTCTTTCTGAGTTCATCTTTCAACTCCAAAACTGTCCATTGCGTTCGGCGTAAATTTTTTTCCATTTTATAAAAAAAAAACAAAACCTTAACAAAAATCAAAACAATTGAATCTTTCCAGAAAAAAAAATTAATTATTATTCATCTTTCTAATAATTAACTATTACGACACTTTGTTTTATAAATTTTATTAAATTATTTAATCAAATATTTCACCACACTGACGATGAGTATCCCACTTCTGATCTATAAACTCAACGATTTCTAATAAATAAAATACGATTTAGTCGGATGGTTTTTTAATACAAACTTTATTAAACGAATTTATGAACAAGAACAAAAGTTAGAGATGCCGGAAGTCATGGCATACTTTGATATCTTTGATATCTCTATTACTACATGTATAAATAATCTTTTACAAAATTTTTGAGGTTTACAATAGATAGAATGACAACAAAAATTGACAATAGAGTGATGCCGCCAGCATAAGAGACTAGCTTTATCTCTGACAAACCCACCGCCAGCCAGGCTTAACATACAGAAGTTAAACTTTCCTTCACCCTATGATATTTTAGCTTGTCGCTATTAAATTCGACATATGTTTGGAGACCTTCATAAACTTATGTTTGGCGACATTATATTGTCTAGTGTTAATTTGGGAATACTTCTCAAGGTGTTGCTATACACTTCCTCATGTGTTTAGTGCGAGGTGCGAAGTATACTTTTTGGTAAATTCGTTTGTAACATTCTGGTTAGCTATGTTGGAACTTGGAATGCTGTTCAATGATATTACAACGATGCCATATTTGGGCCGTTTAATGATTATAGGTCTACTAATTCTAGGTCTCTAGGGCTGTTGTAGCCCTGTAACGTCGGTCTATTTTTATTTTTACTCCAAAATTACGAATATTAAAAATTAAAGAAAGAAAGCCTTTAAATTAAAACAAACATAAAAGCATTTATGTGTGCTACAAGTCAGTCAATAATGTTTTAACATTTTCTCAGTTAATAATTTTTATGCAATTAATAATACGTTTTTTTGTCTACATAAATGATGAACATTTTTGTTTGCAAAGCTTAGTCATAGTATTACATGAGATGTAATACAGTTGTTCAAATTTATGTAGATGTAGAGAAGTTGTTTGGTGAGATGATATGAGGAGGTCCACACCAAAACGTTACATTTCCATTATAAATGATTTTACACAATTTGAGAAAATGTGATTACACTATTAATGTCTTAAGCAAGCTCTATTTCACAAAGGGGAAAAACAATCCTTGTGTAAGTAAAAATCAATTAGTTCAGTCATAATTTGAATATAATGATTCCAAAGACATGATAATTATATGTATAAAAAAAATAATGTTACGTTTTGGTGTAACTAATTGGAAATGTAGCGTTTTGGTTGGGCTATTGTAGAAATGTAACTTTTGACTATGACCTACTACTTCTATTACCATTGTAGTAAATACATTACTTTAAAATTATAACAAATATCACTTTTTGATATGAATAGAAAAGAAGTTTTAGAGATACATATTATTTATTTTATTAGAAAAACTTAAATTTTAACAGCACATTCTTCTTCGCAACAATCACAAATTTCCACAAGTTGATCAGTTTGGAACTGTTCTATTCCAGGAGTTGGTGGCCGCTCTCTGTCCAACAGCGTTATGAAGAATTCTACATCTTCAAAATCTCAACAGTAAATTAGTTATATCTATCTTTTTCTCGTTTGGAACTTTTTTCCCTAAGGCAATCACTTGCATTGTTGTTGGAAACAGTTTTCCTCTCTTTAAGTAGGATATGTGCTTTTCAACACTTTCATATATGAAGTTTTCAAAACTTTTTAGCAAGCATTGACGGCAATTTTGAGATGTTTTAAAAAATACACGCTTCATATTTTGTATACGCGATCAACGTTATTTTATTACAATTTGTTTTGCGAATTACTCGTTATGAAAGGTGCTCGTTACTTTTTGCTGCAACTCGTCGATATCATAGCGGTATTTTACGAAATTTGACGCATTTTGTTGCAATTTCAGTCGAATTTTCGAGTAATTGGAACCGATCTACGTACATAACTTTTTTTCTAAGAAAATTGGAAATGTAACGTTTTGGTGTGGACCTCCACATATATGGAAGTGGTTGACTGGCATTTTATTGAGATATATGCGGAAATTTTTAATTTGTGTACAATAAAAGGGATAATAAAGAAAAAAGCAAGAGAATCTGAATGGATGTACTCTTTCAAGTGTTCGATCGAGGTTGTTATATTTTTAAAAATCAAAGATTTTGTTAATTTTTTGATTAATTCAACTGGATAATATTCAAAGGAAAATACATAATAAAGGGTCATTCCATGGAAATATAAACCTCAATAGTTGCAATGAAGTTTATGTTGTGTGGAAAAATCAATCTAATTGGAAACTTGCCCGTCATTATTGATACCAAAGATAGAAAGTAAACAAATAAATTCTTTAAAAGATGGAAAAAAATAAATAAGTAATGAAATTGTTGTTAGAAATGCATTATTTTCTTATGTGTTTTTTTCTGTTACGTTGGTCACGTTACGTTGGTCACACAATTTTTTTTAAAGGAAACCTCTTACTGTATGTAGCATTTTAAAAAATATATGCTTATTTAAAAACAGATAACTTGTGCTTTATAAAAACCTAAATTTGAATTTATTGAAGGCATACTTTTAGAGAAATTGCTTTGAAAGTGTAAGTAAGTTTTACTGCGGTACTTTTTTTGTTACGTTGGTCACAGCACTGAATTTTGTTATTATTACTTAATATGTATTTAATTTGCTGCTTTTTTCATTGATAGTGTATTTCTTAGCTGCATAATAGCATAAAATAACATAAATTTCATAAAATAACAATGTTTTTTATGAATAATATTCAAAAGTATGAGTTGAAAAGGGTAAAAATGTTACGTATGTCACAATGGAATGACCCTAAAATATAATTGAATATTTCTAAATAATAATTGTGATAACAAATAACTTGATATAGTTGAGACAATTCGAAATGTGGTCAACATTTTTGTTAATTTTATTTTTAAATTTATTTTCATTTTTTATATCAACAACAGCGGGTCGTGATTTTTATTCGATTTTTGGTGTTATAAAATCAGCAAATCCAAAGGGTTAAAAAAGGCATATCAACGTTTAACTAAAGAATTACTTCCGGATAAAAATACAAATGATCCAGATACATCGACTTAATTTCAAGATTGGGTGCAGTTTATGAAGTGTTATCTGAAAAACGTAAAGTTTATAATAATTAGTAAACAACGTCTTTTTTCATTTCAAAAACTTTATTTATTTTTAACACCAAATATTTTCTGTCTCTAAGAGACCTTCTTCTTGGGTTAATTGTTTTTTAAACTCAGTTTAGAACTCAGTTTAGAAAACAATTAACCCAAGAAGAAGGTCTCTTAGAGACAGAAAATATTTGGTGTTAAAAATAAATAAAGTTTTTGAAGTGAAAAAAGACGTTGTTTTACCAATTATTATTATAATCGCTTCAAGTAGTTCAAACAAAAATTATTTAATTTTTGTAAAGTTTAAGATCGATATGGGGAGGATAGTTTGAAAAAAAATATGGAGTGATGGATAATTCTGATCCATTTGCTAGTTTCTTTAGTGATTTTGATTTTGCAAATGAACAACAACGTCAGTATGATACACCGAGAGGAGTTAAAATTATTATGGATTTGTTTGTTTCTCTGAAAGAGTCATACAGTGGAATGTTAATGGAAATATTAGAAGATGCTATAATCATCGCAAGTGAATCATCATATATGTAAAGAGATATTTAAAGAGGGTTCCGTTTTTTACCGTTTATTAATTTAATTCTTATGTAATAAAGTCCGAAATCCGTTAAAGGATGTATCTCTACTTATCGCGTGCAAATTTATTAATAAGCTTTTTTTAGCCATTTTCTGAATTTGATAGTTGATGAATGATTGTGCATCTAATATCATGATGTTGCAAACTACATTTTCTTCGCTTAGAGATTGCATTGTATGCTGGTTTTTAGTAGTTTGACTTCAATTTGGTGTCGAAAGCTAATCCAGTTTGTTTGAAAAGGTTAATGTATATATTGCGTTCGGACTTGCACTTGGTTATTATTGATCTTTATTGGAATATGATCTGATAGTGGCTCTGTTCTTGTTACTAATGCTGATGAGAAGAAGTGCTCTGGTGAGTGACAAATACCTGCTCGAGGGCAGCAGATTGTCGTTGATATATACACGTTACCCAGTATGATTTCCATTTTGGCACAATGTGGTGATTTAAATTAAGTGTGAAAAACTATTAATTTTTTCATTTTAACTTATAATCATACAAATTTCCATATTCATATAATTTAAATATTTTTTATTTATTATTCAATAACAAAATTAATATTATATAACAAAATTGTTGAAATTTGGAATATATTCACAAAACATAATAAATTTTACCTGAACGTTTATACTTTTTGTGATAAAAATTCATATTGATTTAATATTGCTTCTGGTATTGCCCGCTCTAGTATATCACGAGATAACTCTGAATATTTTAAAAACTTTTCCAAAAACTGTAGTCCCAATTGAGCTTCCACTGGTATTTCATGTTTAAGACTGAAAACAATAAAAATATGAATCATTATTATCTAACCATTATTTCGTTAATCATAAACAAATTTAAACCAATTTTATCAGATCAATGAACTTCGATTCTTAAAACTAAAACAACCATAAAGAATGATAGCGTCAAATGAATAAATTACCTTAAATTACTATCGATGAAACTTAACACATATTGACACATATAATTTATAAATAAAATCATAATATTAATATGAAATTGTTTTAAAGCTGTCAATATTCCAATAACTAATGGATTACCATCTACGGATTCGGATTGTTTTTTTGCTATTAAACAGGATACATTTTTTAGATATTTCAAACTTTTTAAATGTGAAATTACAAATAGAAAAAGAAACAATGCAAAATTGTGTGAATTTTTTGTTATCACGTAAATCTTATGTAACGGATTGTAGAGTCCACAATATTCTAAATATTTATTTAGGTCATCTAATAATATTGGTGGAAGAGATTCATGATTGATTTCATTATTTTCATTATCTAGAACTTTGTTATGGTATAATTTCATTTCATACAAAAGTGCACTGAAAATAGAAAAATAGAATTGAAAAAATAGCAATAAATAAAAAATAGCAAAATCAATAAACTTACTCATTAAATGTCCTTAACGAGCTTCCTAAATTTTTTGAATTAAATTTACAAGAAATATTTAATTCATATGCAATATGCTGTCTTAAAATTTGTTTTTGTCCAATTTTTAATATCCATTCCATAAATTGTGGCCAAACTTTCATAAATCGCGTCGTATACGTATTATAAAATTTGGCCGGATTTATAATAATATTTTTATTCGGTATTAATTCTTTTGTTAACGAATCCAAAACATCCAACCATGATTTTTCTTTTATAATATTTTTCTGTAAAGTTTGTAACATCTTCTTTAAATCGGTTACAATCATGAATGAATATAGTTTATCCAATCCAATCAAACCGGCAATTCCAATTGAATTCATAACTTTCGTAAAGAATTTTTGATTAATTATTTCTTTATGAGTTTTATAATCATACCATGATTTATTAACATCTAAGTAAATCGTTGATTTAGCGTCTGTATACTTTAGAATCTCTCGTGATAATCTTCCAATAAAATTTACAGAGTTTTTATCAAGTGAAATATAGCTGGGAATAGGAATTGTTGCGTTTTGATAAGTTGATTGAAAATCTAATATTTTGTTACGTAAAAAATTATTACATTCTTTTTCGACGTTGTAATTAATAATGCGAGACATTTCTTCTTGCCAGATTTTTAATCCATGGACATTTAGATAGTCTTGAATATATTCAAACGATCGTCGATAACCATCTATTATTTTCCCCAGTTCGGCTAGCTTTATTTCCAATTCAAAATGACTGTTGTTATTGTTATTGAAAGTTAGACCATTATGTAACGCTTGAGATATATTTTTAACAAGTTCTTTCCTTATCCCATCTTCGAGCAATTGTTTAGGATTAATTTCAATAACACCAACAAGTGTAGTTTGCATCATTAAAATACCTTCAGTAAAAACTGAAATAGAATATGTTAATTTAGCTATTTTAAAACGTTCGTCTAATTGAGCGTACTCCTTAAGTTTATCCTTTTCCAAACGTGTTGGAACTTCGCGTAAATCTTTTGTTTGTTTCTTAATTATTTGACTTAATATATCGAAAATCGATTGTGGTATAATTTGAACAACTTTTCTAACATAATTAACCAACTCGTTACTATAATATTGTGAAACCGATATTAAATCATCACTTTTGGCTTGATTAATTCGTAGTAAAGGAATTTCTAAGGCACTTGATAGTTTTAAAAAAGTTGCACGCAATTTTATCACCAAACTTGGCTGGTTTTTTATACTTGCTTGCATTATATTTGTATAGTTATCAATGATTTGCCATGCAAATGATAAATCTCCTATTAGCTGTAAATTGATTAAAACATCTTCTTTTATATTAATTGTATTTATCATTTGATGCAAATACTGACAGATTTCAATTAAATGTTGTTTTATTTGCATATTAGAATCAAGATCATGATATTCTTGTACTTCTTCTAAGACTTGTATTAGTAAAACTATTTTACGTCCGGATACATTTATATTATCTGATTTTAAATTTGTTATTTCATTTCGAATCTCAATAAACCAAAGCTTTAAATTATTATTTTTTCCAACTTTAATTATTTGTTTAACTCCATCGAATATGTCGATAAGTTCATTTATGCGTTCAATTACTTCATTACGATAATTATCCCATCGTTTCTCTTTTTCGTTTAAAATTAATTTTAAATGTTCACGAACTTTTAACTCTAACTGACTTGTATTTAGTAATAGTTCAAATAAATGCATTTCATTGTAGCTACTATCTTGTAAAACTTGTTCATGAACTTGCTTAGATTTTTTTACGGAATTAACATTATTTTCTATAACACTTGCAGTTGTGTGTAACATCAACCAACGTAACGTAACATTGCATTCTCTTATTAATTTAATTATTTTAGTTATATTTTTTATTAAAATTTGTTCACTTAATGCTCCTTCTTTTAAAACAGTTCGGCATTGTTGCGAAACTTTCTCAAGTTTTGTTGAATGCTTAACAGATATTTCTTTTATGTTATTTGAATCAATTGTATTCAATAAGGCAGATTTAGCGGCACGATATGGTTCCCAACTATTTATTAAGTTAACAGTTATTCCCATATAAATTGAAACAATCCAATTATCGGAAAAAAATTTATCAACAATTTCTCTCATATGTGATGTTTGATTGCGTAATGTATTTGGGGAGAAAAATAAACAAATATATAACATTCCTGCTTGATTGGCTAATGCTGTTGTACGATGTTCTGGCAATGGATAAATTGATATTTGATTGTAAATATCGTCAGATCGTAAACGTCCAATAATCATTTCTATGAAATTCGGATCGATAGGAATACGACAAAAATAATCTTCAGGATAATTTTGTATTCGTTTCGCATTTTCGGCATTTGAAAAACCAGTTGATCGTAATAGCTTACAAACATCATCAATATTACTATCGCCATGGGTTTTTTGTGCACTATATCGATGATATGATACAAGTAATCGTTCACGAATTAATCCTGGTATATGTAAATCTAGTATCAATAGCATAACACCATACAAGTATAATGATTCGCATAGAATTTGTTTTCCTTCTTCATCTTGTAAAATACTTTCCAGAGTTTGTTGAATGTAGGTACCATCATTAAGATCATCAATAAAATGTTTCAATTCCGTTATATATTGATGAATACTTTCAAATGCTAAATAAAATCGATTTAAAATTTCAATGTGATTATCCCGAAATTCTTCATCGAGTTCTTGAAGTTCCTGGAACGATTTTTAAAATTTTCAACTTTATATCAAAATGGATATCGCGTTTGGACAGGGTTCAATAGACTTACTGGTCGTTCATAAACAAGTTTACAAAGAAATTATTTTTCAAGCTTATATAAAATAAACAAGATGAGGAAATTAATTTGTTTTGTTACGCTGTTTAGTTCCTACAAGCTTGAAAAATAATTTCTTAGAAATATTTATGGGAACAGCCGGTAAGCAGTTTAGTGTTCTTCAGAGTAAAATTTGATGAAAACGTAATCTAAACCATTTTCTGCGATGGTTGAAATCTAGTCCATAAAATTAGGAGATTTAGGTTAGATGAGACAGAAAAAGAAAACTTCTCCAGATGGAGGGTCAACGCCGGAAGCACTCGAAATCCAGTTTCAGGGTCTATCAGAACAATTTTGACAAAATTGTGTAACTCTATCGATACGTTTTTGGGTAAAGAAGAAGCTCCTATTGGCCTCACTCCTTCAAACTCCTCTAGTCATGACTGGTATTGAAATAAATCATAAACTAACAAAAACGTGGCATTGTGCAATATGTAAACACATTTTAAGGGCAAACTCAACATCCATCCAGTGTAACAACTAAAAGGAATAGTGTTCCCTCAAGTACTGCCACACATAAGCAATGGTCTTACCACACATAAGCAATGAACTCAAAATTATATTGTGGTATTTTATCAAACATCCAGTCTGAGGTTGAATTCAAATAAATACAGCTCGCTACATCCCAGTCGGTAAAATTCAAAATGTAAAAATAAACTACAGGGAGCGTGTGGACTTGCCACTCGAAGAGATGACATCCGTAAGGCAGATCTACTTGACTCTAAAATTGCGGATCTTGATAAGCAAAATAATAACACAACACAAATGAAATAAATGGAGAGGAGTACTGAGAAAAGCAAGCCTTATCACAAGTAAAAGCAATAAGAAAGATTAAGCCATCAAAACATTGCATCTCGGCCACCTAAATACTACACTCACCACATTTCCAAACCTTACTGACCTAGCACATTCTTCATTCACTTCCTTCACCGACCTCTTCATTCTTTCATCGGTCGCAAACGGATTATGGCACTTCTGGTCACTTGGCTGACTACATCTTGCAATCATGGCTTCCAAATAGCACATATTACAACTACCGCTCTTCACAGAATTCCAAAAATAAATTTGATGGGCTAAAACACCCTGTGCTAGAACAATCTAAGTTACATTTGACTCGACGCCAAAGTTGGTAAAAACTTGGACTAGGCCCCAAAAGGACAATCAATTTTTCGGAAAGTTACCACAAATCGATGCCAACAAAATTTAATTACCTCGCAACACCACATCCACTCAAGCGCATTTAAAATCCGGTTGGTCTTAAAAAACTGTATGAATAAAATTGTCCCTGAAATTATTTACAGAGGTTTCGCATCTGAAGGCCACATGTTTACAACCTATTCAAGTATTCAAAAAATACGACCTACATGACAAAGGAAGTTTTTTGTACCAAACTGACGAAAGATTTGTGGTGCCGCACAAGTGCAGTAGCAGTGTTCCATCGTTTAGATATGGAGTTCGAAGATTAGTACCGTAACTTTCACTATAACAACCGAAAGAAAGAAAGCAATTGAGAGAGGGAGAGAAAAAAGTGAGAAAGAGAAAACAATTGATTAAGAGAGAGAGCAAGAGTTAGAAAGAATAGAGAGAGAGAGAGAGGAACAGTGTGAGAGAGAACGATTGATTAAGAAAACGACTTGAAATTAGTGAGAGAAAGGGTGCAGAACCCGAGTTTCAAGTAGGTTGCACAAACAAATTACCTTAACTCAAAAGAGTTCCACCATATAAATGTATGCGGTCTGCCAACAAAGAGTATGGTAACAGATCTTTTCGACACAAATTGCTTGCCATTCTAATCAATTTTGCTATATAATTAGGGAAGATTGAACCAAAATTTATGATTTTTTGTTATCTTTGCTTGCCGGGAACATATTTTTGGTTTTATTTAAGTTTTTCTCTATCATATTCCTTGATAATATTGCACTTCATACGTTCTAACAGGAAAAAACAAAGTTCCAGTTTTCTTTAGATGTAGTGTATTTCGTTCCCTTGTCTTAGTTCTAAGTGACCAACGTAGCTGCGTAAGACTATATGATGCCATCATCGAGTTGTTTTGCTTTATATTAATCCTATATACTCTCATATCCATACCGTTGGGCGATACAAAATTCTCTATCTCACATGTTTAATCTCTCGATCAAAACTCCTTGTCCAACGATAGCACAACGCAAAATCAATGTAAAAATGATATCTCAAATTTATTAGGCATAACAACCATTAATTTTTTTTTAAACGACTGAGTACGAAAAAATTAATGGTTTTGCTATGATCAAGTGATCAATGATCACTTTCGCCTTAAAAACGTTAACTAAAAATAAGATTAAGTCATAAATCAACCAAATCATATTTACCGAGTCATTTTCTATTCTTTGATCTTGAGCTTCAGATATTTTAAAATATGTAAAATCTAAAATTATTTCTAAATATTTTATTTGATCCTCTTTGGCTTCCAATCTGAAAAGTTTTTAGATAATTCTGGTTAATAAACAAAGGTTATATTTATTAAATTTACGAGTACCGAAATACATCAGGAACATAATTTTTAAGACGTAATAATTCAGCAATAATTGCATTGCCATTTGAAACAATTTGTAAAATATTTTGCCCACAAATATTATTTTCTGCCAAAAACTCTCCCATTCTATATTGTTTTGGTTTATAAATCGATCTGTCAAAAAACTAATTCATCATAAGTACACCACTGATACACCTACAACATACACTTTTTTATATCAACCTTGTTACCTTTTATGAAGAGAAAGTTACAAAGTGCAAAGATAAGATTGGTAATAAATATTAAATGTAGAAAATAATTGAAGTAATATTTTTAAAATGTCTGAAACAGTATTAATTGAAAATCGAAAAAAATTAAGAATAATTAAAATTAATAGACCAAAGAAAAAGAATGCAATTAATAGTGAAATTTATAATCGAATCATAACAGCTTTGAATGAAGCCGCAACGGATGACTCTGTTAACGTTGTAGCCTTGACGGGTGTTGGTGATATGTATTCCGCAGGAAACGATATTGCTGCTAGAGCGACACTGAAAGGCACTATGGCTGAAATAGTCGAAGCTTCTACACAAAGACTTTTTGATTATGTAAGATCATTTTACTCGTTTCCTAAAATTTTAATAGCGGTTGTAAATGGTCCGTGCATAGGTATAGCTGCAACAACAGCAGCTCTATGTGATGTTGTTTATGCATCTGAAACTGTAAGCTCATTTCTAATAGTTTAAATGTGTCCTTTTAAACTAACATTTTTAACAGGCTTACTTTTACACACCTTTCACACAACTTGGCATATGTCCTGAAGGATGCTCCACCTACACTTTTCCTAAGATATTAGGTGTTAGTAAAGCAAACGAAATGTTGCTTTTGAATCACAAAATGGATGTCAATGAAGCTCTTAAATATAACTTTATATCAGAAATATTTAAAAACGAAGATATTGAAAAAATTTGGTTAAAACTGGAAAATTTTGCAGAACTTCCTGCGAATGCCTTAAAAATATCTAAAAGCTTGGTTAAGAAAATGGACTATGAATATCTAGAAAAGGCGAATTTACTGGAAACTGGTACAGTCTCAGAACGATTTTTTTCAGATGAGGCAAGAAACGCCGCTACAAAGTTTATGAACAGAAGTAAATTGTGAATTATTTTATGTCGAATTATTTTCACTTACAAAGTAAAAAAAAAATGATGTAACTAAAAAAAACCAAAAATTTATTTTTTTGAAATTACTAGCTTGAACATTTCGGGCACACTAACATGTAATAAAAGAACTCCTTATAAATAAAAAATATCTTAAATGGGTTTATTAGAATTTAGAATAAAAATATTATATTTCATTGATGGATGCATCAAAGAAAAGAAAGAAAAACGAAGAATTCTTGTTTTATATTCTTTTCAAATTAATTAACAAGGTGAAAAGAATTGCACATAAGTATAATGAGGTCAATTTGAAGTTTTATCTGAACAAATTGACTATTACACCTAGCACACGTTTGATGAGGAAACCTTGTAATGTTATTATTTGACGTTTATTTGTCGAACAGAACCAAATGAAATAAACAAAATGGTAGAAACTTTACCTTTAATAATTGAAAATCGAAAGGGATTAAGAATAGTTAAAATAAATAGGCCTAACAAAAAGAATGCTTTCAATAATGATGTATATGTAGGCATTACAAAAATGTTGAATGACGCAGCCACTGATCCATCTGTAACTGTTTTAGCCTTAACTGGCGTTGGTGACATGTATTCGTCAGGAAATGATTTGGTTGAAACTACTCAATTTGAAGGGAACTTAGAGGACCACATAATAGCATGTAAAAAAAGGTTAATCAGGTTTGTAAGAGCATTTTACTCGTTTCCGAAAATGTTGGTAGCAGTTATTAATGGACCGTGCATAGGTATAGCTGCAACAACAGCAGCTCTGTGTGATGTTATATATGCATCTGAGACGGTAAACAAAAAGAAACATTATAATTCACTTTGATAATGTATTTTATCATTATTTAATAGGCATACTTTTACACACCATTTACACAACTTGGGTTATGCCCCGAAGGATGCTCTTCTTATACATTTCCTAAAATACTAGGCTCAAGTAAAGCAAGCGAAATGTTACTTCTTAATCACAAAATGGATGTCAATGAAGCACTAAAATTTAATTTCATCTCAAACATTTTTAAAAACCAAGATATCGAATTGATTTGGAAAAAACTAGAAACATTTTCAAAACTGCCTCCGAATGCCCTAAAAGTATCGAAAAGTTTGCTTAAAAAATTAGATTATGAGTATCTGGAACAAATAAATTTATTAGAAAATGATGTACTATCAGAAAGGTTAGTTTCAGAAGAAGCTATGAATGCCGTCATTAATTTTATGAATAGAAGCAAATTATGATCATTGTTTGATGTAGATAGAAATAAAAAAAAAATTTTGTCCGAATCATTCTTATGTGGTTTGCTAACGATGGCTTTTAATGTAAATAATTGTAATAAAAATATTGCATTTGTTGATATGTAACGAAATATTCAAACAACTTATAGTTTGGGTGTTACACTACAGTATCGCAGCGGCGGCATATGATACAACTTTACCATAAATTAAATATATTTTATAAAATTAGTGATAAAATTGGAAATTTGTTAATATTTTCAAATTAGAAATTGGCAGATATTATCTTCTTATTGTACGATCTTTATTTAGTGTGAAAATAGAATAAAATTTATTTTATTATATGTACAATATATACAAATTTTTTTTATAATATTGCCATATCAAAATAAAATACCATTTTTATTTTAAAATTAGTTCACAGATTACACACAAGGGTGAGCGGTCAAATTGATTTCCTGTCTGTGTGAAATTGACGATGTCCGTGGCTAAATTATCAATAGTGGTTAATTATTGTATTATTAAAGAATTGTGTAAATTAAGTGTAAATAATATAAGTACTAATGGACAAGCAATGTCCGAATTAAGTTTTACGTGCCATGGATCACGATAAATTGGTAAGTTTAACATTTGGGCAAAAGTTATAAAAAATATTTGAGTGCGTGTTATTTTATGTAATACACGAGACTGAAAATGTCTACTTCAATTCGATATACAAAATATATATTCAAAAAAGATTCGTTCAAAGAAGTGTATTATAAATTGTGTGTTTGGAAATTACCTGTTGTAGTTATTATAAATGGTACTTACGATAAACCTATAAATTGATATCATTATTTTACATATGTTAAAAAGAATCTCAAAAGCACACCATTTTTAAAAAAATTAAAATAGAACTAGAAAATGCATACAATTAAGAAGACAAAATATGGCAATGTGCAAATCATTACTAGTTTTTACATACTAATATTTATAACCTCAAATTATTTTTATTGTATTTTAGATCTGTTAGCAAAATATATGTAGTATTTAAAGCATATTTTCCGGTTAAATAAAAAGAAACAGAATTTCTTTTAGAAGCATTACAAAAATATTGTAAAATTGTCGGTACGTGTAACTGCGTTTTGATGCGGTTTAAAGCGGCAATGGATTCACCTAACCGTATTTTTAAAATTAAATTAAAATTATTGAAAATTAGTTCATATTTGAAAATGCCGGCTCTGTAATAATTATTTATTTACTAATATTATACACAAAACCTTTAAAATAATTATTTTGGGTTAGATAAAAATATTTTGATTTTAGCTTGACGCCATTAGAGTTATGTCATACTTTTTATTATACGAGAAGTATATAGTTTAATATAAATAATATAGTTTTTTTTATTTTAATCAAATTAGCAATTGATTTAACTTTATTTCAAAAGATAAAAAAAAATATATAATTGAAACTCCTTCGCCATGAAACTTTTATCATTAGTTTTTTAACTGAACACTGAAACTAATAAAACACAAACTACATGCCATTAGCCCCGGATCCAAGGTATAAATGTTTGAGGAAACATACTTCTCCTAAAAAACACCATTTCCCTTAATAGTCCAGTAACTTTGTCGCCTGAAAGTATGGGGTAGTATGCGTCAAATCCGGTAGTTCTGAATTTTTGCAGACATGTTTATGATGTTGGCTTAATGAATAATCCAAGTTTGTGAACTCGAGCGCCGAACACAACTTTATCAAAAATCGAAAAAACTACGAAAAAGTTATTTTTTCAAATTTTGGCGATTATAACCGTAAAGGACTAGTTTTTTTAAAAACCTTTCATAGGACGTTTTTAAAGTAGATTAAATTTGCTATAATATGATACTAGAATTGTCTCTAAACCCAATAGTTTCCGAGATTAAGCCTTTCAAAGTTTATCATTTTTTTAATTTCGCAATTTTTTGCAATATTTTAGACGTCACTCGAATATTCATTCAGAACGATAGAATTGCAAAAAATTGCGAAGTTCTCAAAAAATGATAAACTTTGAAAGGCTTAATCTCGGAAACTATTGAGTTTACAGAGACAGTTCTAGTATCATATTGTAGCAAATTTAGTCTACTTTAAAAACGTCCTAAGAAAGTTTTTTCAAAAACTAGTCCTTTAGGGTTATAATCGCCAAAATTTAAAAAAATAACGATTTTTTCGATTTTTGACAAAGTTGCGTTCGGCGCTCGAGGTCACAAACTTGGATTGTTCATTAGGCCAACATCATAAACAAGTCTGCAAAAATCAGAACTACCGGATGTGACGCATACTGTGATGTATAAAGTTACTGGACTATAATTAATATCGCGATTTTTTGTTGATTAATTTTAAATTTATACAAAGGAAAAATACAAAAATTTTGTATAAATCTTTAAGGTCCATAAATGTAGACATTTTTAAATGACGACAATCTTAAGTTCACCAAAGATATCAAAAAGTTTAAAATTGTACAGGACTAGGAGTTGATTGTTCAATAGGAACATTGCAACAAACAGAAAATCTCATTAAATCAAACAAAATCACATTCTAAAAACTCTTAAATAATAAATTACTATTATTTGATAAAGCTATGTAAACTTTAATAAATTTAAGGCTCAAAAATTAGACGTTAAAGGAATCAAAATTTAATAGTGAATTCTTTTCTACTTGTTTTCGGTACAAGTTCCGACTCCGAATTATCGAAATTTGTATTTTCTGTATTGCACTTTATTACAAAAGAATACAAATTTCGATAATTCGGTGTTGGAACTTGTACCGAACAGGTAGAAAAGAATTCACTAAATAACAAAAATTATAGATCCGTAACACCTCAAACCGTAAAAAGTACATATTGATTTTGGAGTCTTGTAGTTATTGTATAAGTAAAATATTTGCACTCTTGTGTATTACCCTTTCAAACATTGTATTGTAACATCGAAGCGTATCTAAATGAGTGCCATAAAAATACAACAAGAGCCTACGCCAAAATGCCTAAAATTTCTTTTTACACATTTTTTTTTTAATGTTAGTATTTAGTTATTTCAGAATTAATAGAATTTACCCGAAATACCATAATGAATGAACGAGATTGTGTACCATTCAATGTATATATATACCATTTTACTTTCAATATGAGAATTGTAACTTTCAATATGAGAATAATAACTTTCAATATGAGAATATTCTTTCAGTATAAGAATTATTATTCTTATAATGAGTATCATATTGAAAGTTGTTATTCTTATATTGAAAATTACTGATCATAGTTAGTAAAATGGTACCGAACTCCAGGGTTATGTATTTCGCTTGTGTTTTATAAGCCTCAGGCATCACTTTTAGAGCTTAAAAGATGTTTCTTGGTAACAGGATTAAAATCATATTAATTGCAATGTGTTGCTATGCCATTTACAATGTGTGCCCGTAAAAATGATTATAAACCGGGGATGCAAAATTTAAATTTTAACCTATTTGAAATTAAAGGTAACTGTCGTGACTGTTGAAGGAATATTGGGAAGGCTCAGAATAAAAGTGAACCAAGTCCATTTTTTGTTTTTTGTTCAGTCATAAGTTCAGGCATTTTGTCATTTGTTGAGCATATGCTAGACCACATATGGTTAAACAAATTTAATTTATAATTAAAAATTTTGTTATAAAACCAACTTTAAACCTCTGTAGCACAAAAAAGCACAAAAAAGCACAAAATGGACTTGGTTCACTTGTATTCTGAGCCCTCCATTTAATCTTTTTAATTCCGAAAACTAACTCATCATGTTGATCTATAATTTTGATATTTTCAATTGATATATTAAAGTTTTACTGTATTATAAATTATATAAATTATAAATACTTTATCGATAGTAATTTTCTTCTCTTTTTCTGTTTGGGTGTCCGGTTTACAATTAATTGTTGCGATGCATAATTGAAATTAAATAAATGAAGCAGCAGGAGTGTTATGAGTTCCTAGACCTGTCTGATGTCGATGATAGTGAAAGAAATCATCTCACAACTGCATTATATTCAAGTGATCACAATCAACAAACATCATGGGTCCATGATCATGAAAATACCGCAGTAGAACATGTAGTATCTGCGGTTCAAAACTCTTGGCATGATACGCCATTTGGTAAGGATAGTTTAGTAATTAATTAATTTCTATGTTTAATTTTTGTTCTTATATAAACTTTTTATTTATTTATGAGAGTGGAAACCCTAAATAAAATCATAGATCTATTAAAAAGTTAATTCATTACTAACTATTTATCCTGTGGCTTTGTTGTAATACATACGTTATTCGAGATAATTACAATCAAGATACCGATTTATACGGTAGCTTACGCGCTTTTTCCGTTTTGTAATTTTACATGATATTCAGATAATTTAATTATTTTTTTATTCAGTTTTCATTAAAAAATAAAGTTCATTTATTGCATTGTAAATGATAACGCCTAATAATATCATAAAATAATAACTAGTGACAGAATAACAATAAAAACAACTGATGGGATTGCAACAGTAATAATCCAAGTGCATATATGCAAAAGATGAAAAAGCTCTATGGAATATTTTAGATTTTAGTTAGTTTCAACAGCGAATTTCGTCGAATATTTTTTCCGTTTTTTCATAAACAGTAGACCCTAACCTCATTGTCTCAATCTTTACGTTTCGACAGAAATTAAAATTATTTCAGGACATAGAAAAATGTAACACTATCCGACATGCATTAACTACATGTTTACATTATCATTAATATTTGAACCAGAATTAACGAGAAATGTCATAGAAAAGAGGTTTTCAACACTTTTTAGAAAGGGTTTGCTGGTAGAAACCCGTATAATTTTTTTAAACTAATAAATTTAAATAATAAAATAATGTACGCCTTATTCTTGTTAAATTGAGTTCAATTTTTCCATATACGTATTTCGAAAGCTAAGCTTCCATCAATAAAGCCTAGGTAGCTTTCGAAATTCCTATTTAGCGAAATAAAACTCAATTTAACAATTTATTAATTATTTTAATATTTTTATAAAATTAAAATGTTTGAACTCATGTCAAATTTGACGCTAATTTTAATCCATTGCTTGGACAATTGTTTTTTTTTTTTTTTGTTTGTGTGAATACCATCTTTCATACGGATGGAAGTAATGCATATATGTGCGGATTTATCATACGAATGGGAGGATTGCATATATGTGCATTCTTATCAAAATCCATGGAGCGATTACGAGATGTTGACTGCAACACGTATCAATCGTATTAGAGTTGTTTTCCTAAAATATCTTTACAATAGTTTTATATCGATTCCCAATCGAATATAATCTCAACTTTTGAATCTCATTAGAGTTTCTTTCTCAAATTGTGAGGTTGTCGTTATCGGTGACTTCCACGTTCAAAGCAAATCGTGATTAGGATTCTCTGACACCAAGATAATAGTGGAAGCCTGATAAAAATTTGCCGCATCCCAGGGTCTGTATGATTTCAACTTGCTCCTCGCAATTACGATGGTGGTGATAAAAGTTTTCTTAAACTTATTTCATAAAAATTCCATATTCATATTTTGTGTATCGATATTGATTAGGACCTTTCAGTACGAATCACATGGTGTCCACCAGGTATGGAATTCTGGAAAGTCAGGGGATTTTATTTTGGTCAGGGAAAGTCATGGAATTTTTGTTATTTTCTGGAAAAAATTTTATTTTAAGAAAATCTTTTTTATAAAAATAAAAATTATATTGCATGCATTCTTAATATTTTACTTATGTCTCCTTTATACGTATTTAATATATTTTTGCAAGCGGCATAGTTTATAATACTATGTATCTAATGTTATATTTTGAATTTCAGTTCTTAAAAATTTTTGGATACTCTAAAATTTTACGTAAACGTTCAAAAAACTAATTTATTGTTTTCGTCCCAAACTTGGGCATCAGATTTTTGGTCAACATTTTTGTGAGTTATTTTTTGTCTTTTATACAACTATATTTCGCCAATTTCCTGTTGGCATCTTCAGGTTTAAATAAATATTTAGAAATCTACAAAGTAAATATGAAAATAAATTATAATATTTAAAACAAAGGTCGATAAGACTTAGTCTTAAAAACAAAAATAAAAATCGTTCAAATTAATATTTTTTCGTTAATGTACCAAAAATCCCTTTGCATTCTGTCGCTATGACAGCGTGTGACCTCAAGTCTCAACAATTACTAATCAGGCACTAACTAACTGACAAGACACAGGGACGCATACATTACTTATAAATATTAACTCATTAATGTGGAGTGAAGTATTTTTTAACTTTTATGGAGGAGGCCGAGTTTTCTATACATGGTCTATATTATTGCTATTAAATGATCGTTTCATAGTAAGTCATCTGCAATGGTGACTCCCAATAAACGAATGCTTTCGCATTAACGTATTTAATCTCCACACATATTGATTGAAATATCGTTGGGAAACTCAGTTTTCAAACAAGAAAAAATAGCTTTGTTTTTGGAATTAAAGTGGATCAAATTTTGATTACCCCAATCGGAATTTCAAGTTACTAGTTTAATTTTAGTGCTGAACCTTTCGGGGACGATGTATTTTCTCATTTGATGATTGGGTGACCAATGATTTGTGCCGTTTTATTACCATCTGCAAAACTACTTATCGGGTTACTGTGGATTTACTACAGTTCGTTTATATAAATTAAAAATTAATAGAGTGGGGACAAAATTAGGGCTAGAGTGCACCAGCTTTAATTAATTTTATAGTTAGACTAAAAAAAAAGGCATCTTAGTAAATGTTGTAGATTTCGCAATATTCTACAAATACTTTATGGATTATCATTTTTCTAAGGAGATCAAATCAATCTTAACCGAGCTTGCTACATTGTTTCGTCGCACCACAACAAATTCCTCTGGCCACCCATTCACTGTTCACATAGCTAAATGTAGAATAGTGACATTTTAGCGTGATTCTTCAACAGAATTTCACTTTTTTTTCTTTTTAACTGAGTTTCACATTTACGTGATTTAAATGCCAAGCTTTTAACCTCAAATAAACCCCTCAAAAAATTCTTCAAATTCTTAATCCACTAACCTTGTGTAAAGAAAAAAAATCAACGCACTAACGTGGGCGACACAAGCTTTTTCAAGTATGCAGTTCCAACAACGGTTTACAAAGTTCAGTAGTGCGGCTGTTGATGTTTTGTTTCGAAACCCGCATTAGCTATCAGATATCAAATGATTATCTTCCAATTTGATATATTTGAATGAATATAGTGGTCATATATTTTGGATAGGACTGGGAGTTAAGCTGTTGGTCTACCACATCTTGTTTCTTTTTTGTAGATCGACTGATATTGGGCTTCTTCTAGCACGAAGAAAAAAATACTATAGATTCATAAAATCTGTAGAAAATTTTAGTTAAAGTGAGTGCAAGTTCTTTTAAATTTGTTCGGAATAATAGGTTGAATGTTGGTCCAGCTTTGTTGATGCTTAACTCGCCTTTAAACATTTTTTGACAATTTTGGGTTTGAATTTTGAAATGAAATTTTTTCATATAAACTCCTGAAGACTGAATTTGTGGTATTTCTTCAGAAATTTCCAGAATGGTGGTGTTTGAAGCAAAGCGTTTTAAAGCGTCAAGGTCAGAAGATTTAGTACAAGTAGTAGTAAAAGTAGTACAATAAGAATAAGAATTTATGGAATTGTCAAAACTTTTCAAATTGATATATTCGAAACCCAGGTAAGAATGAGCTAAGGGACCAAACTTGGGCCAAGCCCACGCTACAGCTTTTGTGGTTCGGGCCAGGTTTAACATTTTTAAACGGCCCAAGTTTGAACCAAGTTTGGACTGGTTTCTTGGGGCCAAGTCTGGCAAATTAGACTTGGACCATTGGTCTACCAAACCAATGTTTTCCCCAGACCTCCTTTAAATGTGTGGAAAGAGGTTGTGGCCTCCAACCGCTTTCCACACTTTTATGTATATCTTTATTTTTATGGATGTTACTCTTTAGCAACATTCATAAAAATAAAGATAAACATAATATGACTTTCACATGCTTACAATGCATTAGACAGGTGAATAACGCAGAATATAATAAACTAAATCTTAGTTTAGTTTATGCATTTACAACTGGCACAGACTGAAACCGAAGTTAACTAACCAAGGCTTGACTCGCTAAAAAGGGGCCCGAGTTTGGTTCGTTGTAGGGTTGCATCGATTAATCGGCAATCGGCCATATTGACCATTTTGCCGATTAATCGGCATCGGTTTTTTTGTCCTATAAATCGGCCGATTATTAACACATGCGTTTTTGATTGTTTATTGCGTTTTAAAGACAACCAATTCCAAATTCTAAAACACCGTAGTCAGCCATAGCTGAAAACCTTTTTAAAAATGTATAAGATTGAGGGCTCTTTAAAAAAAATCAAATCTGTTTATGTATTTCTGCATTTTTTTTTTTGATAACTTGACAGTTCTATCTTTTGAAAAACTTAATTTAAAATAATGCTGTTTTTAAATAAAGTACTTCAGTCACTGCCATCGACATATGTTTTTTTTTTTAATTTTACCAAACTTCTTGACTAGCTGTAAATTTGTTCAAATTGTTTTACACATCAAGTTCGGAACAAATAGAGGACATATACATGAAATAGCCCTTTTTTGACTTTCCAAAAAATTCCGATGTTACTTAAATTAAAAGCTCTTTCAAATGGCACTTCTTTAAACTGTGTTATAAATGTTGGTTTTATCCTTTCTAAAATTCTTACTTGAGACATTGTATTTTTCATATTAAACTTAGTAATTTTTCTATCATTGCGAACTCTTAGTTTTTAAAATAATGACAACGAAGTCGTTCCCAAATACATGAATCCACCAAATGTGTCACAGTCAACCTAGATATTGGGGAAAGAAATAAGCTGAGGACTGCAGATTGTTTTACCTATGAATGGAAAATAGTTGCCAGAAAAATGCAAAAAACGCTTTCAACAGTTACTGAAATTTTACTATTTGCCGAACTATAAATTAAAAAAATAAAAGCGACATTTGCATAATATTTTAAACTGAAGTTGCAAAGCGTCCCGATTTTGGTGGAACTATCCCGACTTGTGAAGAAAAGTCCAACGTTCTAATTAATAGTAATTCTTTGCACAGATTTGTTTAACTCATTTCCATCAAATAATCGGCAGCCAATTAATCGGCATCGGCAGATAAAGAAAGCCGATTAATCGGTTTCCGGCAAGTTTACTTATCAGTGAAACCCTAGTTCGTTGTTTAATATTGGCAGCTCCTACCCGGGAAGTTATGCTGCTTTCGTTGTTAATTTCGGCTTATTCATACTGTTAACTTTTAGATACAACGAGAATTTTCTTATATATTCAAATGGAAAATAATCTACGTTAGCTTCTAAAAGTAAATTTGGCCGTCTTTGAACCCTAGTTGGAGTTTCTATTGAAAAGAG
This sequence comes from Diogma glabrata, assembly GCA_963693315.1. Lineage (NCBI taxonomy): Eukaryota > Metazoa > Arthropoda > Insecta > Diptera > Cylindrotomidae > Diogma > Diogma glabrata. The sequence continues at coordinate 457,504,325 of OY856186.1, read as the reverse complement.
AACCAACTTATTAATCCCGAATTGAATGGTTTCAGACAATTTGGAGCAAAAACGTTTACATCGTCAGTATAAAACAATGACGATTGAAAGGGAAACCTTGAAAAAACTTCAAAAACCTTTGATTTCTATTTTTGAAAAGTGAAACATTTGATCGAACTTCGATGCTGTTGTTTTTAGTAAATCGGTTTATATTAATTAGTTAAACATGTTCAGCACACCATTCATTTAGACTCATTCATTCGTTCATTTAGACTCTTAAATAGCCGAAGATACCATGTCAACTAGAGAAACAGATGGGGAAAATTCATCTGGAAAAACAAAGATTGAGCATCGAGCAAGCATTCAGTTGTACAATTTGACCAGGCTATTAAAATAATCGGTCTGGAAAGCTATATGTAGTTCTACAACTAGGTCTTTTATGTAATTAGATGTTTATCAGAATTTCAAATATTATGTGTCTTTGTTGGAATTAAAACATGTCTCATGTAACAAAAAAGTCATAGAATTTTCATATTTGTGGTTTGGAAAGTCAGGGAATTTTGTTTCGAAAAAAAAGTGGACACCATGGAATCATGACTATTTGGCGATTTTGATCACAATTTAATGCCTTTAGTTATCAAAAGTGATTTAGCAAAACTTAGAGATTTTCGCAAAATATTTCACTTTTAAAAACTGGACATCAATGGTTTTCGAAATTGCCAAGGTTTTCGTTTTTGTTTTGTAAAACTTTACTAAAACCATTCAAAACAAAACTTATTTTTCAAGGCGATCGATTGGTTCTTAGAAATAAACGCATAATATTTAATATTTGGACTTCATTCCATTGTTAAAATTGTTGACAAACTTTTGAAAAATTTAAACACCAACAAGGAAACCTTTATTTAAACACCTTTTCGGAGTGGAAAACATCACCTATATTTTTAAGATTTTATAATAACCAGAAAAATCTCGTCCTTTTCCCTTATGGCATAGCCAGCCGAGCAAGGTTCGTACCCAAACAATAAATAAAATTTGTTATTTCGAATTTTCACGAATGAAAAAATCCCAGAGATGTGCTGCCTTAAAGTAGTAGAGTAGTAGATGTGTCGAAACACATTTTTTTTTTTTTTTTTTTGGGGAATTTGGTCGATTTTTTTTTTTTGATAAAAAGGGGGAAAATGTGAAGGTGTTTTTTTTGTGTTTTGTAATTATTTTGTTGGGAGGTCTATTTACAATCACCGAATTTCGGGCACTGAGCGATTATGTGTATCGAACAAATAGACGAATGAAGACATTCGTTTATTGGGTTTCTGTCGTCACCCTTTCCAATGAATTAGTCTGAAACAATCATAAAGTGACAATGGGAAAGATCCCGTTTAAAAACTCGATATAATCAATAGATACAAACAACAACTCCCTCTCTCTGGCGTTTATATCCCTTGGAGGGATTTTGCCGTCTGTACAATCAGCTTCAAATCATCTCGTTCCAAGACCAGTTGACCCCAGTTGCGACATCCTATATCACGAAGGTCTTGGATGATGTCAACACGCCAGCGTTGTCTAGGTCTTCCTCTTCGGCGAACACCAGCTGGTTGTTGTTGGGACGCTTTTTTTTTATCATTCTATCTAATGGAGCCCATTCTACATGACCAAACCATCTAATCCATTTGGATTTAATGAATCCGATTACATCGCAGTCTTCAAGAAACTGTCTGATTTCATGATTTATTCGGATTCTATACTGATTTTCAGCAACTATACATGGACCATAAATTGTTCGTATGACCAACCTTCCTCTCGAATGTTGACAGAATTCTACAATCGGAGGAAGTCAGTGTCCAGCTTTCACTTCCAAATGTAAGCACAGGTCGGATTAATGCTTTGTAAAGTGTGAGTTTGCACGACTGCGAAAGATGTTTTGATCGCAAAAGTTTTTAGTATGCGTAGAAAACTCTGTATGCGACAGAGACACGGGCTTTGATATCTGCCTGCATGTCATTTGACGATGTTATTACAGACCCGAGGTATTTGAAGTTTTCTACACGTTCTACTTCATAGACGCCAGTATTCAGATTGCCGGGAGGTATATTCCTCGATGTTGTTAAAAGTTTAGTCTTGCCGGTGTTGATGCATAATCCAAGCCGTTTAGCATTTCTTTCAAGCTGAGAGAGACTATCCTTAATATCGCTTGGTCTACGTCCGAGAAGCGCAATGCCATCTGCTTAGTCAAGAATTTGACTAGATTTGCTAAATATTTCACTGCATAGGCATTTATTACTCCACATTTAAACGATTAAGGCGCTGCTTTGTGATCATTTTTATCTTGTTGATTTTTCGTTACCATGCGTGCTTAATCGGATGCTACATGCCCTAAAAATTGTTTTGTTTTCATATTTTGAAACGCAGTTAATAATAAACGCGGTTAATAAAAAACAAACAAAAATTTTCCAGAATGAATAGTCTCGAGTGATGCAAATGTGCAAATAAATTTGCAAATGTTTAAAAATATGATTACTGTAAACAATTAAACTATCGGGATACTACTCTGTCAAACAAAACAAAGTGATGTCAAATTCACTTAAAACTGTTGAGTATTTCGATCAAGTTTTGTGGGAACATATAAAATTGTCATAAACGAAAACAACAATGTCTTTAAATACAAACAAATAAAAACAATTATTCTATTAAAGCTATTTAAATCAAAACAAGATTGTATTCAGCAAATTTGTTCATAACCCTGTAATAATGCCCGTTATAATTTCTTAAAATTAATTAATATAAAAATATGTTAATCAGTTTCATTTAAGTCTTCACTGTAATTACATTAAATTAAATCAAATAAAAAGTGTATATAAAATTAATTATTTGAAATCCTAGTGTTTTTCTTTAAACCAAATTTGGTTATATATAATATATATATATATGGCTACAATATTACAGTGAATAAATTGAAGTGCATAAGTTGTATATACTAAAAGTCTATATATGCACTATAATAGTATATCGGTGTATTACGTTATTCATAACCAATTATTGAATGCTGAAGATACCACCAGTACGGAGTCAGAAGTAAATAAATCCAGGGCAACTAAAGTTTCACCAATACTGAACGTTCCAAATATATTGATTTGGGTTATCTTTACACACGTTTTTTTATCATTGAATTTGGGTTTTGAAAATATGAAGCTAATCATCTTAGTTAAATGAAAAACATTTTTCTTTCCAGAATATATAATATTAAGACAAAGCTATATGCATTTTATTTAGTTCGTTCTTATCATAATGATATGTAGTACACAGATAAAAAAATGGCAAACCTATATATCAATATCCACCAATACTTATAAATCTTTTTTTTATTTCGGACCACTGGACCAAGTCACAATTAAACAAGTGTGTTTTGTTTGTTTTGTGTGTAACAAGAATTTTGCATGTCTGTTTAATAGAAAATAGTTTTTATATTAATGAAAAAGTAATTCTGTCTTGTATCATAAATATGTTAATCCTTAGGACAACCATCACACGTGCAAGTTCCGGATATTATACCTTCTACTACCAATTCTTCAAATGAACGCAATTTGGTGATGCCTCGCACACTACCACCACTTGCGGCACTACCAATTTACGCATTTGTAAAACCCTCATCGATCGCTCAAATACAGGCAATTCCTACAATTTTTGCACCACCAACTAAGATACTAAGAGGTGCAGGTAAAAAATTTCGGAACAAATTAAATACAAAAAATAACTGAACACTACTTTTTTATCATTTATTTGTTGTTGAATTTATTTTATCATTTGTATGAAATGTTTACAAAATGTTCAATTTTTTCTTTAAATTTTACTTAAAAAAAAGATTGTCTTCTCTACTAATCTTGCATGCACTCATATTGAAAAATTGAATTTTTTTAGTTTTGTATCTAAACTAGGTTTTCTTATTTCTATAATTAAAAGCAACATTTGAGTTTTTGTTTAACAAGTTCTTGGTTTAGTTTTGTAGATTTGGTCCTTTGCAATCAATATAATATTATTATTAGTTGTGTTCCATTGCGATTTTTTGGTACTTGTTATTACATCTCGCAAATATAGTTGTTCAGAACAAATTTCAAAATTTCATATTTTGTTTTCTTCTACCATTAACAAAATGTGATTACCAAAGCTCGTCTAATGGGACCCAGCTTTTCTAAAAAGCAGTAAGCATTTTTAAAATTTTTAATTGGCTTATCTGCCTAGCTTTTTTTTATTGGGTTAAAGAACATATATTAAACGGTAAATAATAAATAGGTTTTATTTTAAATAATTGTTCTTTTTTTATAGTAACTGAAACACCAATTGATATCGATTTCATCAACGATAATCAACCTCGGACTGCTATGTCACCACATTCTACGAATCCACATCATTTATCACATCAACCAGGTAGCAGTAATCAACAGCACAATATGAACAATCAACAGCAACACCACCACCATCAACAACACCAACAGCAGCAGCAACAACAACAACAGCATCAGCATAATCAAGCTCTTTATGCTCAGCAACAATATTTAGGACAGCCTGGAGCCCAATTAGGAGGTGCTATGTATCAGATGATGTCACACGTAATACCTAATGCTTATGTAAGTAATGTGACAGCGAATACTAATGTTCATGGTTATATGATACAGGCTATTCCACAATATATGACAGCAACGACTCCAACGTTTGTTCATCTGACTGATGCAAATCATAGTGGACAAGTTCATGAGCACGTTAGTCGCTACTTGTTTCTTAAATATCACTTGAGTTTTGAATAATTTTGTTTTCTCTTCAAATTACAGCAACAAACAGTCAATCAAAACGTCGTTAATTCTTCAAATATGCGAGGAGCATCTCGAAGAGGTCGTGGTCGTGGAAATGGTGGGCATAGACGAGAATATACTTCAAGGCAACAGCCGCCGCAACAAGAATTAGTTCCTTCAATGATGGAATCGCAACCTTTGATGGCACCTGGATATACACAATACTATACATATCCATACTCTCCATTTTTTCCAGCACAACCAACAGCTTTAGGTCATCCATCGGGACAACATGCTTCTAGCTCATCAGTATATTTACCTGCTGGTCAGTTACCAATGTATCCAGGTCAACAAATGTATGCAGCATATCCATCGGGTTTAGTTTATCAGACTATGTTTCCACATGAATATGGTGTTGTTCTGGATGATAAGAGCGAGGAAAATGCTCAAGATGGACAGCAAGCTAGTGGTGTTATAATGCAACCTATGTGGCATCCTCATATGGGAATAGATTATCAAGAACATCATCAAATGGAAATTGCTCATCCACATCAAGAAGATTATATTCAACATGAAATCATTGAAGATATTAACCAAAACTTGATACCTGTTCAACAAATTCCAACCAATCAATTACCTCCACAAACACCTCAGCATCAACCCCAATCTCAAACTCCACAACATCATCATCATATATTAAATCCAAATGTTGCTACTTTTACTTCAATGAAATCGCAAAACCAAACTGAATATGTACCAACATCAAATGTAATCATTCAACAACATCCACAAATTAATAGTCAGACAGCAAACAATCAACACAAACAAATTATAAGTCAAACAGTTTCAACTGGTACTGTTAATGAAAAAAGTTCAAATCAACAATGTTATCAAAACACTATGGATAAAAATGTGTCAGTAAATATAAACAATAACACAAATAAAGATATTCAAGTTCCTTCATCAATAGTCACGAACATGAATGTAAAAGTGCCAGTTGTAGCAAGTGTTTTAAAAACTAATAATCTAAATAATAATAGTAACAGTAACTTAAGTAGTAATCTTGTTAATAATAATAGAGTGTATTCTAATAATAATAATAATTTTAATAATAGTAATCTTAGTCCAAAAAATAATCAAAATGTGCCAAATTCTTCCATAATAACCAACACTGTAACAAATACTTCTGCAGTGTATGTAAATAATAGTAAAACAGAAGATATTGTAAATAAGCTTGTTAAAAGTACTAACGAAAAAATGATGATAAAAAGTGATCGTGGGAATAAACCACCCGCATGGAATAACATTAATTCCAGTACAACTAATACTATTAAAAAAACTACAGCCACAGTAGCTGTATCAGCAGTGCCGTCTTTAAATAATAAGGATGTTGATGTTTCAAAAATACCAAATACATCGGTTCAACAATCTTTACCCTCTCAACCAACAGCACCGTTTACATCCATTGTTGCCACAACAATTACATCTCCAATAAGTAATGTGCAAATACATCGACAAAAACTTTCTCCACCACCATTCACCAATAATCCGGCCGTAGTAAAATCAAGTCCACCTTTTGTACCAAAATCAGCACTAGCCCCTTCAATAACTAATTCGATAGAGACAGTGAAATTTGTCACAACTGGAGCAAACAAAAAGACTGAAATACATAAATCAAATAATATAATATTACAATCAGCTCCAACTTCTGTTTCTACAACCGTAATACCACAACAATTGGTTGTGGAAACGTCTACAACACAAAAAACTGTTGAATCCAAACAAGTGGAAGCTTTACCCCAGCAAAAAGAATTAAATGAAACATCCGTTGCCACGTCGGTTTCATCCAATGAAATAAAGGAAAAAAAAATAGCGTCGCCAACTATTACAAGTCCGCAACCAAACTCTCCAATCCTAGATATTCAAAACGTAAAAGATTCGGTTGTAAATCCTTTACCGATCCAACAAGCGTCTGTTGCCAGTTCATCTAAAAATACATGGGCTAGTTTGTTTTCTAGCGGCAAACCAACAAATTTAAATATATCCACAACTGTTCCCGATTCTGGTAAAAAACCAATTGCAAAAGTGTTTCCATTTGAAACTACCAACTACAATCCTGTATCAACACCCGGTGGAATTTCGTATTCGGCTGCTTCTGTACAAGGACTTTTACTAAATTCTACTGTAAATTCCAGCAATGAAAACAAGACATCACATCAAAATAAGAATCAGCTCAATACACCAAAACTTTTACCTCATGACGAGTGGTCAATCAAGTTAGCAAACTTTTTTGCAAAATATCAGGTTGATAATAATAGCGTTTGTATAATACCGCGTGGATTAACAAATCGATCTAATTATTGCTATATTAATGCAATAATTCAAGCTCTAATCTCGTGCCCACCTTTTTATAATTTACTGCGAACAATTCCTGCTCAACCAACTGGATTGCGAAGTAAAAGTACAACACCAGTGATAGACGCAATGATTGATTTAGCTGCGGAATTTCCTATAATGGCTTCCACTCCAGTTATTCGGATTCCACGAAGAGAGAAGGGTCAAAAGCGAGAAGACGCTTTACCTGATGTTAATCCAGAAACTCCATTTGAACCAAGTGCTATACACAAAATGCTTAATGGAATTAGGACAGATGTATTTCAAATCGAAGGGAGACAAGAGGATGCAGAAGAGTTTTTAGGCTGTGTATTAAACAAAATGAACGATGAAATGCTAGAGGTAATTTTCTTTTATTATATTATTATTGATCATGTATGTAATGTCACATGGAGTCAGCAGGTTGATTATTTTTAATTGATCAGCTAGCGTTACACCTGTGGTAGAGAATCAATTTCCACTGATTGAATTTACCTTGACTGTTTTAGTCATACAAGTTTATGTCGTGGTCTTTGAAGTTTCTCTTGAGAGTTGACACATTTTTTTTATGATATATGTCCTAGCTGAGAAACAAACAGCATAATAAAACTAGTATATTAGTTTTTCATATTTCATTTAAAATTTTAAATGATAAAATATTTGTCTTTCAGTTAATGAAACTCATTGATAAAAAACCTAATGTTGTAAATGGGGCTGACGTGAATGGTGAAGATCATAGTGATGAAGGAAGTGATTGGCAGGTATGTCTAAATATTTTTGCTTTCGTATTATTTACCCTATAACTTATGCCAACTGCTTCGAATTACTTCAGTTTTGTGGTAGTGGTCTAATTGTGGGAACATTATTTTCTGATGTGTGTATGGATAATTAGAAATGTTATTGACTATCCAAAGAAAAATTCAGAAACAGTATTCGATTTGCAATATTTCTAAGGTATAATTGGTTGATTGGTTTGTTTGAGGTCAGTAGAAGTAGAAACAGAGAGCTTGATTGATTCCTTTTATTTTTTAAATCATATTTCGTGTATGAATTCAAATGTTTCATTTTGCTTGCCAATCAAAATATTACTTTATTGAAAATTTGTTATATACATTCAATTATGTTTCAAACGTTACGTTATTAGATTAGGATATATTTTGTCTTTCGTGGTTTACTTACTAAGTTATCATTGGCTTAATGGAAGAATATGATGTTTTATACCAGTGGCCGAAATTTCAGCACTTATGTTTACACACACATAAAATATAAATAAAACAACCAAAAAATGATTTCCCTTTATTTCCGTTTATCTTGTTATAATATGAAACATACAAAAAAATTATTTTACCTACTTTAAACCCAACAAATGTGCTCAAAATCTATTTTCATGGAACCTCGTAATGCTAACATTTCGATTGAAATAGAATTTGTGTGCAAATGTCGGGTTTAAGTCAAGTAAAAGTGCACGGTAAAACTTTGTGCAGGGTATTAAAATATAGATTATAAATATTGTTTTAGGTGATTTATGGTACCCGGAATAAAGGATCAATAACTAGAACAACCGATTTTGGAAGGACGCCTATTAGTGATATATTTAGAGGTCAACTTAGATCGCGTGTTCAAAGAGAAGGTGATGCATCTACAGATGTAGTTCAACCATTCTTTACACTTCAATTGGATATCGAGGTAAGTCGTATGATCTGAATACTTTTATACAGAATTTTAGCAACCCCACGACTTAAGCCGACTTTTTTAATTTTTGATTTGAAATAAGTGGTCTAATCGCGGGAACAGTATTCTCTGATGTGTGTATGATTATTAAAATATGCTTTACTAAACAAAGATTTATTCAGAAACATTTGAAGACAAATATGTATTGTAATTTCCATTTTAATGCAGTACTTCATGAAATGTTCATATATTTTTGGTTTTCAGAAAGCAGCTTCCGTTAAAGAAGCTTTGGAAATGTTAGTAGTTAAAGACCAACTAGAAGGAGTAACATGCTCAAAAACAAATCAGGAAGTAGCCGCCTGGAAGCAAGTTACAATTGAAGAATTGCCAACCATTTTAATTTTACATTTGAAATGTTTTGATTATAAAATGGACGGTTGTACTAAAATATTAAAGACTGTGGAATTTCCTATTGAGCTTAAAATAGATGCGAGTAAGTATTATAAATTAAAATTTTGATAGAAATGTATGTTTTTAAATATGTACCGACTAGGTTACGATATTTTTTACTAATTCTACTACTTAGTAACTGTCCTAGCACAGTCGTTAAAGTGCTAGTCTTGTATCACAAGAGCTTTATTCCGCTTCCAGCGGATGTCACTTTCCCTATACAATTTGAAGAATTATATATTTATAAATATCCAAAATATCAGCCTCCCAAAATTCAAAACATTAATTTCATAAATATTATTTTTTCGGCAAACGCCTGTAAAATTAACTTCTTTACTGCCACTAGGGAGAAGGTCAAAGTCTTACTTTATTGACATATAATGCTATTTTCTTTCCATATTTTCACGGCGACAGTAAACAACATGAGATTATGAATTTGTTCAAAACAGCATAACGGCTTCGTTCATTTTAATGAATCAAAATCAATAAAAATTAATTTCAGAAAATTTATTATCTACTAAATTATATTTAAAATTTGATGTACATATTTTTTAATTGCATATTTACAAAAAATTTAAACGTTTGCCGAAAAAATATTGTATTTAATTCGGAGCTAAAGTGACTTGTGTTTCGTCTTTAATTCTAGGCCTAGCACTTATTTTATTTAGCGTATGGTTTAGCTTTAGCTCAATTTAATTTATGCAGAGCCTGGTTCTCGGATCAAAAATCCTTCAATTTAGGATTTTATTATTACACAAAGATCAGGTCCGATAAAGAACTTAGTGGAGAACGGTAGATCGGACCAAACCCGACTTATCTATCTGTCGGACCAAGTCGCGGTTAACCCTTATCGTGTATGGCTAGCTGTTGTAAAACTGTTAACCAAACTTTTTTCATATATAAAACTGAAAAGTTTATTTTAATAATGTTCAAACTTGCCACGAACTCTCAATTGTTGCTCTTCAAGTTCATTATAACGTGAAGTATTTTCCTTTGAATAACAATAGATTTTTTTTCCTCAGGATTTCTTTCTACAAAGAATAAATATACTCAAAAACAAAGACAATATAAATTGTTTGCGGTTGTTTATCATGATGGAAAAGAAGCTATTAAAGGACATTATCTGACTGATGTTTTCCATGTAGGTTATAATAGTTGGATCAGATATGATGATAGTATTGTTAAATCTGTTACTGAACATCATGTTTTACATCCACGATCACCAAGAATACCTTATTTACTTTATTATAGACGTTGTGATACAATAGGACCACAATCAACAATAAATAAATAATTACTAGATTTTAAAAACTCACAAAACCAAAAGAAAATTAAGAAAATATTTAACATAAATGAATATTGGCGTTTTTGTGTTCTATTAATTTAAATACTGAAGATTTTTTATTCGTTTTGTTTAGATGTTTATGTTATTTATGTACAGTTAAATCTGTAAATCTAAGCTAAATTTAAACAAAAGTTATATTCCAGTTTTATTTATAATTTTAAACAAATATTTGTTATATCTCATGGACGACAAGCGAACTCACATAAATAAATACGGATGAAAATAATGATTTAAAGATATATGGAAGCCGTCTGACATTACCAGTGTCCAATCTTAGGCAAATATATGTTGTAAGATCATGTAAAATATTTTCTTGTCATATTTCGGATGAGTTGTTTTGGACAAATATTTACATAACCTAAATGGATGAATATTATGTAATTGCATAAGCCCATTTTTAAATTCAATTTGGGGAATCCATTTTACATCAATCTTGTCGATTATAATAGTAATTTGTTTCACAATATTAAAACAGTACTTTTTGGTTTACGTTGAAAGTACTATGTCGAAGCGCAATCGAGCACAGAAAGCAGACGATAATGAAAAATCGTAAAAATTACACGTTCATTGATATAGTTTGTGTTTTTCATTATTTCGAAAATTTGTTAATTTTTTTTAAAGAGGTGAATTTTAAATTCAAATAACTATTTTTAGTTTTAAGGCAAATAAAATGGGCTAGGAAATATTCCAATAAAATTAGCTCGTCTTTTGCGTTCCTAAAAGTAAATATTATAATACATATAACCTTGCGTGCACTGTGGATAAGAATGTTAAACCATTTAAAATTAAGTGTATTCTTTTAGACTATTGATCAGAATTTTTAAAATGTCTTTGTGCAGAATATAAAAAATTCATAGTATGTTTAAGCTTAATAGATCATGCCGTTTTAATTGTTTTTTCATCATAACTATATACAAATATTAAGTTTTGTTCACAAAAGAATATTTTTACACTGCCTGTTATGCAAACAAACCGATATGACTACAACTGTAAACAAACAAAAATCACAAAAATTTTAATGTTTGTTGTCAGAAGTAATTTTCCAAGTTGGATTTTATCAACGCATCTTGCTTCAAAAATGTTCCAAAAAAAAACATTTCACACACACCTTTTAATTTATATTTCTATAATTTTATTAATTATAATTGATAATTGCCCTAGGGAAGGTGAAATTTGATTGGTCAAATTCAATGATGCCATTACATTTTAGAGAATTTCATTGGATAAAATCCAAATAAAAATCAAAAATTTTCAGTATAACTTTTTGAGATGAGATTTGTTCGGTGTGGACAAAATAAGAATACTGTTTCCAAGAAAATACTATCTAAGCCATAATTCTGTGTCTGTACTATACAACAGAATAGAAATTTCGATAATTTGGTGTCTGTACATTTTCGGTAAAGTCGAAAAGAATACACTATAAATATTCAATTAATTTACTGAAATAGGGTTGTTATGGCTAACATGTTTAATTTTTTAAAATTCCAGTTTTATACCCAATGACAACATGCATAGTTAGAGCATCTTCCTATCGCCCCTTGTGTAAATTGTATAAAATTTAATTTCTTACTTATGGATTGTGTTTTGTTTTTCGATTACATAATTAAATATTTTTATTTCTAACAAACGTAAAACTAGAAAAAAATGAAATACTGAAACTATCACTAAAATTAAAATCACTTTATGCTGCATATATAGTAAGGTTGATAAAATAATAAATAATTATTAATCGAATGAAATCTTTGATTCTGATTTCCTTTTTATGTATTATAAATTAGCCATAACATATTATTTTTTAGATTTATTTTTTGAATATAAAAAGCTAACTCACTCACTGCGCTATTTTAAATCAATAAAAATCGTAATAACGTGTTTCTGTACAAAGTTTTAATGTTTATCTTGATAGTAAATGTATGTAATCATTTTCTATAATTATTCTTATGATAAAATATAACTCTTGTAATAATTTGTAAAATTGAATTTAAAAAAAATGAAAAATTAAATCTAGTAATGTTTAAAAATGTAAAAATAAAGGCTGTGTAATTTGTTTAATTTAATATTTTACTTTGTTATATTAAAAAAAATTTTCATTTGGTATAAATTAAAAAGTTTAAAAAAGAAATTTCAACTAAACAAATTATTATCTAGAGAAATACAAAAGTATAACTTGTTAATTCGTAAATCTTTATAGTTATTATTATAAAACAATCAAAACAAAAAGATTAAATTAAATAACTGCCACCCTACCTATTTAAATACATTTAATTATTATTATTGCTATTGTCGAAGAAACAAGCAGAAAAATATGACATATTATGTAGTTTTCTTTTTGTCCAGTCGCTCAATGTGGTAACTGAAGCGGTGAAGTGATACTATGATTATTATCACTTTACATTCAGAGAATTTGGCTACAGGTTAAGAAATCATCATTTTTTTTTTTACAAAAGAATAAGAGATCTAATTTTCATTTTTTGGTTTGTTCAAATTTAAACAAGATAATACAATTTTGAATGAGATTTTAATGAATTTTTTGAATTAAAATTAACTGAGTTGTTATAATTTTTACTATATACGCATTTCGAAAGATCGTCTGTAGTATATAAAAAACTCTAACCTAATTTTGTAGTTGTATTTGTGAACTGTCATTGAATGCTTATTTATTTGAATAATTATAACATGCAACTTATCTAGTTTCAATTTGAAAAATTATAATTAAAAAACTACAACTTACATTTATTTTATTTTAATTATTATCGGTAACAATTAACATACAGTCCTTATAGCCATAAATAAAAACATTTAACAATGTTTAATTATTATCAACCGGTTCTCCAAATAATATTTAAAATAAATATATATTTTTGATGGTATTTACTAAAAAGTTTTTTCAGTTTTCTTTTCGCAAACGCTAAATTTCAAAAATTTTGTCATCTATTTATTGCATTTTAAAAATCTGCAATCTACAAAAAAATTCTGATTCAGAAAAATATTTTCAGATAAAGAAAAAAATCAATCCTTTTATACGAAAAGAATACAAACTGCAAAAAAACTCCTCGACGACTGATGTTTTTTTAATCTCATATCAATTTTGGTCAAAAAGAAAACGACATTAAAGACATACAACAGAATTCACAAAATTGCAACAATTTTTTGCTGTCAAATTTGTATGGAAATCTGTTTCTGTTATATGTGAATTGCCTGGGTTAATTAGTTGTAAAAGTGTTGCTGGACAACATTTCTGTTGAAATACTATCAAAAGAAATATTTATTTCAATTATTACGAAATTGGAATAAAATTTATATAAATCTGGTGTAGAAGTTCCTCCTAAGACTAATTTCTTTTGGTAATTGTGGTATACTGTTCACTGATACAGCTAAATAAAATAAAGAATAACAATATAATTTATATCTCATTCTTATAAAATTTTATAATTATGTTTTTAGTTTTAGATATGTATGTAAAATAGTTATAATTATTTCCTTTTTGTTTTATTATTTAATCAAATATCAATGTAATGTAAATATAAAATAATTTATTCCTTATTTTTTCCAATAACTATTGCTTTATTTATAATTTAAAATTAAATTTAGTAGAATTTAGAATTTCAAAAAATTAATTACAAACAAACGTATTTATATATTTTTTTAACAAAATTATAATTAACTAAAATATCTATCATTTAATTTTAAGAATAATTAATAACATTAATAACATGAACAAACAAACAAAATATATATACATACATTTTGAATTCATATAAAACATTTTTTTAGTATGTACATATAAAACAACTTTATCATACAGGAACGAAAAACTTATTAGATGAATTATATTTGTTAATAATTTGATTTATTTAAAAAAAAATCGAGTTTTAGATAGAATTTTATAAAATGGAATTTAAAATATTTATTATTCTTTTAATTTTGTTTTCATATTTTCTAAGGTTTGGTTTTTGAAGGAATAAAAATATTGAGGTCAACTGAAGTTAATATGTATATAGTTAGGTTACACAAGTCTTAAGAAAAATGAGGAAGTGGTTTGATGAGTTTTACGTTAGAAGTTTGGTAGTTAATTTTTATGCTGGTAAAAAGTCAATAAGTTATAAAATTCGCATTTCTCTAATGTTTCATATTTAACAAACATTTTGATTGACTTTGCTAAGTTCAACATCCATCCAAGTTTGCCGTTGACAAAATTTATGTTGTATTGGTTAAACTACTGCAGAATAGATATGAAGTTTTTATTCAAATGTTTAAATATTTCCAAAACAATCTAGTCTAAGACAAACCAATATAGTTTGGAAAAGACTCACTAGAAGTGAAATGGTTTTCAAAATATTTTTTTTTATTATCACTGCTAAAAACTTTAGTAATCAAACCAAAATATATAGTAAAACAAAACTTTAATCATAACAAAAAATCAAATACATAAATAATTCGAGAAACAAACATCCATTTAAAGTTTATTTTCATATATTCACATTCATCTCTTTTTATATCGTAATTTTAAACTGAAAATAAATAAAGATTTTTTTTAATTAATTTGATTGAATACATCCGTTAAAAATTATTATTAAAAAAATTATAACTTTAGATAAGTGCACTTAAACATAAATGTTAAAAATTACTATTATTAAAAAACATAAAAATTACAAAAAAAAAAATGAAATTAATATTATTAATTTATAAATATTTAATTAGTTCTCTTATAAAATAAAATAAGAATTTATAATAAGATTAAAACTAAAAATAAAATTTAATAATTAATATTAATTATAATAAAACAAATTATTTAAAATTATAAAAATATGCTTTTCTTTTTTTTATATCTATTATAATTCTTATTATAACTTTTATTGGGAATAAACAAAAATAAAATATTGAACAAACAAATTATATATGAATTATATATAAATAAATAAAAACATATGGGATGGAATTTTTATATATTAATTTAAATTTAATTTGTTTTTAATCATTTTTTATTTTTATTATTATTTTGTAATTATTTAAAAAATGAACAAAAACTCAAATTAAACAAAAACAAAGAAAATCAAAATATAAATAAAAAATTTAATATTTATATTCATCAATATAAATATATGCATAAATAATGATTAAAGAAATATATGAAACGACAAATAAATTTCACAAAAAATAAAATTGAGTTTTAATAAGATTTTTTCCACAAAAATTTTTTTTGGAAATTGAATTTATTTACAATCTACGAATTCAGTTGCTTGAGAAATAAAAACAATAGAAGTTATTATGAGAGTTTTTTTATTAATTAGTTAGACATGTTTAGCACACTAAACATGAAATATTCATTATTCAGACTATTTGAATATCCGAAAATACCATGTCAACTATAAAGAAAGGAGATGAGGATATGGGGGAATTATACTAATTGTTTTAATTGACGATGGACATTTTCTTTAAATGCCTGAGCGGGTATATTCATCGGGAAATACAAAGGAAGGCATTGAGTTCCACAATATGGCCACTCTATTATAATAGTCGTTCTGGAAGGACACAGTTCTATAACGAGGTATTTGAACCACAAATAGATGGGATAACTCGGAAGCTGTTGTTTGTCGATTATAATGCGCACACGATGGAAGGATATTTCCTTAGAGGAGAATTCGCTAAAGTTATATTTGTAGCAGATTTCAGACAATTCAGTCACATTTCTTCTGTGCTGGAGTGAATCAAGCTGATTCGTTAGTTCAGTATTACCAATCAACAAACTATTACCTCCCCAAACATGACAGCAGTATTCCATAAATGGACGAATAAAGGACTTAAAGATTAGCCTAATTTTTGCATTGCAGATTTAGCGAGATTGAACACATGTTTATTCCATTTCAGGTATATCCACTCCAAGAAGTCTAATTGATTCAACCTCACCCAATTGAGTTATACGTCTTAAATGCTTTGCGTTTATTCCTCACTACCTCATCAACATCCCGCGTGAACCAAGGCTCGGATTTAGGAGTGATTAATCGATTTTGGAATAAACCGTCGCATTCCGTTTTTTATGATTTCAGAAATTCGTATTGCCGATGTGCTAGGGTCTTGCTCAACACCACAAATAGTTTTCCAAGGTGTTTCATCATAAAAGTTTCTCAGTCCCTCCTAGTCAGCGCGTTTATAATTCCAAACGCGACGAGGATTTGCTTTAATTGGTGTCGGTGATGTAAATTGCAACTATTGCTGATATTAGCAAATGATCCGATGATCCGAGGGCAAATTATTAGCAAACGTTATTAATTATTATATTACTATTAGAGGACTGTCCGAACCGCAGCCAAGTACGCAATTGTTTGTACTCGAAAAATTGGATTAAACTAGTGAAATAAAGACAAAAACAAATCATAAAAAACCGGTTGTAATTCTGCTTGTAAAACTACTGTTTTTGCATATTCATTCGATGCATGAAACTGAATTTATTTCTATTTGAAGAAGAATGGAGCGGAACTTTACTGAACTTTTTTATTTAGTTTTATCAAAAAAAAAAAAAAGTCTTGAGGACTGCCGAAAGAAGTGAAAACTTAAAACTGAAATAGCTGTGTATCTTTGAATTATTGTAGCATTGCATATGAAAATTTTAGAATTTTTAAATTAAAATCATTAAAATTATTCTGAGTTTTTTTTTTTTTTTTATTAATTAGTTAGACATGTTTAGCACACTAAATATGAAATATTCATTATTTAGACTCTTTGATTATCCGAAGATACCATGTCAACTATAAAGGAAGGAGATGAGGAAAATGGAAGGAATGGGAATATAAGGATAACTATACTAATTTTTTTAAATGATGATGGACATTTTCTTTAAATGCCTGAGGGGAAAATTCATCGGGAAATACAGAGGAAGGCATTGAGTTCCATAATTTGGCCACTCTATTAAAATAGTCGTTTTGGAAGGACACAGTTCTACAACGATGTATTTGTACAACAAATGGATGGGATAACTCGGCAGCTCTTGTTTGTCGATTATACTGCGCACACGATGGAAGGATATTTTGAATTTCCTTAGAAGAGAATTCGCTAAAGTTATATTTATAGTAGATTGACAATTCAGCCACATTTCTTCTGTGCTGGAGTGAATCAAGCTGGTCCGTTAGTTCGGTATTACCAAGCATTGCTTTTCTCTGTACAGAGTCTAGACATTTTATTGTTGACTGACAAGCACCTCCCCAAACATGACAGCAGTACTCCATACATGGACGAATTTTACAATCCATACATGGACGAGTTTTACATCTATCAGCATCCCAAGTAACTATTATATACATTTTTATATTTAAAACGATCAAAACATGATAGTTTTATGATATTTATAAATATCATAAACGCCCATCATTAATATCATATAAAAAATTTGCGTCTATCAACACCATAGAAAGCATGTTGTTGTGGGATCTTGTTCTTAAAAGGTTTTTATGTGTTGTTGTGACACACACATTGTAATTTCTACTCCCAAATGCATTTTATTTTAAGAAAATAGCGTGTCCATCATCAAAGAATATTCCATAACTAAGACTCAGGAATGCTAGCTATCGGTGATTGAAAAACTTCATTCGCCAGCACCCCTAAGATATCACTTTGGGCTAGTGATATTTCACTGCTATTGCCAGTGGTATACGATATCTCAAGTTAGCTCATATGCCAATAGCAGACTAAAGTACGCGGGATTGTTACATCCATAGATCAACAATTTTAAATTTTACAAATATTCCTGCGGGAAGCTAAATATTAAATTCATTGATATTAATGCATTGTTACCGTTTGCAAATTACTATCGGCTAAGTGCCACCATTTTTAATTAGTTTATTCATCATTTTTGCCATCCATGTTTAATCATACATAAGCTATGCTTTGTATAGCATTTGTGCGAATTCCGTCTCGTAATTTTGAACTTTTAAATCGATATAATCGATGTGATCAACTATTGTCACTTAATTTTAGAAACATGTATTACATACCATTGCAAACCAACAACATATTTGGTGTAGATGATAAAATTTATAACATCATGATGTATTAAATTCCAATACATATAATTTTAATATACAAATGTAATTGTTTCAGAGTATACTTTCATTTTTCAATTTCATAAAAATTCTGTTCAACAAAAAAAAACGTTGATCAAACCAAACTAACCGTATAAAACGATATTTAAAATAAACTAAATTAAATATTTATCAACATTTAGGCAAAATCCCTTAAGATAATTATAAGGGCCCTGAGGTGCTGTTTTTTTAAACAAGATTTGTCAGTTACCTTTGGGCTAGTGTACACAACATCTTCCTAAATTTTCATGATGATCGGATGAATGGTGTATTAATGCATAAAGGACAAACACACATTCTTTTCATTTTATATATATTCAATATTTATTTAGCATGATGACTGGAATGCTTGATGACTCGAATTATGCCTGATGACTCGAATATATAAATTATTTCCCATGCAAAACCGCATAATGCCCCCTGTGTTTAAAATTTAAATCAATCTTTTGTGATGAAGATGTCAACTCATATTGAAAAAGCAACATGCTCAAATAGTAGTATTTTATTTTACGGGATTGGAATTAATGGTAAATAATGATGGAAAAACGAATATTTTGTTATTTTTAGCACTGCCTGCCAAAAAATAATAATTAATTTTCTTGTTAATATCGAAATGAATAATTTGAACGAAACGGAAAAAGACAGTAGCAAGAACTTTAAAAAACTGCATTGTCGATCAATTTTTTAAAATTCGTAAAAAGAAATTTTTATGAAAAACAATAAAAAAATGTACCGCTTCAGGAATTGAACTCTCGACCTATAGAACCTCAGTCGACCGTGATATCCATATCGCAATTTGAAACGTTACGAACGGATAGAGGTATTTTATATTTAAAAATATATTTCCGTGATGCGTGAAAATGATAACTCGAATATATAAATTTTTTCCCCACCATACATAATTGCACAACGCGCCTAAAAGAAGTTTTCACTTAAAAAACCTTTTGGATTACTATCCGATGTTTCAAAGGTTGACGATTATCTCCGAGCAGCTTCTGTTCTGTTAACCCACTTACCATCCTTGAATGTTGTGAATTGCTATCTAAATAGGAAATAAAGGCAGGTTGTAATGAACAAATCTGAAATGACATCCTTTTTTTACTAATCTTACCGCATCAAATCTAGATTACTTTTAATTTTTTATGACAACACCGCGAACTCCCTGCTATTGACCAACATACGTGTTAACGTGAGATATCAAAAACTACTGGCCATAGCAGTGAGATATCACTAGCAAATTTGATATCTAAGAGGTGCTAGCGAATGAACACTTCAGTATTTTAGTAATAGAATATTGGTACTTCTCGCACGAAGAAACGAACCTTCACATAGCTTTATATGTGGGCTTAAATCATTGAGACAGTGCGTCACATGATCGATTTTAGTTTTGTTCATGCAAATTTGTTAAAAAAATAAGTTTTTATTTCCTCTATACTTTCACGAAATATTAGCCAATGTCATATTTTATATGTGATAGGAGTTATTGTTTAGTTATCCAGTCTTTGATAAAAAAATACAAAATTTACGTCAAACGCCATCTCAGAACGCATGCTGTTGTGGGATATAGGTCTTAAAAGATTTTTATGTGTTGTGACACATATTGTAATTCCTACACAGCACCATCAAAAAAGTTGATGAACTAACGTAACGCCTCAAAAGAATTACAAAAAACGATAAATAATTATATTCTAAATCATTTATTAAATAAAAAGCTATCCCAAATGCAGAAGAAAAAAACTGATGCAGAAATTATTAGCAAATCTCCCACATCTAACGCCGCATTAAATATTTACATATGTGAAAATTGTAAAAAACCTGCGAAAGTAAAGGGAAGCCCCGCCAAAAAATGGTAGTACACTTTCAGAATTTGGAATGCCGGCTAACGGAAAGATAGATCGTAGTTGACCAAGCAGTAAAATTTACGTGTGAAATGGAAGACCGTCATGAAATTATTTGTCTAATATTTCGTCAGACATGTCCTATCATAATATGTGCAGAATCAGAGTGAGCTCTAATAGGATATTTATACAAACCTTTCCTATAAGAAATAATATATGATCTATGTGTGGCCTATTTGTTCTGATTGGAGTCTTTAAATAAGTCTGCCCCATTGGGGCTGATCTGGGCGGCGTAGGTAAGCGTTACATTAGTAAACAGAACAGAAAAATCCGAACCAGATCCAAATTTGATTCTTAACATAATGTAAGTCGGAATATCGCATATCAAAAAAAAATTGTAAAATAGTGCCCATGTGACAGAGTTTACAATTTTATTTTTTCGATCCATAAAATAGTATTTATAAATTAAAATGTTCAAAATTTCAATATCGTTCTTTCTTACTCGAAAAGCAAAATTTTTAGTTTTCGATTTCACTCCTTTGGAGTTTTTGTTTATTTAATTTATTTTCTTTCATTTCATTTGCCAACGAAGAAAATTAGTACCTTTTTGTTATCCTTTTTATATAGTTTTATAACAATACTTGCAAAATTGTACAAAACATTCACAAAAATGATTTTTTTGACGTTGGAAAGCATCACTTTTGAAGCAAAAACTAAATGTGTGAGTATTTGAAAAAAAAGGTTTATTTCAAAATAGGAGTAAGAACGATATTTTATGATTTTCACTCTTGTATTTGGGAGTGTTCCATTTTTTTAGTTACCCGCTCTGAAAAAACGGAGTAAAGGAGTGGCATATGAAGCGTTTCAAACTACGGAATATGTTGAAGCAAATCCAAGCAACCCATCACTGAGAACCAAGTGCTTGTTTTTAGTACAGTTCTGTTTTTTATAATAGTCCCGATTCGGCCGCTTTTTCGTTCGGTAAGCTCCGAAAAATTCCGATTGCCCGGGATCTTGGACATTTTTTTTAACTGTTGGGGTTGGAAATTTGTTTTAGAACACGAGGGTAACCTTGTCCGACAAAAATGTGTCTGCTATTGTCTAATCCGACAACCCAAACATACCAAAAGGTCAGTTGTCGGACACGACAATAGCAGACACATTTTCTGAAACGTGTTCTGAAACAAATTTCCAACCCCAATAGTTAAAAAAAAAATGTGGTAGCAAATTTACAAGATCGCGGGTAATCGGCATTTTTCGGAGTTTGCCGAACGGAAAAGGCGGCTGATTTAAGAAAAATGGCAGAACAAACGTTTTCGGACTCGTCAAGGACAGGCGCCTCACGAAGTATAAAATATGTGGTAATCATTACATGAAATCGGCGTGGGCACAGGGACTATAAGGAACACTGTTGGTGAGAGTAAAACGTGTTTTTCCCATTATATCTATTGTCTTGTTGTTGTTGTAGCGACGGTGCGGTGCTACTCCTCCGGCTCCATGTCCAGATTCAGGAACACTGCTACTGCTCTTGGGCGGTACCAGAAATCTTCCTTCGTCAAGTTGGTTAGTTTTCCTGAACAATTAAATATGTGGTCTGCATCATGTGGCGTGCCCTTACATATGGGGCACTTGTCAACAATGTTGTGGTCAATTCGGTTCATATAGTTATTTAAGATTCGTGACCAACCGGATCTTAACTGCGCTAGAGTGGATCTATCTGGTGCTGCGCGGTAGTTTGACCTCTTCCACAGCAACCTGTGGCGGCTTACTCTGGAGAACTCGATTTGGAGCGTAGTTCTTTAATGTGTCCTCAACAACCTTCGTGTGTAGTGTTTTAAACGGCCCGTTTTATACGTAAGCTCGTCAATGTTACCTGTTATTTCGGTGTTTCTGACATCACTTAAGAAGCATTTCGCAGTACGCCTTATGTCTCTAGGTGGTGTGGTTGTGGATAATGTGTCGTTGCAGGGATGTTGCTCTTTGCGACAGGCCCATAGATATTGTTTGTTGAGCATTTCATTGTGTTGACGGACCGGCAATATGTTACATTCTTGGAGCAGGTGATCTCGGTGAGCCATAAGATGACATCCGGTTGCTGTTCGCAACGCTGCGTTTTGTGTTACTTGTAACTTTTTCCAGTGGGTGTCAGCGACTTGAGGTGTCCATATGGGTGCAGCATAATTCAAAATAGGTCTTCCTATTGATTTGTATGTTGTTATTATTGTTTCTTTATCCCTACCCCCTTTTTGCCAGTCAGTGCTTTCAGAGCATTGTTCCTATTTTTCAATCTTGCGTCCACCTGTTGAGTATGAGCATTTTTTTTTTTTTTTTTTTTTAATAAAATGTGTTGTGTAGTAGGAATTACAATATGTGTCACAATAACACATAAAAACCTTTTAAGACCAAGGTCCCACAACAACATACGTTCAGAGGTGTTGATGGACGTAAATCTTTCTTTTTTTGTTTTTTTAAATTTTTTGTTAAAGAATGGATAACTAAACAAAAAATCCTATCACTGACAAAATATGACATAGGCCAATATTTTATGATAGAATAGAGAAAATAAAAGTAAATTAAAAGGTAAATAGCAAATTTTTACAAAAATTTGCTGAAATAAAACAAAAATGTAGTTGCCAATAATCCTGCCGATTGCATATTCCTTGATCCTGTGACGCACTGTCTTTCTTGAAGATTAAAGTCCACACATAGTTGTATGAAGGCTCGTTTCCTCAAGGAAGCAATAGCGTCTCATCATCAAGGGTTATTTCACAGCTAAGATGGAGGGTGCTACCGTTGACTGAATACAGTTCATCCGCCACCACCCCTAAGATGTCACCTTGGCTAGTGATATCTCACTGCTATTGCCAGTGGTATGTGATATCTCACGTTAACTCGTATGTCAATAGCAGGGACTGGAGTACGCGGGGTTGTCACACCCGTAGATCAAAAATAAAAAAAATTTGAATTTAAGTAGTGGATCGAATGTGATCCCCAAGTCTTGGATTTTTTACCGTGGGAATAAGCACGTTGTCAATGCAGATGTTGAGTGTTGTGTTCACCTCCTTCGTCCATGTGGTGAAAAGTGTAGATGTGGACTTTTCGGTGGACAGTATTAGGTTTCTGGTTTTAAACCATTCGTTTAGAATGTTTGGTAGGTGTTCAAAGCATTAGTGAGTTGTTTCAGGTTGTTTCCTGTTGCAAGCACCGTGCAGTCGTCTGCATATGACGTGATGGTTATTCCTTCTGGTGGTGTGGAAAGCTGCTTAGGTAGAGATTTAATAGTGAAGGTAAGAGAACTCCACCTTGAAGAACTCCACCTTGCGGTGGTTGTAGTATGTGCTGTCCTAAAGCCATGTTAGTGGGGCGCCAAATTGCAAGATCTGGATAACCGAGGTAACAGAAGCGCTTCAATCAGTTTTGCAACCGATGAAAGGATGGAGATCGGTCTGTAAGATTCTCCCTTCTCTTCAGGTTTTCCAGGTTTAAGATGGTGCTTATTCTAGCTGTTTTCCAGATGTTTGGTATCTGAAGAGTATTTAGTGATGTGTTGAGTGTAGTAGTGAGAAAGTTCAATCCTTTGGGTCGAATGGGGTTTTAGCATGATGGATGAGATGCCGTCCGGTCCAATAGCTTTGGATGACTTAGTTTTCTTTATAGCGTTCTCAACTTCTTCTTCGGTGAATGTGATATCCTCTAGATGTTCAGTATTTACTTTGCGCAGATGTCTCAATTTTGACCTTGTTTTCTTTTCATGTTTACTTGGCTTTTCTGTAAACTATGTGTTAAATTTGGTAGCGCATTTCCTTGGTTTTCGGTTGGAATATCATGAAAGAGCACAAGCTTCCTGTGGGAAGTTTGGTTTCATCTTTTGTATTCTGTCGGCTGAAATGAAGCGAGATCTGGCTTTATTAAAAATGTCTCTGAATTTTTTTTCCCCAGAGGAGTCAAGTGGTAAAAATTGCTTACTGAATTCTATTTCAGTAAAATTTGTAAAATTTTGCCAGTCAGCTTTGTTAAAATTAATATATGTCTTCTTCTCGGACTTTATTTGATTAATTGAACGGCTTAAGGTGATTATGATCGGCACGTGGTCTGATCCTAATGCTATTTCAGTTCTCCATTCAGCAATTGGCATTGGTGACATTGCTGGCAAGGGAAACATCTGGAGAAGAATACGAGTTACTTGTTACCCTTGTTGGTTGTGGTTCGTTGAGGACTCCAAAGTTGGAGCCGTCAATTTGATCAGCATTGCTTTCACCTCGTGAATCAGTGTTCAGGTGTGAGTACCATAGATCATGGTGAGCATTCACATCTCCGAGAATTAGACAGTCTTTAGTATAAAATAGGTGTCCTATGGACGGTTCAAAACCTCTATCACAGCTGCTTACAGGTGGTATATAAGTATTGACTAGTGTTATCTCCGGATTTTATTATGATATCCAGTTGTTCTATGTGATTATCAGTTCCCGGTACTGCTGGTAATGTGGTTGTACGGAAGATAACGGTTTTGTGAATGATTTAGGCAAGGCCACCACCTTTGTCCTTTGTCCTCTATCCAGCCTTATAATTCTATAATCACAGATATTATCACTAATTTTAGATCTAGCATTTAGTTTGGTTTCTTGTAGAACCGCGACTAGAATATCATTATTGCAAATATAGTTTATCACGTCATCAATTTTATTTATGAGACCATTGCAATTTAATTGCATTATTTTCACATCGCTTGGGGTTTCCGGATATGTGTTCATTCGCATTGTGTTCTGGTGCGAGATCCTGCTTGACTGTTGACCTGATGTCTGGCAACATGGCGCTATATAGTTTTTGGTCCATTGCTTATGTGTGGCAAGGCCTAAGCAGTTCTTGAGATGACACCATTCCTTACAACTGTTACACTGTAAGGATGTAGTGTTTGTCCTTAAAACGTTTTTACATATTGTACAGTGCCATGTTTTAGTTGGTCCAGGGTTTCTTTCAATACCAGCCATGACGAGGAGAGTTTGAAGCAGTGAGGCCAGTGACAGCTGCTTCTTTATCCAAAAAATGAAGCGACGGAGTTGCACCTTTCGTCGAAATTGTTACGATGGTCCTTGGTCGGAACTGTGTTCCGAGTACTTCTGGGTCGTAGACCCGTCCATCTTGAGAAGCTCTATTGTCTCGTAAACAAATCCTATGGACCTGAAATTTGAGATTTATAAAACTAGTCTCTTAAGATGGCGGATACAATAATAATAAAGCTGTTTTCGTTTGTTCTACAGGGTTACGTTGTGAGGCCTATAAGGAAATATTTTTTTTGCCGTGGCAAGTAGGGTATCATATGAAAGGGCTGTTTTTATTAGACAATATTAATAACACATTGTATGTTGGTTTAGCTTAGGGAGAGTATAGACTATAGACGTATACTTTAGTTAATCTTACATAGATACTAATTTTATACAATAACACATTTAATATGGGTTGTTACAAATTTAAAACTCAACATACAATTAATTACTAATCTAAGTCAAACCAAGGAAGCACTTATTTTTAGGTAAATTCGTTATTTTTGAATAAAATTTTTTTTGCTTAGTGTATGGGGAATATTAGAAGGACAAATCATTATACTTGACTAATCCACGATAAAATGCATTATTTTGTGAGGTAGAGCTAGAGAGAAACTCTGTTTGAAACTGTTAACAGCGTCTTGTGAACAGTCGATATTTGTGATCAGACGACAAAGGAATTATGTTTAAATTGTTCTTTATTTGCTTATTTACAATTTTGTGAATCAAAAATAATAGATTTCTTTACTTAAAAGAAGACAAACTGACAAAACTCCATGAACAAATCTGCGGACGAAAACGTTACAGGTGCACATAATATACTTTTCAGTACTTGCTTCTGCAAAATACCTAATTCATCCATCTTGTATTTTGCACAGCCACTCCAGACTCGGCTTAAATATATTAATATCGATTGAACGTATCGACTTTACTTCAGTATCTATGAAACTTTTATTTTAGAATTTTTCATAACACAGTTTTTTGAATAATAGCGTTTTTTTATGTTGTCTTGCCCCGCTTAGTTCTGAACCTAATAGGGTGAAAAACATCAAAAGTTTTTGGAGTTATAGAAAAAGATAACTTTTTAACGAAAAATATAGCGAAGTGTAAAATACTCATAATCGTATTTATTAAAGGGGTAGGAATGAAAAGGGGTAAAAAGCCTATTTCAAACCCGCCAAGTGAGATATCATTTGAAAGAGCACTTAATTCACAGAGACAGGACGTTTTATAAAATATAAACTATGAACGAAAACTATAGCAAGTCGCACATCGTTATATTTCTGTATTTTGAGGAGGTGGAATATGGGAAGGGTAAAAAAAGGTTTTTTGATCTAAATTGATGGGGCGCCATATGATTTTTTTTTTAAATTTTGAAGTCCACACTGCACAGTTTTGAATTATTGTCAATTATTATTGAATGGTTATTTGAATTGATAATGTATATTTTGCAAAGTTAAACCATTTACAAGCTGGTGTAATTGAATATCTCATTAGTTATTTAAAACAGCTACAGATAATATAATAATAATATAATAATATAAAACAGCTACAGATAAAAGAAATTCATTTTTTATGTGGCTATGGTCTGGCAATATAAAAACTCTACAACACAACTTTTTGGCATTTATTTTTGACAATTTGTTCTTCTATATTCACAGAACCTTCCTCGAGCGAATTTATTCGCAATTGACCGACTGTTTTTATTTGATCTAGGTTTTTGTTAAAATTCAAAAAATTTGTGTTGTTTTATTATTGTTGATTGTGGCATTTGATTTCTATCCTATCCTATCTGTACGCGTATTACGGCATTTCCCTGTGTATAAGGAATTGAGGAAAAAGGGCTTTAAATTAAATAAATAAGTTCTTATAATAATTTACTATTTCTCGCGACACGAAATAACGATTATGAAAAAATTGCTATAATTTTTGCTCAAATCCTATTCCACGATGTACCAAAGGATGCCGAAAAGGTGACAAAAAGTCTCCTATATTATTAACATAGAGCACTAACAGAATCTCTCTTTTTTTACTGAAAATAAAACTGAATCGCCTGAGTCAAAATCATTGAGATAAACATCCAAACACACTAACCATCGCAATGTTTGAATTAGTTTTTCTCTTTTTTAAACACAAACAATGTTTTATTGGATCATTTTACTTAAACATAGGAAAAATAATAAAGCTAAGTAAATAAAAAAATTTCTATAACATAAAGGAAGTTTGAAAAATTGAATTTGATAAGTTTTTACATAAAAATTGAATCTTTCATTAGTTTTATTTCATTTAATTTATTTTAACTAAATAACAAAGTAATAAGGAAGTATTTGTCTTCGTCTTTCCAGCACCTGAGCATATTTATTTTTACATTTTTTTTTTTTAAATAAAATTACAAAACAATTAAAAATTATACGTTTTCTCCTTTTGAACGTATATATTTAAATCAACTACATTTTTCTTAAAAATAATGCAAACAATATGCTTTGACGAAGTAAATGTTTCCCCTATATTATTGGCAGTGACGTCATTCAATTGTCCTTATTATTTTATTGAAGTCAAACCCAAAATTTGTTTCATGTGAAGTGATATACAATAAGCTAGACAAAAAGCGGAAAAAATAAACTGTTCATAATTAAACCAGGAAAAACTTGGGTGTAAGTATTAAATACAAACAAGTAAACTTGCAAACAAGGTACAACCAAATCTCTTCAAATAACACGATTTAACAGATAAGATCCAAACAAAATATGCTAGAATTGCCATTTTGCTACGTTAAAGAAGTTGTTACTTTATCTGAACATTTCATTTTACCAACAATATAAAATAAAAATTTTAGTACAAATATTGATTCCTGATGTTTTCACCTAACTAAACCAAAATCAAAACTAAAACATTGTTCATCCGAATCATACACGAAGTTAAGTTCTATAAAGAAAAGTTCAATTTTCACATTCGTAAAATTTTCATCCATTCCTTTTTTTTTTTTCATAAAATATATTATCGAGGAACCCTTCTGACTGATTAGGGCGGTTCCGCATAGTCCAGACTCGTAGACGTGCAGAAAATTGGAATTTTCCTCAATAGAAATATTTAATTTATTTATTTTTAGTTTTTTAATATATTTCAACAAAAAAATTAGAAAAACATTGTTTTTAATAAAAAAAAAAAAACAATTTTTTACAATTAAAAAGAAAATGGAAAAAGGAAAATAAAATCAGACTTTCTTTACCAGCAATTTTAATTTTTGCAATCGTAAGTGATGTATTTAAAAAAAAAATAAATTGAATATTGATAACTAAATAAAAAAGGGAACAAAACTAAAATAAAAAATAAAATAGTGAAATAAAAAGTTAATTTCGGGAAAATTAAAAAAAAAAATCCAGATTTCTTATTTTTTTTTTTCTTGTGTGGGGTGAAAAAATGGTGTAAAGTGAAATTTCATTGTTAGACGAGCAAACAAAAAAGGAAAAAAACATACACCTTAGTAAAATCTTTTTTTAAAACACAAATGAAAGGTGGGTCTTTATATTTGAATACAAAAAAAAAAGATTGAAAAAGAAAATGGAAAATTTTTGCAATTTGTTTTTCTTTTATCTTATTTAAAAATTGGGATACGTAAAAAATGAAATAATTACCATTATTTTCATTTCCTTATATAATAAGAAAGAAAATAATATCAGCTCTCTTTGACTGGCAAATTATAAAAATAAGTAAAAATTAATGAGAAACAATTTTGTTTTGTTAATTAAACCAACAGTGTTGTCAATTTTGTCATTATTTTTAACATACAATTGCTAATTATTAATAATTTATGAAACTTGACGAGAAGTTAAATGAATAGTTTTGTAATATTGTCCTTATTTATAATAATTGAAAATTTTTTTTAAAATCGTTTAACTTGCTCAAAAGTTTTGTGCAAAAATTAGAAAATTTTAAACCATCGCCATTTTAGTTTCCCCAATTAGCTTCAAGTCCAACTACCGAAAGAATTTAAGATCAAGTGAACTAAATTTTTATAAATCATAAATTATTTTTTTCTTTGGAAAATCTCTAACAAAGAAAATTAAATATTCCGATAACAAAAGATTTTTGTTAAATGCAGACAGTATGTACTTACTCACACAAATTTTTTTGTCGATATAGTTTTGACGATAATGAAATTGGTTGAATAAAATTTTATTAGAAGTTTCCTTGAGTTCACACCTCGTTTTGAGACTAATAAGATTTTATTAATAAACCTGAGGAAAACCGAGTAGATCCTTGTTATTTTCTTTTTTATGTTTGATTTTTTTTCTATTACTTTAAATTTGTGTAGGAAAATAGGTGTAAGATAAAAGCATTGAACATGTTTTTGATTAAAAGTGAGTAGTTGGGGAATACACAATAAGTCCTGATTTTGATTGAATAAAATCATTTATCATCGGTAAAATTTGAGATATTTTTTAGTTCATGTTAGAGTATTCGGTGCTAGAATTGTGCAGATGGAATAATGTCGTTTTATTTACGGTTGTTGAACGTTTCATAAGGTTATGAAAATGTTGTAACGGGATGTTACTAACATGGCTTGCTTTGCATCTTGCAACGATTTGTATTTTTTGTGTAAGAGTAAAAACAGAGAGCCAATTCGAATTAATTCTTACGATGTTAATCACAGTGAAATATTAGAACATGATAGCTTCACTTCTAATTCGACACATACAGGGGTAACCAACATGTCTTACATAAATTGGTGATTTAGGTTGAAACAGGCGCCGAGGTGTCTCGAAGACTTTAGACTGTAGAAATGAATTAGTATATACTATATAAATCTTGGAATAAAACTGAAATGGTGCTATTGTTTTTATTTTTGGAAGATACGCATCTCTTTGCAATGAAACCAAAATAGGGCAAGGGTTTTTATTTCTGTAAAGATAAATATTACTGACAAATCTGAATTAAAATCTCTACAAGTCATCACAAAAAATATGCGGAATTATTTTCATTTCATTTTTTTGCTAACGAATTATCGGCCCGCACGAAACGCAGAAGTATAACTAGAGATGTAGCTGATAGTGACACCAGATTGGGTTGCAAACGGCTTAATATCGTGAACCTGAATCCAGAGTTTAAGGTCAACTAGATTTAAACTAGCCAATTAGTTATACATTTCGTATGATATGATGCTGGTTGATAGCATTTTTATTGTTTTGCATATAATTCGATTCAAGTTATCTTTCAAGCAGAAAAAATCAACATGTTTAGCAATCCCACTCAAATCAATAGCTTTGAATATTCCCAGATACCATGATGACCGTTTTCTTATCCTAAACGTTCGGAATGATTAATGCACGTAACGACCAGGTCTAAAACACACATTCTGAACAACGTATAGGAAAAGTGTTTACGTCGGTAGCCGAACCCGGGACTCTTGGGAAAACACAATAACATTGACACAATCAGGTAATCTGATTTTAAACAACTCCACAGTTAGAATACGAATTAGACCAGGGCCAATCCTGTTAAAGGAAAAAAAAATTCTTAGCAGTATACGAGTGGTCGGAAAATGTAGTTAATGGTCTAAGTAATTAAGAAAAAATCGACGAAACTGAGCAAAAGTCCCGGAGAGGGGTGGGGGATTGTAGTATATACGTTTTTAGGGGTTTGTATTAGTTTTTTGCGATTTGCGGCTAAACTATGCAACCTCTCGAAAAAAGTTAAATGTAAAAGTTGTAGATAATAAAAAAATCTAAAACTTTCTTACTGGACATTATTGACCATTACCACAAAATTATCGAAAAAAATGCAAAAAACCGTTTTTTCTGTTTTTAATTTATAACTATCGCAAAAGTTTTTATATTTTCATGAAAATCGGTGAAAATGTTCATTTTTGTGTTTCAAACAATCTCGAATTTTTTCAAAGCGAAATATTTAATTTTCGATGTTTTATGAAGAAATTTAAAAAAAATTTTTAATCGAAAAATTTGGTTAGGAAATTTTTGATTTTTGAACTTGACCAGTGCTCATTTTTTTTTGTTGAAATCCCAACTTTAATATAGAATTAAAATATAATATTGTTTATGTACAAAAAAATCGTTAAAAAAGCGAAAAACCGAAAACACTACTCTCAAATCATGAATTTCTGTTTCTTTGTTGTAAATAAACCTTTCCATTCATAAAAAGCGGTAACTCCATACGATAACTGTGTTATACAAGTAATTTACATATCCTTAACTAATCTTGGCTTTCAACACAACAATAGAACACAATAGAACATCTTTCGAGAAAATACTCTTTAGAGAAAATAGTTCCACAAAAGAATTATAAAATTACATAAAAGGTTACAACGTAACCAAAGAAAACACGTAATAGGAAGTTCTTGTTTATCTTACAAGAAAGTAAACGCATACAATTAGAGAATAGGTAAATAAACAAATTGAAAAGAATAGATCTCACACCTATGTGTCAATATTTGAAGATCGTGCTATTATGTTTATGTTGATAAAGGTTTGTGTTCTAGAATATTGTAGTGATATCGAGGCTATTTCATGTAGTATATATAAGAGGTGTTGTTCGAGCACAAGATCAGTATAAAATTGTCAGCGATAGAAAAAAATATAAAATTTAGCATTGATATAGGCGAGTTAAAATTAACAGTATTATTATAAGTGAACAGTTAAAAGTGATATTGTGAACAATTGTAATAGAATTATAAGTGGTGAATTATTGATAGTTCAAGAACAATCAAGAAGAATAGTAGTAGAAACAATATTTTTATAATAAAATCTTGAACGAATAAAATTATGTTTATAAAATCCATTGTGTTTTAATTTCCTGATTTAGTGATCGAACTAAATAATTTTAACTAAGAAACGTTAAAATACTTACCAATCACAAGAAATAATAAAAAAAAATTCTCAGTCACAGCCTTTGCGTTTTTTGATTTTTTACCTATTTAATTGCAGTTTAAACGATGTTTTCGGAACTTTGAAAGCCAAGATTAGTTAAGGATATGTAAATTACTTGTATAACACATTATCGTATGTGAATTGCCGCTTTTTATGAATGGAAACGTTTATTTACCACAAAGAAAAAGAAATTCATGATTTGAAAGTAGAGTTTTCGGATTTTCGCTTTTTTAACGAACTTTTTGTACATAAACAATATTATATTTTAATTCTATACTAAAGTTGGGATTTCAACGAAAAAAAGTCAGACAAGTGCGAATAAAATTCGCTCGTCAAGGGTTCCGTGAATGTAAAAGAACACAGTATCAAAAACTATTGACAAAAAGTTGTGTTGTAATGTCCTTATATTTCCAGACCATAGACGCATAACAAAATAATTAATGTTTAATCGTAAATGTCAATAGTAAATTACAATCAAATCCACATTGATCATAAATAACTCAAAAAATGTTACATTAGGTTAAATCTCATCCATAGATATTTATGGTAACTCAAGAAAGATTCACCAGCTTGTAAATGGTTTAAATTTGATTATTTTTTCGGTCAATCAAGTGTTGAAATTTAGGGGGGGCAAAGAGGCTACATAATATTTTTTTTCAATAACACAAAAACTGTGCACCGCTAAGTTCTAAAAAAATTGTAATGTTTCTTAAATTAAGTGCTCCTTCATATGACACCCCATTCGCTTGGGTCAAAAGTGGTTTTTTACTCTCCCCACACCCATCCCCTAAACACACAGAAATATAGTTATTTGAGACTTTGCTATGATTTTCATTCAAAATTTACAAATTATCCTATCTCTGCGAATTTTTTCAAATTTTTCTGTCAATCATCGTCGAAACGTAGGGAGCGAAACGATCTGAAATTTGCACTTTTTTGATAATTACTCAAAAACTTTACATCACAAAATTCTAAAAAAAATTGCAATGATTTATAAATTAGGTGCTCTTCTAAATGACATCTCACTCGCTTGGGTCCAAAAAGATTTTCTTTTACCCTCTTTACCCCGGTCCCCTAAACGCACAGAAATATAATTATTTGAGACCTCTCTAATTTTAATCAAAATTTACCGAATTTCCTAGCTCTGTGAATTTTTTCAAATTTTTCTGTCAATCAGTGTCGAATCGTCTGAACTCAAAAACTGTGAACCGCAAAATTCTAAAAAAGATTGCAACAAACTCTAAATTAGGTGTTCTTTCAAATGACACCCCACTCGCTTGGGTCAAAAAAAATTTTTTTTTTACCCTCTTTACACCGGTCCCCTAAACACACTGAAATATAATTATTTGAGACCTCTCTATAATTTTCATACAAAATTTACTAAACTTCCTAGCTCTGTGAATTTTTTCAAATTTTTCTGTCAATCAGTGTCGAAACGTAGGGGGGGGAACGGTCTGGATTTTTAACTTTTTTGTCCATAACTCAAAAACTGTACACCGCAAAATTCTAAAAATTTTAAACTAAGTGCTCTTTCAAATGACACCCCACTCGCTTGGGTCAAAAAAAATTTTTTTTACCCTCTTTACACCGGTCCCCTAACACACTGAAATATAATTATTTGAGACCTCGCTATAATTTTCATACAAAATTTACCAAATTTCCTAGCTCTGTGAATTTTTTCAAATTTTTCTGTCGATCAGTGTCGAAACGTAGGGGGGGGGGGGGGGGGAACGGTCTGCTTTTGAAAATAACTCAAAAACTATGCATCGCAAAATTCTAAAAAAAATGCTATGTTTTCTAAATAAAGTCCTCTTTCAAATGACACCCCACTTGACCCCATTTTAAATAGTGATTTTACCCCTCCTCATATCCACCCCCTTAATAAATCTAAGTATGAGAATATGACACTTTTTTATATTTTTTATTAAAAACGTACTA
Organism: Diogma glabrata; assembly: GCA_963693315.1. Lineage (NCBI taxonomy): Eukaryota > Metazoa > Arthropoda > Insecta > Diptera > Cylindrotomidae > Diogma > Diogma glabrata. The sequence continues at coordinate 457,469,949 of OY856186.1, read as the reverse complement.
ATTTTTCTATCATTCCAAATACATTTGAAAATTTTCGATCAGTTAGGTTCGGAGCTAATTGAGGTAAGAAAACACGAAAAAAACGTCATTATTCCAAATTATACAAAAAACGTTGAGGTGTAAAATTCCAAAATAAATTTTTAAAGAATGCTGAAATGAAGCCCTTTCATATGATACCCTACTTGAATCTATAAAAAAATATATTTACCCCTGTAAACCAAACGAAAACCACTTTAGTTTTATTTGTATCCGTCATTTCATGTGAGCAGATTAGTTTTATACGCACCTCAAATTTCAAGTCCATAGCATTTATAGTTTACGAGATAATCGATATAATGTGAAAAACTCGTTTTACTCTCACCAATAGTGTTCCGTATAAAAAACGGAACCCTAAAAATGAGCACTGGTCAAGTTCAAAAATCGAAAATTTCCTAACCAAATTTTTCGATTGAAAATTAGGTCTTTTTTTATAATTTTCTTCATAAAATATCGAAAATTAAATATTTCGCTTTGAACAAATTTGGGACTGTTTGAAACACAAAAAAGAACATTTTCACTGATTTTCATGGAAATATAAAAACTTTTGCGATAGTTATAAATTAAAACAAAAAAAACGGTTTTTTGCATTTTGCTCGATAATTTTGTGGTAATGGTTAATAATGTCCAGTAAGAAAGTTTTAGATTTTTTTATTATCTACAACTTTTACATTTAACTTTTTTCGAGAGGTTGCATAGTTTAGCCGCAAATCGCAAAAAACTAATACAAACCCGTAAAAACGTATATACTACAACCCCCCACCCTTTTCCAGGACTTTTACTCAGTTTCGTCGATTTTTCCGTAATTACTTAGACTATTAACTACATTTTCCGGCCATTCGTATACTGCTAAGAATTTTTCGTCAATTTCGATATTTATAACGGTTTGGCCCTGATCTATATCTTCTGTTTTTGAAAAACACTTCCGAGACAATTTTGCTTTGTTTTAATGTATTTTTGAAAGAAGTTTTCAATTTGAATTAACTGTAATTAAATTATGGCTTTGACATGGTTTGCAAGCAAAACTTTTCCCAAACACAATTTTCATTTTGAAACTATAAAAAGTTATGGAATATAAGATCATCAAATTCATTGTTGGCTGTCACTTCTCATTTCAGATATTCAAGTTTAGAACTACTAAATATTAGCAACTTAATTTTATTTTGAATCGATCAAAGTTACAAAGACGATTATGTGATTGAATTTGAAGTAGCCTCGTTTTGTACAAACACAAAATTCGTAACATGTGTGATATGGAGACATAAGTGGAATGGTAACAAGTGTGAAACCAAAATTAGAGAATTCGAAAGAACCTTGAGGCAAGTGACGGCTATTTACAGTAGTCGTTTTTGAATTCGACTGAGCAAAATAACTATTGAGTTCATTCGCACAAAAATGAATTGGTTGTTTAGTACCTCCGTCATGTATTCCAAGCTGCCGTAGATTTTTCCATAGCTCTTTTGTCGTAGATTTATCAGGAAAAAGACTACTATAAAATTGTTTTTTAGTTTCTTTAAACAATAAAGCTACTTTATTTCTCAGCTTTTTGTAACATATATGGTCTACGGCCATCTTAGTTATTTTCCAGTGTCTATATGCAAGATCCCTTTCAATAAATCCCGCCCGGAGAGACGCTGCCATAAATGTAAACGAGGACCTAAAATTGTCGCCGATTGGGGTGACAAAAATTTGGTCAATTTTAATTCCACCAAAACACAGCTATTGATTGTTTCCAGATCAAAGACCGAGTTTCGCAACGATATTTCAATTAATATATGTGACGACCAAATAGACGAATGTAAAAGCATTCATTTATTGGGAATCACAATATCCAATGACTTACTCTGGAACGATCATATAATGGCCATGGCAAAGAGCGCATCAAGAAAACTCGGCCTCCTCAATAGATGTAAAAAATATTTTACTTCGCATCAATTATTTCACATTTACAAGTCCTATATTCGTCCCTGTATGGAGTATTGTTGTCAAGTTTGGGGCGCTGCATCTGTTACTATCCTGGCTCTTTTGGACTCTGTTCAAAAACGAACGAATTGTCATTAATTGAACATTAAATCTTGATTCCCTACAACATCGTCGCACTGTTGCTGATCTCGTTGTTTTTTATAAATATCGTCACCAGCAGTGCTCGGATGAAATCAGGTCCATAATGCCTCAGAAATTTCAAAGGCATTTCTATGATTATCTTTTCTAAACGTTATGTCTTCTAAATATTTTTGAATATAATTGATATATAATCAATATATATATATATATATATATATATATATATATATATATATATATATATATATATATATATATATATATACCCTTTAAATAGTTTTGACATGGAATGACATGGAATCAATCATATATTTTGATTGGATGCAAGCATAATTTGTTCCAAAATCGTTTGTGGGCGTCATTAGAATTTTTAAATGTTAAAATTATGAGTCTCTAATGAGATTTTAATTAGTAAAAAGGGGCTGAATAGACATTTTTAATAATTTAAAATCCTTTATTTTACCACTTAACTTAAATTTTTTTAATAAGTTTGTAACCATTTAACCGCACAGAAAATGGTTCAAATTTATTGCAGGTGTTAAAATATGAAATGTTTAATTTATTAGATCCACATTTAGTACAAGATAATTAACTTAATAAAAAAATACATGTGAATTTTTCATATACCAAACTTTAAAAAATCGTAATAAAAATCCATATTGAATTGCGGGCTTTTTATTTTTCAATTTCATAGCTGCATATGTTTACTTTAAAATTTGCGAAAAGATAAAAAAAAAAATATTGCGAAGCTGATGCATAGGCTGACTTCACCACAGCTCTGGAAACATAGTGTTCTGGATATATAATGAGCTAATATCCATAAAATACTTTAATTAAAAGCTAACCAATATTATGGACTTCGTAGTTCTAATAATAAAAATATTAAAGCAGGCAGTAGTATCCCAACAAACATAAATTCTGTTGTACGAGAAAAAGTAAAAAAAATTTTATCGGAAGTGACAAAGCGGAAGTTAGGATGCAGAACTGTTGTAAACCGTACTAAATGTGTATGTACCAAATTTCATCCAACTCGATTATCAGGTACAGAAGTTATTGAGCTTCCAAAATAACAGGTGCTTGGAGGACCACCTACCACTTTGTTCACTATCGCTAAAAAAACTAATCAGTTTCTTGCCATACATATTTGCATCTTTTTGCAAAGTGTAATCAAAATTACTTAACGAACGAATGTTGTATGCTTCCAACAAACATTGAAACAATAAACAGGTGTTCGGGAGGACCCCACCACTTATCCCAATATTGTCCAAAAACTAGTCAATTCTTTGTCAATAAAGTCTTTATCTTTTTTCAAAGTGCCATTAAAATTGATTAATGAATGAAATCTGTATGCTCCCAACAAACTTTAAAAACCAAGTGTGAAAAGTCAGCAGTTGTATGGTAGATCCCCCGCCACTTTGATCAATGTGTCCCAAAAGATGATAATTATCTTCTTACACTAATTGAAACCTTTCCATAAGTTTTATCATAATCACTTCATTATTGTAGGCTGTAGTGTGCATAAAGATACTAAAAAAACTGCCAACAATTAAAAAAAAAATTTTTTACCGGAAGTAAAAAACCGGAAGTTGGGATGCAGAATTTTTGTACATCATACTAAATGCTTATGTACAAAGTTTCATCCAATTCGATTATCAGGTATAGATGTTATTGAACTTTAAAAAAAAACAGGTGTATGGGACACCCCCCACCACTTTGTTCACTATCGCTCAAAAACTAATCAGTTCTTTGCCATACATGTTTGCATTTTTTTCCAAAGTGTCATCAAAATTGGTTCACGAACGAATGCTGTGTGCTCCCAACAAACATTGAAAAATGATGACACAGTAAACAGGTGTTCGGGAGACCCCGTACCACTTATCCCAATATTGTCCAAAAACTAATCACTTCCTTGTCATTTAAGTTTCCATCTTTTTCCAAAGTGTCATTAGAATTGATTAATGAATGAAGTCTGTATGCTCCCAACAAACTTTAAAAACAAAGTGTGAAATGTCAGCAGTTGTATGGTAGACCCCCGCCACTTTGATCAATGTGTCCTAAAAGATGATAATTATCTTCTTACACTAATTGGAACCCTATTCCATAAGTTTCATCATAATCACTTCATTATTGTAGGCTGTAGTGTGCATACAGACACTGAAAAAACTTCAAAAAAGTACAAAAAAAATTTTTTACCGGAAGTAAAAAACCGGAAGTTGGGATGCAGAGCTACTTTAAACCGTACTACATACTCATGTACCAAGTTTCATCCAATTCGCTTATCCGGTACAGAAGTTATAGAGCTTTAAAAAAACAGGTGCTCCAGCGACCCCCCACCACTTTGTTCACTACCGCTCAAAAACTAATCAGTTCTTTGCCATACATGTTTGCATCTTTTTCCAAAGTGTCATCAAAATTCGATAACGAACGAATGCTGTGTGCTCCCAACAAACATTGAAAAAAGTGTGACACATTAAACAGGTGTTCGGGAGGACCCCCACCACTTATTCCAATATTATCCAAAAACTAATCAGTTCTTTGTTACTTAAGTCTCCATCTTTTTCCAAAGTGTCATTAAAATAAATTAATGAATGAAGTCTGTATGCTCCCAACAAACTTAAAAAACAAAGCGTGAAAAGTCCGCAGTTGTATGGTAGACCCCCCACCACTTTGATCAATGTGTCCTAAAACATGATAATTATCTTTTCATACTAATTGGAACCGTATTCCATAAGTTTCATCATAATCACTTCATTATTGTAGGCTGTAGTGTGCATAAAGACACTGACAAAACTTCAAAAAAGTACAAAAAAAAATTTTTTACCGGAAGTGAAAAACCGGAAGTTGGGATGCAGATCTATTTTAAACCGTACTACATACTCATGTACCAAGTTTCATCCAATTCGATTATCAGGTACAGAAGTTAAAGAGCTTTCAAAAAAACAGGTGCTCCAGGGACCCCCCACCACTTTGTTCACTATCGCTCAAAAACTAATCAGTTCTTTGCCATACATGTTTGCATCTTTTTCCAAAGTGTCATCAAAATTCATTCATGAATGAATGTTTTATGCTCCCAACAAACTTAAAAACTTTGTGGAAAAAACCACCTGTTGTATGGTGGACCCCCCAACCCTTTATCCAATGTGCTCCAAAAGCTGATAAAATTTTTCTTATGTTATTTAAAAGCTTTTCGCAACGTTTCATGAAAATCGATCGGTAATTGTAGGCTACAGTAAGGATAAACACCTGAAAAAAAAACTTTTTAACCGGAAGTGACAAACCGGAAGTTGGTATGCAGAAATATAGAAAACAGTACTAAAACCGTATATACTAAGTTTCAATAAGATCATAGCCCGGGATCAGAAGTTATTCAAGATTTAAACTTAGAGGTGTTCGGGAGACCCCCCGCCATTTTGTCCAAATTAGAAATGAATGTACATCTTCCATTTTCAAGTGAACCTGTATCATTTGCCAAAGTTTCATCAAGATTCTATGCAGAAAACTCACCTACCCACCCATCCACCCACCCACACACAGACGTACACCAAAATTTTTTTTGGCTATTTAGATAGAGGATGGTCCAAAACAAAAGATAAAATATAATTTGGGGTATGTAAGATTTTTTTTTTTCACGATAGATTGCATTACTTCACACAATTTAAAATTGTGGTGAAGTAAAAAGATGGTTTTTTGAGATATGAGCTTTGAAGTAAACCAAGGTTTTACGCGCCGCCTAGCGCGTTAATTAATTTTAAACTTACTTATTTCAATTACATATTCAATTATTTTCCTTTTTACTTGCTAAAATATACTTAAGTCGGATGAAATTTGTGGCACCTATTCACAAAACATTGACACCATTACCAAATCTACGTGAAAAGCCTCAAAAATTCAACCGCGCATAACTCCGATTCAGAGTACACAAAAAATAAAAGCAGAAATTACTTTTTTCCTTTCGTCAATACCAACAATATATCAAAATTTCAGATTTTTAAGAAATAGTTGTTTTTTTTTCGATGTATGTTTTCAAAATAATAGCCCAGGCGTAAGATAAAAGTTGTAACCATTTTTCTAAAAGGTTTCAAATTAGAAAAACTGATACCTGGGGCCGACTTGTGTTAATTCATACCGCATTCACAGCGACATAGCAAATTAGTAGATAGTATATTATAATTTTCTTGGCATATTTAATATGAGTTTAAAACGTAGATTGTAATTTGAATCGTACGTATTTGAATCGTTTGTAATGGTAGTAAGCCTAGATATCAAATTAGTTGCAAGATTTTAAAATAAAAAGTGTTCACAGCACAGATTTAAATTACATCTACTAATTTGCTATGTCGCTGTGAATGCGGTATCAATGTATTTTTTTAAAGTAATTTTAGAAGACTTTTATGTCGTTTTCTTTTTGCCAGAGCAGAAAAAGTGATTTTCTGAAGATTTTTTTTTTCACAAAACGAATTAAAAAAGTTTGATCTAATTTTGTAGTTGTGTTTGTGAACTCTCGTTTAATGTTTTTGTTGATTAATAGTATCTAATTAAATAATTTTTTATTAATTTTGAATTTAAAACATGATTTAAACAAAACATTTATTTAAACAAATAACTATTTCACTTAAAAAAAATAATAATAAATAAATGGCGTCTTGTTTGTTTGTGGCAATAACTTCCCATATATTTGAAATAATAATAATAAATTATAATAACTCCTGCTTTTTTAAATCAAAGAGAGAAGTTGCCTGGAAAAGCGATGATGGAAACAAAACTTTAAAATTATTTATTCATTCGTTTTTTCACCAATATAAAAATATATATTGTTTTTGGTTCTATGTTAGCAACGCCATTATTATTATATAATTACATAGAAAATTTATTTAATTAAAAATGTAAAATCTTCATTGTTAAACAACACTCAGGATTTAAAATATTAATATTAATGTAATTTCAATACTTTTTGAAGATCATTATGTTATTTATATAAACAATATAAACATCCTGTACAAATAAAATTTAATTAATATATCTGTGTACAGTGATCACTAAATGCAGAATTTGGTGAAAAGTTGTGACATCACAAAATAAAGTTTATAAATGTGATTACATATTATGTCTAGAATGTATCATTAAATCATCGTGTTATATTCACATTGTTGGTGCATCTAAAGTCTCTCATTTATTTGTGTCTGAACTAGCGCTCTGGAACTTAACCATATATCGTCCCATCTTCGATGGCACTAGGGGGGGAGTGTTGTGGCAATAACTTCCCATATATTTGAAATAATAATAATAAATTATAATAACTGCTGCTTTTTTAAATCAAAGAGAGAAGTTGCCTGGAAAAGCGATGATGGAAAAAAACTTTAAAATTATTTATTCATTCGTTTTTTCACCAATATAAAAATATATATTGTTTTTGGTTCTATGTTAGCAACGCCATTATTATTATATAATTACATAGAAAATTTATTTAATTAAAAATGTAAAATCTTCATTGTTAAAAATTTCACAACAACAACCGCGACTAGAATTATTGTTACATCACTCTACTCAACTCTACTATCAACATACATCTCAAGTTCATCTTCATCAACTGGAATTCATCTTCAAAACTTCATCTCCACTCAACTCTAGCTACCAAATGTTTACTAATTTTACAGATTTGTGAATGTATTTGTGTAAATTTATTGTATTTACAACTTGATCTACCAAAAAATCTAGATTCAGAAAAAATATTTTCAGATCAAAAAAAGAGCAATTTTTTGTGCAAAAAGAATACGAAATGCAAAAAAAAGTGATCTGACAGCTGCTTTTTTTGCTCTTAGATCACTTTTTTTGTCAAAAAGAAAACGACATAAGTCTAACTTGAACATTTTTGCGAAATTCGACAGATTTTGTTAGTTACTAGCAGTATTTATTTGGTATTGTAGGTATAGCAGTATTTAAAAAATATTAAAAATAGGATGTCGCCCACAGTACTCTAATAAATTATTGAAAATTTATTTATAATAATAGATATTAAGATTCATATCACGGGGTGTGTCACAAATGACAAGACCTTTTTTTCTTTTCGGAATTTATATCTTGGAAAGTGTCTTTTCTTGCCTTTTTATAAGAAGTCGTTTATTTTTCGAGATAATAACGATGATAATTAATGAAAAAATATTACTTATAAAATATTTATGTTATGTTGTTAATCTACTAACTGTAAAAATAACTATTTCAAAATTTTAATTCATTCTTGATTGTTTATTTGGGTATCGGATTATTTTCTAATCTTATCCAGCATTACCAAATAAATACAACAATTAAGCTCAGGTAACTATTGAATTGAATTGATTTTTTTTGTAATTCGAAATTGATATTTTTTTCTTACAAAACTTTCCTGGAAAAACTTTTCATATATTTCGTATGAGATTCGAACACAAATCAGCTATCCATGATAGTTTTTGTATTATATTTCTATTTAATCACCATCCAAACTTCAAAATTAGATATTTCATTACCGTCTCTGTGGCTGAATATGTAAAGCACCAGGATTCGAACTTTGGTATTTCTGATAATTGTCAGTTCGAATCCTCAGAATTCATACATAGTGATGGCAAGAAATTTAATACAAAAATTTCCAAAACACTTTTGTGACGCATACGTGATATCTAATGACAAGTAAATTTTATAAATAAAAACTGCAATTTTTGTATAAATCTTTCTTATTATCTGGCAAAGGATGTTTTTCGAAATTGTAATACATATTAAGTAAACCGCGTAATAGATTTTTGGGATAGGATAGTTTAAAAATGAAATCTTTTGTTAACAAAATTTTAGAATTATAATTCACCAGACTGAAATTTTGAATAGATTTGAATTACTAGCGATTTTTATGAGCAATTAAACTCAAATAACTAAGGAAATCATTTGAAATTTTGCAATTCGAAAACATATTAGGATTTTTTCAGAGAAAAGCGCCACTTCTCTTTTTCGTATTTCGAACTTGGATTTGAGCCTTCTTCATCAGTACCAACCATGATTAGAATTCGTAATGAATAGCAGATACTAAAATCTAGAAACAAAATTTTGATTTTTCTATTTCTTATTTACTAAATTTCGCAAACATGTTTATCTTAAACTGTGAGCTTCAGTCTATTTCATCCTTCTTTTAATATATTTTCTATTAAAATTTGTCAAAGTCTAAAGTGATACTAAAGAGTTTAAATTTTTTACTTAATGCTTATATATTCGGTTAGAACAAATTTGGGTAACATCTCGTTTCATCGTTTGTTAGATCGTTAATAGTCTTATTTTACTTCAATATTAATTAATTTTTAAAAACATAAACGACAAAAAACCTTATACGTTGAACAAAACCACTACCAGAAACAAAATACAACCAAATTCTAATATCATTAACACAAAAATTTCAAAGGTTGTAAAATTTTACCACAATAATTAGATAAGCGCTTAAGAAAACCAAAAATTATCAGTTCAAATAACCAAAACTTTGAAATTAATGGATCAAGAACAGAAGTCAGGACTGTATGGGGATAAAACATTTTTCTATGATTGAAAAAAAGTTGTAAATTCTTTCATTCATAGATAGTACAATTACAGTAGGCGAAAAAAGTATTAGATCGATTAACCTTCGCGTGAAGAGTTTCTACCCGGGTAGATATCACGGTTTTTGTAATTCAATAACTTTATGAGTTTTTAACCAATCATCATGCCTGTTCAGCTATGTGACTAATTTTTAAATTGATTTCGCAAAATTTGAGAAAAAAATATTTTGGACTTCCTTTTAACACTTTTTTTTGGATTTTTATGGTTTTTTTACGCAAGAAAACAATATCTACCCGGGTAGATATTTGTACCTTGGGTTTTATATGAATATTTTTACTGGGCAATGTTAAAAACAAGTAACTTTATTTTTAAATATATGCTTTCATTGTATGCTTACACAAAAGGAAAATGATATTATGATATTAATACACGTTTGATATTATTACACGTTTGTTGATATTATGTAAGTTGATATTACATAAGAAAACAAATATCTACCCGGGTAGATATTTTTTTCCTTTTTTCTTATATGAAAATGTTTACTGGTCAATGTGAAAAACAAGTAACTTTATTTTTAAATATATGCTTTTATTGTATGCTTACACAAAAGTAAAATAAATACACAGTTACGTTTGTAGATATTATGATTTATGTAATATCTACCGGGGTAGATACTGTTCATATCAGTAGCTAAAAATTTCCGTTCACGCGAAGGTTAAATTAAATTTAGAAAAAATAGAATTATTAGAATACCACCTGAAATATTGTAATCCTTTTTTTATTTTTTAACGTACATTGTGTTGGTAACAAAATATAAAAAAACGGGATTGTGGATAGTACCGTTTTATTTACATAACAAAATTTCCACGAAGTGTCATTTTTTAGTGCGAAAAAATTATTAGACCGAATAATTATTTGTGCATTTGTTAATTTTTTAAATTGTTAATTTTTTTTCTTTAGTTAAAATGTGAGTGGCAATGGTGTTTTTGATCTATTACTAAGTACGTTTTTTAAATTTATTATCGTAAATTTGCAGAATGCGTAAAAAACAAGAAATATCGCTCGATCTGACACAGAGAATTATATGGGATCGACAAAGTGGATTTTCATATAAAAAAATCGCTGACAAGTATAAAGTATCCAAAACTGGTGTACGCCACTTATGTTTGAAGTTTGAAACTGCAGATATTATAGCCAATCTTCCTCGTAAGGGGCGTACAAGAAAACGACGGCACGACAAGTTGCTAGATAAATTTAATAAAAGATAAATTTAACTTGGATGTAACAACACGCACAATTCAAATGAGGCTAAAAAATTCGAGTCTTATAAGTTGTGTTCAAAAGAAAAAGACACATATCGTCAGTGATATCAACTAAAAGAAACGACTACAATTTGCTAAAACCCATTTGGATAAAGACCCAGCATTTTGGAACAGCATTCTTTGGTCAGATGAGAGCAAATTTGAACTTTTTGGTTAAAAAAAGAACTCGTGTGTGGAGAAAGCCAGGCCAGGGGCTACAGGATCGATTTGTCAAGAAGACTGTGAAGCATGGAGGAGGATCAATAATGGTATGGGGCTGTTTCGCGGGTAATGGTGTGGATGAAATTGAATTAATTGAAGGAATAATGAAGGGTGAAGACTGTTAATATATACAAAGAAATTTAAAAAATCCGTTTGTAATTTGCATTTGGGACATCGTTATACTTTCCAACAAGATAACTATCCTAAGCATACATCGAAAGTTGCAACCGCTTACTTTGCAAAAAATAAAATCTCGATTGGATTCAAATCGGTATTGAATCCAATCGAGAATTTATGGTCTATTTTAGACATGTATTTAGAAGTAACAAACATGAATTATTTCAGCTGCTAAAAGCCACATGGAATAATATTGGCATAGATGTCACCAGTCAATTGGTAAATAGCATGCCTAGAAGATTAAAAGCGGTTATAGAAGCTAAAGGAGGCTCCACCAAATATTAATCAAACATTTTATTTAACCAATTTGCTGTTTTTTGAAGTTGATAACTTAAAATTAAAATCGATCTAATAATTTATTCGCGTATAATTTTTACAATGTAAACTAAATAAATTATAATTATGACATTATGCAATTTTTTTATATTTTTTTTTAGTAATTTAATACATGAGATTTAAGAAAATAAAACTACGTATTTCTTTTGTAAATATGTTTTGCATACGTTTCAATTATTTAGGTAATACATAAATTCTACCATCGATCTAATACTTTTTTCGCCTACTGTATATTGTGAGTTGGTCAATTAAAGCCAATTCTGACACGTTCATTATATGAAGCAATGATAATCATTCACTTCGTATATTCTTTTTTGTATGTTGTTTAGTAACTCAAAATTTGTGTAGTTTTGTATTTTAATAAAGCAAATAATATTTTTTAGCCAACCTCATATGTGGTGTTGAGTGACCGAGTAGTGAAGTATTACTGGATTCGATTTCCATCCAAGTCAAAGCGTTTTTCATTAACACCAATAAAAAATATCAATACCCCGGTTGTCCAATTTACTGATAGTCCGTGAATATTCAGTTAGTCTGTTATTGACATATAAGATATCACTTGAGATATCATATATGTACCGTACTACTGGAAACAGCAGATAGCACGATATCTGAAATTTAATAATTGAGAAATACAGTGTGTCAGATGATCAAGGAATATGCCACTAACTGCATTATTGGCAACCTATTTTCAGTTTTGTTCCTGGAACTTTTTCATACTTTCTTTTTACTTCTTTTATTTCATTAATATTTCCTCCATTCTATCATGAAATATTGGCTTATGCCATATTTAGTTATGTGATAGGATTTATTATTTAGTTATCCATTTAATAAAAAAAACATAAAAGAATAAATGCGTCCATCAACACATCAGAAAGCTTGTTGTTGTTGGACATAAGGTTTTATATATTTTTGCGACATATATTGCAATTTCTACTACACAGCTCATGTTATTTAAAAAAAAATATTGCTTGTAAATGAAAAACGCTCTGAACTGATGACCTATAGAAATAATAACGTATTATCTTAACTCTTCAAGTGAGAATCAATCCAAAAATAGATTGAATTTTTAATATTATATAGGTAAAGGACACTTAAGGACAGCCTACACTCCTCCATAGAGCATTTCAGCAAAAAAAGCTGATCAAGTTCATATAATAACTCATCAACAAAAATATAATGTTCATGCATATTAACACATTTCATTGTTGTGCATATATTTATATTTAATTTGTAAAATTTCAAGACTTCGTTCGGTCTGATGCTAATGGTTTAGTATATAATTTTTAAAATTAAACTAATATGCTGCCATTGTTTTGTTTTCTTTACAAAAAATCTGAAATGGTATTTAAAAACTGATCCTGTTAGTCGGAAGTGGATAAAGTTGGTTTGACATCGAAAAATACTCTTCAACTATATTTCATGTCGTCTAAATAATTACTTTTATATATCAAATGTTTCTAGACAAAATCTTTCTCATTTTATGTTTATCCAAAAAATTTGGTAGCAAAATATATGAAAATTAGTCTTATGACATATGTACTTAAAGGGTTCGAGGTTCTTGTATATAGCAGAAAATCATCAACATTATCTTACATTCAAAATTACAACTCATTATCACGTAAACTAATCGATTTATAAGCAAAAAATTATGCAAATAATGTGTTGACATACTTGTACAGTTTTTTGAATCATTATGACTCAAAATAACGGGAAACACAATTTTGAAAATTTTGCCATGTAATGTAATAAATACTTAGGACTTTCAGAGCGATATAGTTGTATGTGAAATTAATTTTTACTAACACAAACTCTTATAAATGTTAAGGGCAGCTTAGGTGATTGTTGAATGTATAATATATAGGTATAGTTGTTGGTTGACACATTAGAACGTGCATGTTAAGCATTTTTTCCACAAAAGATCCAACTTTTAAACTCAGTTGTCAAACTAATGCGACTATTGAGATTTCGTATGAAGAAGTGCTACTGAAGATATAGAACATGATTGCTTCTCTCGTATATAACTGAACAGTGGAGGCCAGCAGCATGATCCTACATTTAAAGTTACAACTTATTATGACTCGAAATAAACGATTTATAAGCAAAATTGATGAAAATGATTTTTTTGATACACATACTGTACATTTAATTTAGTGATAGGTTCTGAAATTTTTCCTTTACATCATGAAGTTTTAATCAGGTTAATAATTACTAGAAGTTGTATGAACTGAAAATTCTGGAGAAACCAGCTAGAGCTAAATTAAAAGACTTGAATTTTTTAAAGACTTCATGTACCTTAAGAAGACTTCAAGCAAGAACGTGAATATTATCTTATTACAAAAAAATTTCACAAAACGCGTTACCACTACCTAGTGTTATAAACTTTAAAGAGAACAATGATAGATTTGACGATAATAATGTAAAATTTGAATTCAACTAGGACTTATGTTGTTTCTTTTTAAGTTAAGCAGTTGTTTGCTATATACAAAAAAATGTCCTCTCTTACGTTCAGATTCTGCCTAATTTATCATAAAACAAAACCGAAAAATTTTTTCTTTTCTTTTCTTAGATTTACAACAAATTTTCATTTTTTGTGTTTAATTTTTTTAAAGGAAAAACATGAAAAGTATAGAAGTTAATAATTTGTTTTATCCGCATTATTGAGAATATGTCGGTTTTTGTATTAAAATAAAAACAACAAGAAAATCTTATTTATCTCAACGCCCAAAAATTTCCCATTTCCCACCGTATCCCCATAAAAATACATCTAGACACAAGACACGCTATATTCTCTCATATTTTCTTCTTCTTTGTGGTTATTTTTGTCTCCTCTCAGATAATTTTTAGTTGTTCATTTCTTGTGGGTTATCAAATAAATGTGTGCCACATAAAATTTTTATTTTTATTCCTATATTTCTTTTATTTTAACATAAAGAAAATATTTTCTACATTCTATTATTACAGTGCTTTTTAAACTTACCATTTGTTCTTCTGTTTATTTTTCTTCGTCATTTCTCTGGTTCATAAAAATTACAAGTAAAATTAATTTCAGCAAAATTTGTTGATGGTGAAATTTCTGGTTGAAATTTTCTTAGGGGTGATGGTAGTCTGACGTCATCTATGTTGTAGTTGTTATTTTTATAAAAATATGAAAAAGAGAGCAAAAGAGACAAAGAGGGGTTTGTCGTAAATATGGTTATAAATAATAAATAAAAGTTGGTAAATTTAAACTTTTTCGGTTCAAAGCGGTTTAGGTATAGGTATATTTTTTATCTAAATTCAATTCTCATCATTTTAGCGATTTTTGTTTTGTTTTACCAAATTATAAATAATTAAAAATAAATAATCAAAATAAATAAAGTAAGTGTAGAATCATAATTTAGTTCTAATTAATTTTTCATATTTATTATCCTCATAATTAATGTTTGCAACCAAAATAATCCCATAAAATCAAATTTACAACAAAAGTAAAATTAATGAAATTCAAAAGATATATACTAAACAGGGTCTAATAAAAATGAAAAGCTATCCGTATAATACTGCGATATTACATAAATTATAGTTTTAATGTTAAACTAAAAAGATCTTAACACCTCAAGAGGCCACTAAATAATAAACAAACAAGAAAAATCGTTTTGACAATATAATAGAAAAACCAACTAGAATCTAAAATCCCCAACTATCAATTAATTTTATTTTGTGAAATATAATCAAAAAATAAATTTTGATGAAAATATACGAAACATACAAGGAAATGGAACTGAATTTGTTAATACAGACAGTAAGATTTCTAGTCACATTATAAAAGTTTGTATAGATTAAATTTATTTGAAGAACATCTAAATATTCACAAAAAAAAGATTTTATTAAAAAAATTCATACGCAAAACGTTTTGAGGCCTCGGTTCGCTATTAACCCGAAAAAATTCACAATAGTTCAAAAATAAATTTAAAATCCATGTAGCATAATTGCACATAAAGCACAAATACTATATTATGTATAACTTCTCTCTCTCTCTCTCTCTGGCGTTTACATCCCATGGAGGGATTTTGCCGTCTGTGCAATCAGCTTCCAATCGTCTCGTTCCATGACCAGTTGACCCCAGTTTCGACATCCTATATCACGAAGGTCTTGGATGATGTCATCACGCCAGCGTTGTCTAGGTCTTCCTCTTCGACGAACACCAGCTGGTTGTTGTTGGGACGCTTTTTTAATCATTCTATCTAATGGTGCCCTTTCTACATGACCAAACCATCTAATCCGGTTAGATTTAATGAATCCGATTACATCGCAGCCTCCAAGAAGCTGTCTGATTTCATGATTCATTCGGATTCTATACTGATTTTCAGCAACTTTACATGGACCATAAATTGTTCGTATGACTTTCCTCTCGAATGTTGATAAAATTCTACAATCGGAGGAAGTCAGTGTCCAGCTTTCGCTTCCAAAGGTAAGCACAGGTCGAATTAATGCTTTGTAAAGTGTGAGTTTGCACGACTGCGAAAGATGTTTAGATCGCAAAAGTTTTGAGTATGCGTAGAAAACTCTGTATGCGGCTGAGACACGAGCTTTAATATCTGCCTGCATGTCATTTGACGATGTTATTACAGACCCGAGGTATTTGAAGTTTTCCACACGTTCCACTTCATAGTCGCCAGTATTCAGATTGCCGGGAGGTTTTTTCCTGGATGTTGTTAATAGTTTAGTCTTGCCGGTGTTAATGCATAATCCAAGTCGTTTAGCATTTCTTTCAAGCCGAGAGAGACTATCCTTGATATCGCTTGTTCTACGTCCGAGAAGCACAATATCATCTGCATAGCCAAGAATTTGACTAGATTTGTTAAATATACAGTTTTGTGTCTCAATGCGGCTTTTTCTTATCGCGTACTCAAGCGCCAAATTAAATAGTACGGGTGCGAGTGCATCACCTTGTCGAACACCTGATGTTATATCAAAAGAGTCAGAAACTGACCCTTCGATTACTATTCTACAGTTTGATCCCGATGTTGTGAGTTTGCACAGAGAAACAAGTTTCTCTGGAATACCAAGGCATATGAGTGCAGACCAGAGGTTGTCGCGGATGATGCTATCATATGCTTGCTTGAAATCAACGTAGAGCTGGTGAATGCTGATGTTGTACTCCCAACATTTTTCCAGAATCATCCTTAAGGTAAAACATTGATCTGTGGTTGAACGGTTGGGACGAAAACCACACTGATAGTCGCCGATGATAGATTCGGCAAACGGGATGAGCCGAGCGAGTACGACATTAGCTAGTATTTTATATGCAGTGTTCAACAGTGCGATTCCACGATAATTTGCACACTTTAGGCGGTCACCTTTTTTATGTAGCGGAACAATGAGAGCTGTTTTCCATTCAGCAGGTAGTTCTTCTTGGTCCCAGATTGCAAGAATCAGATCATATATACGTGAGACCAGAGCTGCTCCTCCATTCTTAAGTAGTTCTGCAGGGATTCCATCGATACCTGGTGATTTGCCATTTTTTAATTTTTTGATGGCAGCTTCCACTTCTTCTATTGTTGGGTAAGGGACAAAAATCTCCTCACATGACGGAGCAATTGCTCGAATAGGATGAACTTCGTTCGTCCTATTCAGTAGGTCTTGAAAGTGGGATCGCCATACTTCCAGCACATCACGTTCACTTGTTGTAAGCTCGTTGTTTCCATTTTTGATGGCTGTAGATCTTGGGTGGAAATCTTTGGTCAGATTCCGCGCATTGGCAAAACACTCTTTCGAATTTCCATTAGCCGCATGTTGGTTGATGTTTTCGATACAGCTCTTCATGTGTTCGCGTTTCTTTTTCCGTAGGAGTTTTGCTGAGGCTTTTCTGGCGCATAGATAATCAGTTTGGGAGCTTCGGGTATTTCTTGTTAACCATTTTTCTCGCAGTTTTTGTTTGTGGTCAATGCTTTCGCGGCACTCGTCATCAAACCATTCGTTACGTGATTTCGGTGGTCGTTTTCCGATTGTAGTTTGTGCTGCGGATATGATGGTTGATTGAAGCGTTTGCCATTCTTCTTGTATGTTTAATGGCATCTCAGATGGGATGTCATGCTCTTCTATGTTTTGCGTTACAATTTCCTGATATCTATTCAGTGTTTCCAGGTGTTTAAATGCTTCGACATTCCAGCGCACGGTCTTTTTTGCTTGCCTATTAAATGTAGATGATAATTTGCACTTATACTTAAAGATGACAAGCATATGATCGGTGTCCATATCAGCACCTCTGTATGATCGAACGTCAGTTACACTTGTAGAGTGTCTCTTAGAAATCATGACGTGATCGATTTGATTTTCAGTTCTTCCATCATTTGATTTCCACGTTGCTTTGTGGATTCTCTTATGAGGAAAGAAAGTGCTAGATATTACTAGATCATACATCATAGCCAGTTCAGCTGTGCGAAAGCCGTTATTGTTACTAGCATGATGCAAGCTGTTAGGGCCGACATGTGTTTTAAGTTCTGCACTTCTACCAATTTGCGCATTGAAGTCACCTACCACGATTTTTATATCGTGCCGCGGGATGTTATTGATGACTTCTTCGAGTTCTAGGAAGAACAGGTCTTTAATGTCATCTGCTTTGTCTTCAGTAGGTGCATGAACATTGATGATCGTTACATTAAATTTTTGCGTGCGGATTCTCATTGTGCATATCCGCATATTAATTGGGCGAAAGTCGATAACATGTTGATTCACGCGACGATGTGTGAGAAAGCCAACTCCAAATTCTCCTCCGTTTTCATGACCGCAATAGTAGAGAGTGTATCCTTTGGCTGTTTCGTGGATTCCACTCCCTGGCCATCTTAGTTCTTGTAACGCCACTATATCCAGTGTATAGCTATTGATTTGGTTTGTAAGTTTCAGTAGATCTCCTGGTCTTCTAAGGCTTAGCACGTTCCAGGTTCCCATTTTTAAATCGTAGTCCGGGTACAGTTTCCGAGGTCGTTCTAATAGTGAATCCGAGATAATCCGAGGCCTGTGTACAGAATTCATGACAAGTAGTTTTTTACGGAAATGGGGTGTTAGCCCTTCGCCCAACCCAAATTTTCGTGAATGGGTTCGTTCTGCATCTTTAGGTCACCAGAAACAACCTTTTTACATGTTTATATAGCGAGCCGCTTGATCCAAGACAGACGCCCGCTACAAACCGCCCCTAACATGGAGAACAGACGCTTGCTACACGTTTATATAGCGAGCCGCTTGATCCAAGACAGACGCCCGCTCCAAGCCGCCCCTAACATGGAGAACAGACGCTTGAGTTGCATTGGTTTTGTGGCGCCAATGACTCGCCATGGTGCAGAATCATTGAGTATAAGCAGTATTTACTCTGCCCCTCTCAACTACACCAACCTAATTCTGTTAGCATTACCCAGGTAGCACGGCGTGGACGTAGAATTTCGGATTTCACTACCCATGTATAACTTCACAAACAAGAATTTTAACCACATTTGCCACAGGGCACCAAATAAATTCTACATTTACATTAAACTTAAAGAGATCAATTTTATGTTATCAAAACGCACATTAAAGTTCTAATAAAAGACTAAATTACCATCCTGAAGATATAAATTTATCTGATAACTAAAAATAAAATATTCACATAACCCATTTTGTTGTTTTTTTGTATTGTTAGCAATGATAAAATGGAAATGATACCAAAAAACAAACTAAATAATTCATATTTTCAATTCAAAAATAACAACATATATGAGAGTGAATTGATATATAGATGTTCTCAGACATTCGTTAGCTTCACCATCTAAATAATTATCGGAGAGATACCTTGAACGTGTTTATTGTTATTTAAAATATATAGACTTATAAAAAATTATTTTTCTGATGAATTTATAAACATTTATTGACTTACCAATAATCACTTTAAATTCATCAGAATTGTTATTAATTTCCTTTTCGTTATTATTATCCTTTGATGACAATGAATTTTTTTTCATAAATGTTAAATCATCATTATTATCAGTAATAAATTTTTTTTTTTCGATCAAATTTTGTTCTGTATTATAAGGAAAATCTTTTGTCGATAATATTGATAATGATTTTTTATGATAATCTTTGATTTTAACTGACGATGATTTTAATGATTGGGTAGGTGAGGTTAGTGAGTTTACTTTAAATGATGATGACAATGATTTATTTTTAGATGATTTGTCTAATGGTTCACCATTATTAATATTATTACTGTTACAATATTTTTTGTTTTTTACGCTACAAACCATTTTATCATCGTACATTAAATTAATTTGGTTTCCAACCAAATTTTGATTATCATTTAATTCGTTTTGTAAGTCACGTTTCTGATTTTCTTGGGATTTCAATAATACCTGCAAAATAGGAAAAAACATAGCTTTATTAATTTTAAAATCAAATCGAGTTTTATAAGCCTAATCTTACCATTAATTTTTCAGGTTCTAATTTTGTAACTACGTCTTCATCAATAATCGTTTTATCAAATTTTCTTTGAATTTGTTTATCATGTTCCTGTTTTTCACTATAATAAAATAAAATAAAAATCAAATTATCAACAATTCCCATTGATAACATCAAAAACGTTTACCATAAAAATTTTTGCATTGACTGCATTTCACTTTTCAATTGCTTATATTGTGCTTCTAAACTATGAATCGATAACTTTTCAATAAACGTTTCTCCTCCTAATTTATTCTAAGAAACAAAAAAAAAGTACATTTCCATACCTTAAAAATCCTTCAACAAAAATTTAAACATTTATGTGTATAGCAAATAGTTTTGTGACATAAATATTAGTTGATAAGACAAATTGCACTTTCACTACGTCTAATAAACATTTTATTTACACAAAACAACAAAAGAAAAATCAAATTAAAATTCCACCAACAATAAAATAAAATGAAAATGGATAATTTTTGTATTTTCCTTTTTATATATAAAAACTTCCTTAATAAGTTCATTACATCGTCACATCAACACAAAGAAATGCACGGGGGTGTATAAATATGTTAAAAAATTATTTTCAAACTTTAGAAGAAAAATTCTTATTTTTTGTAATATTTAATTGTTATAAGATTCGAAAATAATCATAAAACTGATAGACCTGCAAGATAGGATACAGAGTTTTGGGATAAAGATCGTGAAATTTTTATCTTACACATTCTGTGTCTGTAACACAATCCTTATCCAACCACCCTTGTATTTGTTTTACTTAAGTTAAAAAAGATATGAAGAAAATGCAAAACAATAGAAAAAATGTAACAAACAGTAAACAATGTTATTTCCGTGCGTGCATGTCATTCGTGAGAGTAATTCATTCGTTACGAGTACAAAAAATAAAAGAAAAAGTTTTACGTAAACGACATGAATAACAATATAGTTTTCCATCAAAGGATTCTTACATTCTTTGATTTTAATTTGCATTTCAATTACTATAGTATCAGTAGCTTTAAATAGGTATAATTTATAAAATAAAAATATACTTTTCTACAGTAAAGTTACAGCGTTATAATATTAGATCTATTATTGATAAAATATTTGAATTTTATATTGAATATTTTTTTTAGGCTTATCAAAATTATTTTGACTAAAAGTGGTAGGATTCATGTCATGTGTATACCAATTTATACGATCTTTCATATTTAACATTAATACGATTAAATTTAGAAAACAGTTTGTATTTGAAATGGTGTTTCATTCGAAGTGGTTGGGCTGAGCGTTTTAAGTAAATTAGTCAGAAAAACAAACCACTTGCTGAGCTCTCTAAATCTAAACGAATAAAAATGGTTACGAACGAAAAAACTTATGTCAGAATTTGCAACTATTTGTGATATAAGCGATTTAAGAATTAATAAAGAATAAATTATATCAATTAATCATAAGCCACTTTTCACACAATTCACTTTAATTAGTTATATAACAAAAATTACTTTTCTGCACTCGAGTATCACAATACGACATATATCGAAACTCGTTTGAGTGCGGAAAAGTGAGTTATTTCCGCACTGATTTTTGATTTCAGCACTGCTTTTTCATTGCCGCACTGCTGCCAATTTAAAAGACGAAACGGTGCGTTTGTGTTGGTATTCATTTTTATTAATAAAGTAGAAATAAATGAAAACATTACTTTTGACCAAAGTTGAAAGAGCAATTGTGCAAGTTATTGAATGAATATCCTCCAGAAATCGGTTGTTGTGGCAAAGGCTCTCCAACCACTTTCAAGTTTGTTCGGCTTGTTTGTTTCGAAATTATTGTAAGAGTTGTACCGGCTGAAACATTGCCATTTTCAATGATTGATTCACTGGATTGAGCAGTGGTTGTTATGGTAACGTAACAGTGGTAACGTTATCAGCTCTAACAATTTTCGAACCCATGATGCTGTCAGCAATTTTACGATTATTGTTGAGCGAGTGTTGAATGTATTTTTCTGTAACTTTATCAGACTCCCAACCACCATGTTGCTTAATTGTAGTTAAATTCACACCCGAATTTGCCAACAAGTGTACTCACCCAGTGACGAAAGATTCAAGAAAATTGCAATTATTTTCGGATAGCCTCCAATCGTGTTATTGCCGATCGGCTGTTTGATGCATTTGCCTTTACGAAAACCCAAAAAGAATCTGTCGGTGATAACGCCATGAGGAGGTAGTCCTGAATACATCTTGAAAATTTCAACCAATTTTGTACGTCCCGATCACTTCCTTCGTTGATGACAAATTGTCGAATGATTTTGGTTTTCGTTTTCGGTACGGTAATTTTAATACCAGTGTCCATATATTCGACATCCTTTACGTTCAAATTCAACAATTCGCTTCGTCGACAAGCACCATAGACACCGACAATAAGGGCCACCTTAAAATTGTGAGGTTAGGAAAATGAAACAAAAAAATTATCAGCGTTAAATTATCAAAATTATCAATAAACATCGTCGGGAGTGTCCTTCAGGAATTTGTAGATTTCTTCAAAGGTGAAGATTCTTGATTTCTTCGCAAAATTGCTGTCATTTTTACGCTTCAAAAGAGCTCGCAAATTGTTGAATTTTGAGATATCGATGTTGTCCTTCTGTTGTCCCACGTTCAACGTGGATTTTAACATTGAGTAAATGCTCCATGTAGTTGACGATTAGAATTGTTTCATCTCGGTATCGAAATAAGCAAGCAACTTATTTTCGTCAATTACTTTAATTTTTTTTTCACTGCACCATTGTTTGAACGCTCCTTGCAAAGCTCTTTCTGCTGCTCCTTCCAAATCGGAATCCTCCCCTGAACTCATGTTTTGCAGTTTCTTAATAAAATACACGCGTAATGAAAACACGTTTGTAGTGTGGGAACAATCAAAAACAAATGACTTTTTTTTCTTGCATATAATCCAACTTGCATATTGTCAAGGCATTGTTGATCGATCAATACTTCGCGTAGTTTTTTTGTAGTGATTTTTTGTAATTTTTTTTTTATTTTTTGTTTATTGTGGTACTCAAGTGCAGAAAACGTTGTGTGCAACTCGTTTTGAAATGTATTTTTTTCAGCACACGTCCTAATTTTCAATACTCGCTTCGCTCGTATTGAAAACTTAGGGCTAGTGCTGAAAAATTGATCATTTCAAAACTTGTAGCACAAACTACTATTTTATAAAGTCTCTTTCCATTTTCAAATTAATATTTTCTTTAAATAACCGAATATGTAATTCTTAAAATATTTGAATAACGATTATAATTTTATCAAACCAAAGCACTTCATTAGTTTCCTAGGTAAATAAATAATTAAAATGAAAAATTGTGTTATTCAAATAATTTGTGTGTTATAAAATTTAGTCTTGGCTAGACAAAATACATAATGAAAACCAAACTATATATCTTTATATATTCTACCTCCTTCATCTATCTCTATATAATTTCTGTACTTTAGCTCTTGTATCTAGAAAATAATAGATATCACAATCCATAAAAATATTTATCACAATTAAAATTATGATGCAAATAAATATTGTCGAAAACTAGATATAATAGGAAAAAATCATAAACGGTTAGTATTCCATTTTGATTGTGTTTTACCTATTATTATCAGTTCATCTATCTATTTTTTATTTCAACATTAGATAAAATATATAACCTGCTAAAAAGAAATATTGTTTGTTTGTTTAAGAAAAATATCTTTTATTCTCAAATGAAAAGAAAACAAGGAAAAAGAAAATTGGTTTTCTTTAAGAATTAAGAATTCTATTATTTCAAGGAATAATATTCAGACATAAAATATAAAATTATGACAATTTTTCTTTTTAAATTTATTTTTTATTCATAAATTAATGATAATAATTACTAAAGAAAACGAATAACAAAAATTAATATAATTATTTTGGAAGCTGGAGCAATTATAATTACGTCAAGATTTTGTTTGTGTTTAGGATGTTGTTGATATTATAATTATAGTTCGTGGAAATTGTTTTTAATGATCTTAAATGGTTTCAAAAGAAAAAAAAAACTTGGTAAAATTGAGGTGGCATTCAGGGAGAATATAAAAAATGTGAAAAGTTTGATATTATATAAGAAAGTACCTAATAAATCGTGAATATATTATTTTAGTCATGAAGGGAATATAGTTTTTGATTTGTAAATTTTTTAAGAGATACTGGCGGGTGAACTCTATTCAAACAACGGTAGTAAGTAAACATTAGAAAGCCACATCAGAAAATTAATTTTTTTAATTTTCTGATGTGGCCAATAACACCCAAAAAGCAAACTGTAAATTTTACAATTTTTTTTTTAAATATACAAACAACTTATCAGTACATGCTTTTATTGCTGCTGGAAATTATGGTACTACAACATAAGAAGTCTGAAAGGCAGGATATTCGCTTAAAATAGAAAAAGAATTTAAACAGATTTGTCGGAAAATAGCAGATTTGTACATCGAGAAAAATAAAGAGATCTAATAAGATCTAAACAGGTTTCTTCAGATCTCGACAGATCAACATTCTGAATAAAAATATTTTTGTAGTAGATCTCAACTGATATTCGTGAAGCTTTAAGTTGCATGTTAAGAGAACTAAAAAGATCTCCGAAGATTCTAAAAGATCTTTGAAGATCACAGAAGATCTAGATATGTCCCAAAAATGCAGATCTAAGTAGATTAAATAATCAAACAATCTCTCTATTTTTCCAGAATATACGAAACCACTATTTTCTATTACAAAAATATCGCTTAATATATTAAACAAGCAACACAAAAACATCTAGTACATAGTTCAAAGTAGTTTGAACTTAAAAAAAATTACTAAGTCCAACTGTTCAACAGAGAATTATAGAATAATTTCTCCTATGTTTTACTGTAAATCAGTATTTTAAAATCAAGTTAAAATATTTTATTATTTTACTAATAATGAAACTATTTTATAATATCGAAAGAATGTAAATTTCACGCCGTGATTTAAAAGTTCTGGGATAGTATAACTGATATAACGAAAATTTTGATATAAAAAGATAAAATATCAAAAAGTGATTTCTACTCAATTCAATTTTTATAAAACAGTGAACAAGTTTGATCCACATTTTCGGAAATTTTTTTCTTTTTTTAATTTCTAGGAGTAGCGCATTAGAGCTAGGCAGGTATTTTATGTATTGTAATCGGCATGTTTACACTTTATCCTCTTTTAAAAGATAATTCCTTAGTTTTCTTACCAAATTCGATACAAGACCAATTTGATAACTTAATATTTAGGAGAAAATGTTCCAATAAATAAATTTAGCAAATAATATTTAGGAGAAAATGTTCCAATCAAAAAATATGAACCCAAAAATAATATAAAAGTAAAAAAAAATTTAAGTGATCTTAGAATTGAAATTCAACCTTACCTTAAGACATCTAATTTCATTTTTTAAATTTATAACTTCTTTGCGACTTTTACACAGTTCATCATGCAGTTTGTAAATTTCTTCTTCTTTGATTTGATGTTCTTTAAAAATTTTTCTATATTTGGTTTCTATTTCGGTATCCTATAGAAAACAAAATTTAATATTTATTTAAGTAATTAAAACAAAATGTAAAAATTAACAATCAATTTATTTAAACAAACTACTTTAAATTTCCACTCTAATATATATAATTGAGCTAATGATTTATCCTCTTTTACATCTATATGAAAAATAATGAAATTGCACGACCTACATTTATCTTTGCACAAATTCAATATTAATGAATCAAGTATGTACTTATAAATGTTAAAAATTTAAATTTTTGTAATTTTGCTTCTTGTTGTAAATGGTTAAATGAAAAATAAAATTATTGTCACGCCAACCTAATTCAATTCAATTTAATCTAAAAATATTATAACCACCATCATGTTGTATTCGAGTGAGTAGAATTATATCCATAAATATAATGGTTTTAATTTCAAAATAAAATTTAGTTTGTAGATTTTTTTTTATATGTGAAATTTTCAATTGTAACAATTGCATTAGAAATTTATTTACTTAAAAATCGATGTTAGACTTTATAACATATAATTGTGATTTTTGAAAGCCATTGAATTTTAAATATGACTATGTTTATACAGTAAGGGAGTTTGTGGACATATTAAAATAATATTTTATTACATCACGGATTAATCTACTATATTCGCAACCAACCATAATCGTATATCATAATAATAAACAAGATAATTTTCAGTTTTCAATACAAAAACATAGACATTAATCTCTTAAATATCTTAAAACCAAATCAGCTAACAAACTTAATGTCTAAGAAAAACAAAGAAAATAATCTCATTCCACACAAATCACATAGGACAAAAAAACTATAAAAATCATAAATTCCAACTAACCCAATTTTTTGTACAAGAACATAAAATGATGGAACAAAAAACCAATTCAAATGCCATGAATTCATGAATTTATGATTGTTTTTTATTTCCTATAATTACACTTCCATTTCTTCTTATATTTTATTAATAGATCACAACGATTAAGCTTAAATATTGCAAAATATTTTCGCCAAAACAACTGATAAAATCTCTATGAAACCAAACAAAATTAACTTAAATCCTGTCATCAATTTATTGGTTTTAGCTAAATAAATCCGAAAACTTAATTTTCTTTTTGTTTTTTATCTTAAAATTTCTACAATATATTTTGGAATTTTATTTTGTTATAAAAATTTAGTTCGATCACATGATTGTAAAATAAAACGAAGAATTTCCAAATTTATTACATTAGGAATTATGTCCGTAAATTTTTATTGGATGTGTTTTTTTTAATAAAAGTGTAGTAGGGATTACAATATGCGTCACAACAAATAAATATCTTTTGAGATGTTAATGAATGGTCTTCTAACACTTTTGTGGATAAAAGCCACCCGATACTATTGATTTTAACAAATCATTCAATTTATATGCAGTTCAAACAACAAAGTGTTTGTGTATTCTTTGGAATAGATAACATCGTCGTTCCATCTGACCATTGTAATTTTTCAACCACGGCTCTGTTACTATCAATAGTTGTGGGCTTTGTTTGGTCATAATTTTGGTCATCCATCTCTCCTTTCAATCAATCCTCTGTGTACATAAATTTTTAATATTTATGCATAAAGTTAGTTAGTTTGGGAAATCATACCAACAAAAAATTAAAAGTTCAAAGTACTTTAATGCGACAATTTTTTCATAGTTGGTAAAAATAGCAATTTTCAGCATTTTCGTTGATAAATATTTTAGTAGTCTATTTGTTATCCAGCACCATAGTTGGATTGAAATAAAACACAATTACTATTTTATTTGGTTTGTAAAGCATAATGTGATGAAAATTAGGTCACTAAGTAAAATTGAATTTTTGTGTGTTTATTGCTTACGGTTGTTTTATTTAACAATGGTTCAAAAATAATTTTAATTCAAATTGTGTTAAAAAATTATTTTAGGTTCAGGTTCTCTAACGTTCAAATAATTGCCGGTTGTTTTTATTTAGTACATTTTCTTCATCTACATTCTTTTATTTGCCCACCACCTCTTCAAACGTATAATACCTGTTTCGAACAATGAATATAAAACAAAACTTTGCTTTAAATTTCAAGAAAACTTAATTTCATGTCTATTTTCCCTAACGGAAAAACAAAAATAACTATTTATGACAACTAGAGACATTAAAAGAAAAGAAAAACTACTTCAATTTTCCTTTATTTCGAAACACAAAAATTTGTTAAATCATAACAATTGAAGAAATGAAAAACTATCGTTGGCAATTTATGTCAGTATCATTGTCGACAAACTTTTATTTTCTCCAGATTTTCTTTATTTCTTTATTCTATTGCCGTCATTGTCATCTTCTTCAACAAACAAACGCTGTAAGACAACGAAATATCCTTATATGTTGTATGTGTTTGTTATCTCAAAATATTATCTGTATTTAAATTTTTCAGTTTTTTCCAAAATAAAGCGAAGATAAAAAAGACTTATTTATTACAAAATGATAAAAAATCGGGGAATAAATAGGAGATATATGTATAAGACAAATACAAAACAAACATAAATAAAATAAGAAAAACAGATTGTAAAATGGATCAGTTATAAAGTTAACAATAGTTTTAGTTTAAAAAAAAATCTTACGATATTATTTTGATTTCAAAAAATTCTTTGGAAATCTTTTTGCTAGTTTGATTTTTACTTCACCAAAATTTTAAATTGTGTGCAGTAATGCAATCTATCGAGAAAACAAAAAAACTTACATACCACCCCAAATTTTGTTTTTTCTTTTGTTAAAATAAAAATGTTGGTGTATATCTGTGGGTGGGTGGGTTGGTTTATGACATTCTTACATAAGATCTTGATGAAACTTTAGCAAATACCGGTTCACTTGAAAATGGAAGAACTAGATTCATTTCAAAATGGTGGGGATCTCCCGAACACCTCTAAGTTTAAATCTTCAATAACTTCTAATCCCGGTTTTCGATCGATTAATCTTGGCACTGACGAGGATAGTTCGAATCTCAATCCGAAACACGTATAAGAGAAAGAAAGTTTTTTTCTCTGAGAAAAATCCAAAATATGCTTTCGAATTGAAAAATTCAAAATAACTTAATTAATTATTTAGTTTAAGTGCTCATGAAATCTTTAATATATAATTCAAAATTGTTCAATATTCAAATCTAGTCTGTAATAGAAAACGCTGAAATAAATAGAAAATTTATACGCTTTAAATAAATACTAGCGAACCCGAACAGTTTAGACTAACTAGTTGGGTAGTTGGCGATATCTCACTTCGGTGAACATCTGTTTGAAACTGTAAAAATTTTGTTCAACCAACATTGACTATACAAGCGAGGTAAATACTTTAGAAAGCTAACATAACTAATTCACGTCGGTGTATTTTAGTAAACTTTGAGCGAGAGTAGGTCTCAAGAGAAAAACATTCCTTTCTTTAACCTACAAACCCTACTTTCAAAATACAATCAACTTAAAACAATATATTCAAAGCAATATTTGTTACGTAAGGGTGAACATTTCTGCTCGTATATGGCAAAAAGGAGTTAAACCAATAAATCAATTTTTGTCTAATAACTATTTTCATTAAATCGAAAATGTATGTTTTAAAACTGTGGTTTAAGTTGTTTATTTCAATAGAACTATTAGTAGCGAAATAATTTTTATCTATTTACAAATATAGGACAAATAAATGGATAGGGTGAGGTTAGAAGAACTTATAATGGAAATATGTGGTTATGTTTAGAATTAAACGATTATTTGATTCAATAACCATTAGGAGGCAGCAATTTATGATTTAAGAGGGATGAATATATTCGTTTGTATTGTGTTGGATAAAAATTACAGAAGAGTAAAAAAGAATTGTTTAAAAAATATAGCCTAAGTCCTAAACCAGTTGAACACGGCGAATAACTAATATCGAACATAAGCTTTAGAGTGCATCACTTAAACTCCATAAAATCAATTACCATTAAAATTCGTTTTTAAAATAATTGAAAATATTTCCATGAAAATTTTTTCTAACTGAAAAAACACTCGAATTTAAATTTATATTCTTTCCACTCCTCACCATCTCCACCAACAAAAAAAATTATAAAATGTGAACAAAATAAATTATCAAAATTTTCTTTTTTAAAAAAATTCCTGTAGTTGGAAAATTGTTTTCTTTATTTATATTTGATTGATTTTTCTCAGTTTCAATAACAAAACCATTGAAAATTAAAGAATATGTAATTATCACATTAAAAATTATTAGTTAGTTCAACAAGGTTCGGTGCATTCAACGTAAAGACACATACTTTATGGAAAATATATATAGAAAGTATATGGAAAAGGAAACTAAATTTCTTATGCACACACATCAGATCGTATATTTATTTTCAATTCATCTAATATATCTATTGATAGTAATAAAATCCTTTCACTCTATAAATATAGAACGGAAAAAAATTAGATCACAACATTAAATTCATATCACATTCATTTACGTAAAGAAAATAAATTGGTGCTATGTTTTGTCGTGCGATAAAAGTCACAAGAGAGACGCGAAAGCAAAACACAAATTCGAAAAGTTGACGCTTGGATAGCTTTCGATATTTGAACATATATATAAGGACAACAACAATTTCAATATAGTTCTTATGGATCGATATTTCTATAGTCACCCTATATTTTTTTGATTATATCACATTCTGATTATAAGATTGATGATATATTAAAATGTATGGATCTATTTACGTATATTATAAGTCGATAGAGAAATCCTAATAATCTGTTAATTAATTCATAGAATCGAAGATAATTAACCATTTTTTTACATGTGAGAGAAGGAAGGATGGTGAATGCATAATCGAATATAATTATCTTTACTATACGACGGAAAATTATGTTGTACTCTGTTTGATTTAATTATAGTTTGCAATACATTAGATTGATTTTATTATTATTACAAATAATCGTCATAAATAAAACGGAATTGCTTAGAAACTAATTAAAATAATTTTGTTCGGTTAATAGTAAGAGACTTTGATGTGACTGAAAATTAAACCCAGATGCCTAGAGTCGAGTCAGTTTTTTTAATATTTATGCTTCTCGACATCAATTGATCCTTGAAAGGAAATGCAATGTAACCGTATGTGATAAAATTTATAAAGCTAACTCTTATATAACGACTGATGATTTACTTTCTTGCAGCAAACAATTACCGAGTACCGACCTTGTTGTTCATGGAGCCGAAAATAGTAGTGAAATTCAAGAAACATTTCAAGTCATTTCAAACATTAGTCATTTGCTAGTATTGGAAATTATTTAATTTGCAACCCCAGTTTGAACTCTTTCATAAATTTACATACAAAATTGAAACCTAATCAGTATTGGTTCTTGAAAGCTTTTAAAATTTTAAGAAATGTTTACGATCGAGTTATCCATTAATAAGAAAATATAGTACTTAAGCTTACACAAATCGGTGTCCTGTGAGTTTGTTTTTCATTTCCATAAAAATCGATGTCAGGTTGTTCATCTATATGTAAACTATTTGTTGAATTTTCGATTGTTGTGGATGTTGGAAGTGATGACAATCTTTTAACAGTGTTTTGAATTTCTGTTATAATTTTCTGAATTGTTTTTTCTTCTGGTAGGAGAATTTTAATACGAGTATTTAATTCAATAAGCAAAAATTGTAAAGTGTGCATTGGATCAAATTGAATGAAGTCACTATTATTTCGATAAAAGCTTTTGACAGTTTTATCAGAATAACAAGGAAGTTGTAGCTGATTGTCATAAGTAGTCTGAAATAAAAAAAACTCCTAATTACATTCATCAACATAAAAAAGTATATTTTGTTTACCTTTGTTAAAATATTAGCCCATGTTTGTTGTTCAACAACATTCATTTTTGATTCATTACGTGTTACCGTTGTTACTTTATTACAGTATGAAGAAACAGGTAGGTTAATTTGACGAATTGGTTCAAAATGTGGGACTGGTGATTTAGAATGAGCACCAGAGCTCATGCATAACCTTTGTATCCGAGGTCGGTCTTCTTTATCTAATCTTGCTTTACAATTTTTTGTTTTTAAAATTATTTGAGAACCCCGTATAGTTTTACAATGTTCTAATTGTGACTGCATTGTTATAATTTTTAATTTCACAATTTATTTTGTTGTCTTTAACAGTAAATAAAAATTAAAACAAACTACCCATAGCAAGTTGAAAATTTGACATTAGTAAAAACTCTCCTAAACAAAAAAATCTACTGCCAACATAACAAAAGTTTAAGATGTAAACAATATTTTTGGAGAGAAATAAAGTTTACAAAATTTAAAAACCTGTGATTTCGACCGTTACCGTTATTGTAACAAAGCGATATTTCATAAGCATGCTTGAACTTGCATAGGAATCGTGCGTATCTGAGTAATTGTTATACGCCGTGTTGAGTATAAAAACTAGTGAATTAGTTTGTCGTTTGATATATTAATAGTTATTTTCGCTACGTTTATTTTGGTAACATCTTGCTTTCGTTTCGGAATCACCTTCGCGCGCATGTTAGGAACAACGTTTTTCCTACAATCGTTAAAGAATCACTATTTTCTACAATCGTCTAATTAGAATCGTATAGTTTTGTCAAGATTTGAAACTGATAATTTATTGTGAAAATCAAGTTGCAATGGTTGGTATGGATGAATCTTGTAAACAAAAAATACGGAAAACAAATTGTGCATATGTGAATTTTTGTGGCAAGAAAAGTGCTGGAAAATAACGCAGACAGTTCAACACTAAACTTACTTCCTGAAAAATCAAGAAAAAAATACGAGAAATCGTATGGAAGTCGTGAATTGGTACCGTCAAAAAAAGGTTAATATGGCTAATAGGAAACAATTTTTCTTGCCTACTTTGACGAATTAGGTGAACAACTGCAAACTGCAACACTGTGGTCACGGTATTGAATGGTAAAAAACACTATGATTTTAAAGAATGGAACTGATATCAGTAAATATTCTAAAATAATTGCTTTTTTGAAGAGGAAAAACGAAGGGTATCGACCCAAGAAATCCAAAACGTTTACGAAGAACCAACTATTCTTGTTATGGGAAAAATCAATGTTTTCAACAACGTTAATCCACTTTTGTTTCCTCGCGGCGTCCAGTGAGTAAATTAAGTCCTCAGCCACGTCTGCCTCACCACTACTAAGGTACTCCTCATATAATTTATCGCTCTCTCTACTCCAGCCAGGAAACATTCTTCACGGAAGCCTCTTGGGATGCATTTCTTTTAAATTGAGATGATGGCTCCAACGAACCTATCATAATTTTTAGGAATGGGTGGGATAAAGCGAATCACTGCATCTATCTCCGACCTATATTTAGTTAGAATGTTGTTGTATTCCGTCATCAACTTAACACCGCGTTCAGCGGTATCATTAACAACATAGAAACTTTGGCAAAACAACGAGGCTTTAACGAAATCCTCATTCGTTGACCATTCCGGTGGGTCATGTAGCAAAAATTCAATACAAATTCTAAATTGATTAAAAAAATTCTGAGTTTTCTCTGTGACAAAATCACTAATGTTCTTATTAGCAAAAAGTTGCATATGTTTGACTGCATCAAAATTTTTTTTGCGAGTTTGGGGTGCGATGGGGATGTCTCGTGCTGGGACCTCAAGTTTTTGAACCATTTTTCGTTTTTTATCAAACGAAATCTCTGGGTCGAAAAAAGCCAAGCCAATATTTACTTCCGTTAAATAGTAAAGATGATAACAAATTTTGCTCAACATTTCTTCTGAAACTCTTTGGTCAATTTTTTATAAGCGATGGCCGATTTGATGAAATCCAAATCCTGATTTGCGGCTGCTGTTCGATCTATGCATTTGAACCAAATGTTTACATACAACATAACAGAAATGCAAACGTCTCGAACTTTATTTAAATCTCCAACTGCAATATCATACTGATTACGAAACATAAATATCTTCAGGAGATAAATGGCTTTAGCCATCCAGTGGGCGCGACTTGTCGAACCTAGGCGTTTGAATTTGTAATTCTCAATGGTGTCGTCAAGAAAAATCAATGTAACCTCCAAAAATTCTTTATAGTCGCTGCGTGGGTGTGATTTTTCCAACTCTTCATGACAAAAACTTACTAGAGCTTCACACGTGTGTTTTGGAATTTTGTTTCTCAGTTTTTTGTCCGATATTCCACTTTTGAACATTTTTGGATTAATTTTACTATCGTCCCATGCCCTCTGAAATTGGTTGAACAGCGAAACAGCGTGGTCTTTCCAAATTTAAGATCATAAACAGCCCATAGTTTAATCTCCTGTATGTGATGACGATATGGGAATCGAATCAAGTTGTGGTCAATCTTTTTTTCCACCTTTTTCTGGTCCAGTGTTACTTGATGTCGTGTAGTAACGCATGGCTCCGACTTTATCAGTAAGATCCCATTCTTTAAGGCATTCATATATCGTATTCGCAATCGATAAGCCGCTCCCTTCTTCGCATTTTGGAACCGTTAATAACTTCTCAATAAGTATTACCAAATGTTACTATGGTTGGCAAACGATCTACTTTACCATGTCCAGTTAATTCTGCTAGCAATGTATCCCAAAAAATAAAAATTTGTGTTACTCAAACAAAGTCTAAATCTAACATAAAAATTTATTTTTTCTGAATTTTCGCAGAAATTTTTTTTGGATTTAAGAAGAAGAAATTCGATACAAACGCTTTCCTAAAATCGATTTCTACGTAGTTAGGTTCGCTGGAATCGTAAATTAATTAAACTTTTAATAAAAAAATCAAAATTATGAGATATATTATGTTTTAAGATGATTATATCTGATAAAAATAAAAAATCCTATTATTCTGCTAATTTTCTTTTCTTCGAAGCCACTGCGCGGTGGTTATTATTTTCCGATTTCAGTAAAACTGCATACACTTCATTTTCGAGTCAAATGGAACATAATTAGTCGGTGGGAGGGATAAAAATAACAACTTGATAAGTTAGGTCATGTCTAGTGGACACCTAAGTGAACTAACTTCAATTCCCAATAAGCAAACTCGCATAATTTAAGGTTCTCGCTAAAATAACCAGTACGAAATAAATAATCGACATAAATTATTGAAGAAGTAAACCGACGTCTTGATTAAATTAGTACTCAGATTTCTAAAACAGTCCCGAGGAACGCCTTACGCCACTATATTGATTAGGAGATGGAACGTAACTTTATAAGTTCCATTTCAGGCAATTCACACGAACAGTTTTCATTTTAGGTTGAACACCTGGCCTCGATGTATTGGGCTACTAAGGTCGCTGTTGTCTGAAATACATCAATTGCTCAACCATAAATTGCTTAACCATAAATTGTGGCGTACATTCTATTAACATGATTTTAACATTTCGATAATTTGAATTCTTACCAATGGACGGTGAGTCACGGACACGCACATCGTCGAAGTTTGGTATGGTAGGAATCGTAATAACCATAAAAAAATTATATTCCAATCTAATGTAACGTCTAATTTAACATAAACCGTACAATAAAATATTGTGTTTTTTAGGAAATTTGCCGTAATTTTATGATTCAAGGTGTAATTTTTTTGTTTTGATTCTATCCACGAAGGTATATAGCACATTCAACTGCTTTCATATAGATATTTTGTACATAAAATAATTACTTTTCAACTCACCTCTATGCAGATGCTAAACATAGCCCACTATGTATACGAATTGCAGTATTCTATATAAATATAAACAAAATTAAACTAAAGATACTTTCCTGTTCCAAGGTCGCTCTGCCTATTTGTTACACTCTTACAGCATTCTTTTAAAATAATATTTTTACTCTCAATGTACAACAGCAAAGTGCGAATGCGATATTTGTAAACAGTTCTCTGAATTTAAAAAAATTTTCTCAAATCTCATTTAAAAAGTATAATATAACATTTTTTAATAAACAAAACATAAAAAATTTTCAAAACAAATGTTTTATTGTACACCATTCCACTTGTTAATTTGTTATTCAATATTCAGTCAGTCAGCGAGATAAGTATCACACAACAGGTAATTGGGTGACTTAATCTATAAGTATATTAAAACATTATGTGCATTTGATAAACAAAAAAAAATAAGTTAAAACTTTGATTATCGGTTCGGTTTAAATTAAACAATAAAAAAATAATTAATTGTTTTTTTGTGTCCTATTGTAAAGTGCTCTGTTGTGCTCTGTGATTTGCGAAACTTTTAATCTGTAAAACTCTCGGTAAGATTAATTAATTTTTTTAATGAAATACAAATATCACATTTGATTATATGTGATATTTATATAATAATTTCTGTTATTTAAATAAACCAACATATAAATACCGCGAATTCAATTCAATATGAATCGATTGCGTGGCATTAAATTCTTTGTAATTGTTCTGTGTATTTCGTATTTTAATTGTTCATTTTAAAACATATTGTCAAATGATTTAGTGATATTAGAGGTTGAGAAAACGGTGTAATAAACAAGTTTGTATGTGGTGAAATATACTTCAGCCACAATATTCAATAATGTTGTTTTTTGAGATAAATTTGATTGCGATAAACTTCTAAGGTCAAGAATGTCTAGAGTAGAGGTTCAACATTACTTTGTTAAGCGTTCAGATCTACTTGTTGAAGTTACTATTCCTCTTTCCGCGAACATAAGAACCGGTTCTTATTCTTTTCATTTTTGAAAAATAAAATTCCTTTTTGAAAGTTCTATTGTTTTTTTTCGAATAAAAGATCTTTCAAATAGAAGGACCAGTCCTTAAATTTTAAAAATAATTTAAGCAATTTTAACGTTAATGAATAATACAAGAACATAATGGCCATAGCTTATATTATACTATTTAAACATATTAAAATAAAATGGTATTTCAAAATTAATAATTACTAAATTTATATAAAAAGAAATATATGTAATATAGTTTTACTAGCTAGAGATGGCAGTGATAAAGTTTGCATAAAAATTTCAAATAAAAGAACTGGTCCTTCTAATTGAATAGGTGAACCGGCTATTCTTTTATTCGTTTAAAAGAACTAGCTTTTATGTTCGTGGTAAGACGGTAGTGTAAAAGCCTTTACTGTGAAATAAAACCTCATCAATTCTTTTTATTTTTACACAATTTGTTTTTCAGTTGACTAAAGCTGGTTTACCTAAAATTGTAAAAACATAATAAATCGTACAACGAAAAGGCCTTCGATTAAATTAATTGCTAGTATGATTACTGCAAAAGCAATTGTTATTTAATTCTCATTTTATTTAAATACCAACAAATCGTCATTTTCGTGTTTTATATTACAACATTGTAATATCCGAAAAGAATAAAGCTCAAAGAAATATGTACATGTTTACAATATAATAACAAAATTTTTACACGTGATTATCAATTTTTATTGTAAAAAAAACTATTTATTAGTCATTGCACTGCAACTTGATTACTATTTTTTTTTAAATAAATTTAATCAAGAAGATTAACAAAATTGTTTGTAAAGTATTTCGTTTGATTGTAGAAATCAACATGATGAGATTAATTTAGAAAGTTGTTCAAGTACAGATATACATACAAAGTCTATCAAAATCGTTGAATTTCATTATTGTAACTGTATTATTCAGAGATGCGCTTTTCGCGACATTTTCTTTTTCTCGAGAAAAACTGAGAAGGGAAATCTGTCGAGATAATTCTTTATTAATTTTCTTTAGTTAATAAATAATTTTTTAGCCCAAGAACTCTTCACAAACCCTATTCTCTAATTATAACCGCTAAATTATCAACAGCTATCTGGGGTTTTTTAAAGTTACTAGAATTGAGAGATTTTTCTATTTAATTCAGCGGACGCTTTGTTAAAGTTTCTTGATAGTCAAATCATTTTCTGTATGGGAAGCCAGTCCTGTAAAAATGCTCTATCAAAGTAAACAAACTATTCTTACGAATTTTGAAATCAAATAGTGTTTGGCTAAGTATGAGTTGATTGATGGCGGCTTGCTGCTAGTGTTGCTCAGGTGCGTTTTGTTGAGATGGTAATGTAGATGTGGTTAGTTTTATTGGACTTATCTGCAGTTTTACAAACAGTTTTTCTTCGTGTGAATTTGTAAATATTAGGTGCTATTTTTTTGTCCCGTCGTCAATATAGCATTCAAATTAATTAATAAATTTCTTAAGAACCATCCCTTGGAAGAATATAAATGTTGCGCACAAGAGCCCTCGTTTATTGATTAATTTATAATTTAGCTTCAAGTTATCAAAATTTCTTTAGGTTGACTTTTACGCTACATGTAAAACTTCATTTTGCCAGGAATTAAATTTATTTATTTTAATATTCTGACAAGCAGTATATCAGCAAACAATTAACAATTTTGATTAACCAATACAAACTAATACTTTTAGTAATTTAAACTCACGCTTTCACAAAACTATTTATCTACATAACTTTAGTATATGAAGATTGTTAAAATATATTGTAATAAAATAGTTTACAAAAAATAGCGTGGAAAGTATATTTTGAATTTAACATGAAAAATAATAACTCTAAAAACTAATTTGTTTTTTCTAATATGTCGTTATGTTAAAAACATCGCCAACTGAATTTGAATTTTTAAAATTTAATTTAAATGTTCGTCACAAGTGAAAACAGTTTTCTTTCCTCGGTTTTTACAGAGTGTTGAGATACACAATTTCCATTGGGGGTGTAATTAAAACAACTATACCATTTAAATAAACTTTGGTCCTCACTTAGGTCACCCATATAAAACTAATCGATAAAATAAAGTCTTCAAGTGAAATTCGGCCATAAAAATTACGTTCCTTTATGGAAATTATACAAAAAAAAAGAATTTTCTAATAATTCGTCAGCGATTCATCATTTTTATCATATCAATAACGGAGTCCTCACTCTCAATATGTAATATTTGTTTTATCATATGTCCGCTTAATCGGGACTGTCTATTCCGCTTAATCGGGACACATCGAGACTATTGCAATTGGTCCCGAATAAGCGGCTGGTCCAATTATCCAAAGTTCCACAAAAAGTAAATTTTAAAACTAAAAGGATTAGTAACTTTTAATGTATTTTTATTCATAAATTGCACAAAATTGAAAAAAAAAACTCAAAACTATGCGTATCCATACATATGTATTTAAAAATTATATAAAATGGATGTATGTACCATGTACATTAATATTAATAATAATATTAATATATGTATACATATACATAATAAACATGTTATATGTATGTGCATATATGTAATACATTCTGTTAGAAAACTAAGGTTTAAACTTTAATTAAATTTTTTGAAGAAATTCGTCCAAAGAGGTTTGCCTTTTGTTTTTGCTGGATTGTAGCTCAACAAAATCAGAGCACAAATTTAATGCTGACATGAGACTTCCGTCATTTCCATATTGCATAAAATAACGCTGTAATCTGTCAACACATTGTTTTGCCTCACGATAAGTTACGACCACAGGTTCTTCATCATCACTGTCATCGGCTTCCATCAATGTTTGATATTTTGATTTGATTGTTGCTACAATTACGTCCCCACAATCCTCATTTTCATCATAACACAGTAAAGTGTCGTCAATTGACGAAAATTCAATATCAATACCTGGTGAGATTTCATTTAATCCGTCGCTGTGCTCTGCAATCTCCATAGATTTTAAGCCGCAATAACCAAAACAATTTTGTATTGTGCTGGTTTTTACTGCTCGCCAACTCAACTACAAACTATATTACCTGTAAAATAGTTATTTTGCTCAAATTCCCTAGCTGTTGACGTACATGTAAGTATATTTTCATCGATGGATTCCAATATGTTTTCGAACCGACGAAAAAAATCATTCTTTTTCTGCCCTTTTTTTTTTCTTTTTTATTATTTTTGTTTTTTTTTTAATTTTTTTTCTATGTTTGCTATGATTAATAAATTTTTTTTGTATGATCTGTCCCGATTAAACGAAATATTGTCCGAAAAAGCGAAGTAAATTTGTGTCATTTGTTTGGTTTTGTTTCCGTTCTTTAGGATTTGTCCCAATTAAACGGCTGTCCCGATTAACCGGTGTCCCAATTAAGCGGAATCGACTGTATTGTGTTTGTTATCTAATTTAAAATTTTAGTTTATAAGATAAAACATGATTCTCAATCTAATTTAATGAATTATTCTGACAGAAGCTGACAGAAGCCTTCGTAAAATTGTAGAAGGGTTGCGCTGACTACAAGAAAAGCTTAGTGAGTCTTAAAAAATTTAATGA
Source organism: Diogma glabrata (assembly GCA_963693315.1). Classification (NCBI taxonomy): domain Eukaryota; kingdom Metazoa; phylum Arthropoda; class Insecta; order Diptera; family Cylindrotomidae; genus Diogma; species Diogma glabrata. Next base: position 457,430,033 of record OY856186.1, on the reverse strand, counting down.
GTGATTTTTGTTTGTCTTTAACTTTTTTCAAATTCTCGAGAAATAAAACCAAATTTCTTGAGAAATGAGAAATAAAAATCTATACGGAATTCTTGAGAAATCGAGCAAAAGAATTCTCGAGAATAATATCTAGTATTATTTACATAATCATCTATGTTACTGTGTTTCATATTTATTCTAAACATTGGTAATTACTCTGTATAAGACGCAGTTAAAATTGAAGATACTGAGACAAATTATTATTGCTACTCGGAGACACTTCCAGCGTTTCATTCAATTATCCTTCTATTTGAAATTAGAACATTAGAAATTCTTATTGAAATATACCTGTAATAAGAACGTGATTAAATTAGAAATTAGTTTTAACTAAACAATACTTTGCCGTAATTCCAGTTTGTGATTATCAAAAATTCTTCTCGAGTTTGTTGTATATATGGGTTTAGTAAAGGTGTTTGAAAAAAAATATATACTTACAATTAATAGATGGAATAGTCGATTCATAAAACAATAAATAACTACTTATACTTTACTTACTTACTTCAATTATTGTTGCTAACATTTTTTTCATAAATTAGTTATACCACTTTACCAAGGATGCAAACATGGTTCGAACTGATACGAACTGAAAATATTACAGCGGGTCAAATCTTTTCCATATCTATTTATTTACTATAAAAAAGATTTAATTACACCAGCATGTAAATGGTTTAAATTGGAGAGTATATATTATTAATTTAAATATGATTAATTTATATCATAAATTCAAATATTCAATCAGACACGGTTCGCTGACTGTATAGTTATAATTTATATAAGACGATTTCAGAACCTTAACATTATAAAAATTAAAACAAAATAATATTTAAAAATATCGAGTAAGATGCAGTTACATCGCCTCACATTTGACAATAGTATATTAAGAAACTAGTTTCATAATCGACGATTTTATCGCACGCAATCTGTTTAGAAAACGACCCGCGCAGCGGGGAGTTTTCTAAAGGATAAGTGCGATAAAACGTCTTATGAAACGAGTTTTTTATACTATTTTTTCTATTTTGCATTTTTTGTCTTGAAATTTTAAAAAATATTTTTTATGTTTTAATGTTTTAAAGAAAATTTCTAAAAATTTCAATTCAAAATAGTAAGCTCTGCGTTTCATCATATATCTATATATTTTTTTGTTGCAAAACTAGCTTTCATAAAATGTGTATTTTATTAAAATATAGTCAATTTGATATTTTGTTATTATTACTAATTATTTTAATTAATTAAAATATTTAACACTAATTTAGATTATTTTTTAATAATAAGATTAATTAATAAGAATAATTTTATTTATATAATTATTCGTTTTAACTTTCACTGACGTTTGTATGACCAATGTGACCAACCTTGAAAAACAAAACTTTGCGTATCTTAACAAAGGCCATTTCGATACGCATTTGGGTATCGAAATGACTTTATTTTAGACGCAAAATAGAAAAAAACTTTTTGCGTATTATCATTTATTTATCTTATTTTTATTATTATTACACACTTTTATTTAACTTGACTCTTGAGAGCTTTGATGGTTGAATTGAATTTTGTGATTCATTTTTCAGTAACTTCCCATTATGTGATTGATCCCAAATTGAAAAAAAAAGTTTGTTGAAGCAGTCAGTACGTATTTCTAAAACTTTTAAAGCAAAAAACTTTATAAATCTGAAGAAAAAAAATTCAAATTTTTCTTCATTATGAAAGACCTTAAAGAATTGCACTGAAATTCTCATCCTCTGGTTGACTCATTTTGAGCGAAGGAATTTTGGTAATACCTACTGTGTATATCATTATAATCATAGACATCATACATGTTTGTGTCATTTCATATGGATAAAAGGCCTTACATTATAAATAATGAACACAAAAAAAAATAAAAGTATGACATTTCGTTAAAAGCTTATAGACCTTTTTTCTTAAAGTTCAAATCGTTATTTTGGTGTATTTGACAGATTACATACAGCAATGATAATTAAAAATCAGTTATTATGTATGAAAATATGAAAATCCATAAGATCTGAATGCCCATTTACCGCGCTGAAATTTTGCTCATACTGAGTATCTCATTATTAGAGGACATATTACACAGTTTATAGATAGCCTTTGATAAATGAAAAATACGGCTTCAAGTAGATTTTTTTTAAATATAGACCAAAATAAACCAAATTAAAAAGGGTCGAGTCAAAATGTCGCAAAATTTTGCTGAACTTGACTGAAATTGCTTTTTAAAAAGTTCATTTAATAATAAAATATTTGATATTTAACATAAAAAAAAAATCTGAATCTAAAAGTCGCCATTTTTATAATTTTCCTTCAGAACAAAAAAAACTGATTCCCGACAGTCATATGCACAACGAATTTTATCTCTAAAACAAAAAATATAGTATGATTATTAATTCATTGGACGAAATAATATAAAATTGTTTTTATTCGTTGTAGTCCAAAAAAATGTTTTAATTTCTTATAAATTATTCATTTTTATTTTATTGTGACGACGCGTTTCTGCTTTACTCCAAAGCTATCTTCAGGTCCAACAAAATAAAATACTAACATAACAAAAAATAACAAAAAATGGAAAATTATATAATTTAAAAATATTTTGAAAAAAACTTACAAAAATGAAAACACTGTTTCAAAAAAGAAAAACTGAGAATGAAAATTCACATATATTTTTTAAAAAATTCTAAAAAAACCAACAAACAGAATGAAACTTTAACTTCTATCTTTTCAATTATAAAAAATTAAACAAAAACTGGTACAAACTGAAATTTAAATCAAAGCTAGGTAGGAATCAAATATTTAAACGAAAGATAAGTAGACGTTGTCAAAATAGGTGTGATCCGATTGTATATTCATATTATTTTGGAATTTTTTAATATAAATAGCTTCAGAAATTTTGCGCTTGGTAGTATTTGACTCAAAATTTAAAATCTCAGGATTATCCCAATCAATTTTATGATTATTGGAAACAGCATGATCACACAAAGCACTGTGTGACTTGTTGCCCTTAGCAATATGATACTTATGATCCTTCAGTCTAGAAACAAGATATTGTTTAGTTTCACCAATATATGTTAGACCACAATTAAGTTCAGCACAATTGACTTTGTAAACTAAATTAGAGAAATATTGTTTGGGAACAGGATCTTTAAGAGGTGTGAAAATACGCTTTCGTAGAGTATTGCATGGTTTACCAACAGCTTTAATATTATAGCCATGCAAAACGCGATTTAAGTTCTCAAACAAAACTTTAGTATAAGGAAGGGAAACAAATTTTTTTTAATTATTGCTCGCAATAGTTTATGCAATATTATTAGTAATTATAAAAATTCACATAAAAAGATTGACTTCAAAACCAAAATTTTACAAAAATATCTCACAGAGACAAATTCTTTTTTCAATGATAATCCTCATTTAATTGTAACCCAAGCTGACAAAGGTAACATAACAGTTGTTATGAATTCATCTGATTATGATAGTAAAATGTCTTCATTTTTAAATGACCCTGATACTTATAAAGTAATTCCGAAAGATAAAACTGGATATTTGCAAAGAAAAACAAATACATTTATTAGTAAACTAGAACTTAAAAGTAATATAACAAATGAACGTGCAACTCTTATGCGGAAGTATAACAGTTCTTTTCCACGGATATATGGATTAGTAAAGGTTCATAAGTCTGGTGAACCATTACGTCCTATTGTCTCTTACATTAATTCTCCTTTATATAATCTTTCAAAATTTTATTCTGATATTTTATCAAGAGTTGTTGGAAAAACCTTTAGTCATGTTAAAAATTCTTATGATTTTATTGATAAATTAAAAGATGTAATTATTCCTACAAATTATTCTTTGATTTCTTTAGATGTTATATCACTTTTCACAAATATTCCAAATGCATTAGTTCTTGAGTGTATAGATAGAAAATGGGATGAAATTGAAATAGTTATTCAAGAGTTTGCTTCTCAAGAATTTATAATTAGTAATATTCGACGACAAAATTTTGATTATATTAGGAAAACTAAAAATAATGTTGAATATAAAACTTTAGAAAAAGACATTTTCATTGAAGGACTCTTATTAGTATTAAACCATTGCTATTTTTCTTATAAAAATATATTTTATCAACAAATTTTTGGTTCACCTATGGGTTCCCCAGCTAGTCCAGTATTAGCTAATTTAGTTATGGAATTTATAGAAATAAAAATTATTGAATCTTTAGATTTTACTCTTCCATTTTATATACGTTATGTTGATGATATTCTTACCTCTGTTCCTAGTATATTAATTGATCCTGTTCTTGCTAAATTTAATGATTTCCATCCTCGTCTTAAATTCACTGTTGAAATTGAAAATGAAAATAAAATTGCATTTCTTGACACTTTAGTTATAAAAAATAGTTTTGGTGTGTTAATTACAGATTGGTATCTAAAACCTACTTGGTCTGGCCGGTATTTGAATTTTAACTCTTCTCTTCCTATTTCTTATAAAAAAAATACTGTATCTATTTTGACAGAAAAAATTTTAAAATTATCAAATCCCATTTTTCATCAAAAAAATTTCAAATTTTTAAAAACTACTCTTTTAGAAAACTACTATCCTGTTAAATTTATTGATTATCACGTTAATCATACCATCAATAAACTTAATAATTTAAATTTTGGCATTTCTACTATTAATAATCAAGATAGCACCTTTAAATTTGTTTCCCTTCCTTATACTAAAGTTTTGTTTGAGAACTTAAATCGCGTTTTGCATGGCTATAATATTAAAGCTGTTGGTAAACCATGCAATACTCTACGAAAGCGTATTTTCACACCTCTTAAAGATCCTGTTCCCAAACAATATTTCTCTAATTTAGTTTACAAAGTCAATTGTGCTGAACTTAATTGTGGTCTAACATATATTGGTGAAACTAAACAATATCTTGTTTCTAGACTGAAGGATCATAAGTATCATATTGCTAAGGGCAACAAGTCACACAGTGCTTTGTGTGATCATGCTGTTTCCAATAATCATAAAATTGATTGGGATAATCCTGAGATTTTAAATTTTGAGTCAAATACTACCAAGCGCAAAATTTCTGAAGCTATTTATATTAAAAAATTCCAAAATAATATGAATATACAATCGGATCACACCTATTTTGACAACGTCTACTTATCTTTCGTTTAAATATTTGATTCCTACCTAGCTTTGATTTAAATTTCAGTTTGTACCAGTTTTTGTTTAATTTTTTATAATTGAAAAGATAGAAGTTAAAGTTTCATTCTGTTTGTTGGTTTTTTTAGAATTTTTTAAAAAATATATGTGAATTTTCATTCTCAGTTTTTCTTTTTTGAAACAGTGTTTTCATTTTTGTAAGTTTTTTTCAAAATATTTTTAAATTATATAATTTTCCATTTTTTGTTATTTTTTGTTATGTTAGTATTTTATTTTGTTGGACCTGAAGATAGCTTTGGAGTAAAGCAGAAACGCGTCGTCACAATAAAATAAAAATGAATAATTTATAAGAAATTAAAACATTTTTTTGGACTACAACGAATAAAAACAATTTTAAAAAATATAGCTAGTCCTAAACTTTCACAAGTGGTTAGATATAAAATAAGCTTCAATTTAGTTTAAAAAAGAAAAGGCTATGCCATCTTTTTTTCAATTACACCATTTTTTTCTTATGTTACACCGTTAAAAATTATTTCAAAAAATTAACAGTGTACATTTTTAAAAACTTTGTTCTAATACCTATTCAACGACATATCATTTATGAAAATCGATTGAGTAGTTTTTCTACAATCGCTCGTCAAAATGCACTCACATCACAAAATAACACAAATTGAGGGGCACCCTGTGAAGACCCCTGGTCGAAAAAAAAAATTCTAAGAGAACTTGTATTTTTTATTTATCAAAGACTATCTATAAACAAAAAATAATCAAAATTAAAAGGGGTCAAGTCAAAACGTTGTTGAATCTTCGTGAAATTGCTCATATACATTTGCTGCAACGCAGCAATATTTATCCTCTTGTAAGATTATTCTACGTAAATAGTCTATTCTACGTAAATCCAATTTCAATAATAAATCAAAAACGATGCCTTAAAAAATTACAAAACAAAAATGTCATAATCCCATATAACCACTCGTCAAGGTCAAAAACTTTCACACGCCACTCGTCGAGGTCAAAAATATTTTTTTTCATAATTTCTCCTCTCAACCCCCCTTCAAAGAACATTTAAAAAGATGTGCCAACCGCATATGTAGTTTTTATCCAATCCTTACAACATTTCCTACAATCGAGATTCATTTCCTACAATCGTAATTTTTATTTAATCTTTGAATGAATTTTTAATGAATTTTAATAAAATAATGAATTTTTTCAAATTTTTTGTTTTATTATGTTCGGAGATAGGGTTTGGGGACAGGAAAAAACACACGTTTTTGGTAATAACTCAAAAAATAAGCAGTTGATAATTCATTGAAATTTTTATTTTGATCAAAATATTTCTATCTTTTTCGATTTTTCTAAGCCAAACTCGGGCGGTCAAATTAAATTCGGGCGGACACCGAAGTCTCACTAATAGGGTTCCGTTTTTACTTTTTTAAAGTACGAAGCCCTAAGAATACAAAAAATGAAATAAATACAAATACTTGCCAAACTTAACCTTCGAAAGGACTACCTCGAGTCAGTTTACTGAGGTGACCTTCTTTGCTGATTTTGTGGTCTTTCTTTAGAAAGTCTTCCATGGAGCTTTCTGCATTCTCTGACCCAAGGGTTCTTGTTGGAAATTCGCCGAAGTCAACTCTTCCGAAAGAAATAACAGCCTAGTACCGGCGTCGCAGAGTTCATGCCTGAATGGGTCGCCAGGTTGATGACCTTGACCTTTTGGTGGAATTGTTGGGCTTTTCCTTCCTCTCTTCTTTTGTTGATTTCGTATTTAATTAATATTAAGGACAACGTGAGGGTAAGAATTTCACTTTTGGCTCATGAATTCAATACTTTGGTTTTTCAAAACCGAAGTAATTTTAGTTACAATTTGTCTATTTGCTTCTTTTAAAATGAATTTTATCAAAAATTTCGGATCCGATAATGAAATGGGGTAGATACAACTAGTTTTCTCATACTTTTAAGGGTTGAGCAAAGTAAAGAATATCCTTTCATTTACTATCCTCACATTTTCGTAAATGGAGTTATGTTATATTATAATTTCGCTTCATTAAATAATATATAGAAATTATTTTCTTCTATTGAGAATACAATTCACCAATACACTTCTCACTTCGTCTAATTACAATTAAAATTATTCTAATAATAATGATGGAAAAATGTAATATCTTAACATAAAAACATAAAGTATTATACATTAATCTACAGAGCAATCATAACATAAAAAAAATTGTATAGAAAGTTACTCCAAAATAATGAAATTTTAATTTCAACCAGGACACTGAAGTACAAAAGCTTTTATGGTTATATACAAAAACAAAAAATGATGTTTATAAATATAATAAAATTATATAAAAAGCAATTCGTTATAAATAAATAAATACAGAAATGAAAATTGTATATATTTCGTACATGCTGGACCATAAAACCATAATTCGATAGTTTAAGGTTAGCTCGCTATCGATTTTCTTCTAATTCTTAGTAAATACATTTGAAATTAACGTATAACATATATTCTCGCTGATTATGTTTTTTTAGGAACACATTGGTCACGTTCAACAAATTGGCGTTGCCAACAATTTCAGTTGATCAAAAATGTTTTGCTTTTAGTTGCAGGAGATTTATGGTTTATTCTATATGTTGAACTATAAGTATAAACTCCGTATAAAAGAGCAAAAAGGAAAATTAAATGGGATGAAAATTTATAATTTTTTTATTTATTTATATTTCCCGAATTGAATTGAATGAACAACGATATATTTTCATTACTATTATTATTTTTGTTTAGAAACTGCATTTAAGGTTTTCTATTTTCCAGATTTATTCAATTGAATTGAAAGGTGAAGATAAGTAGGTTTTTCAGTGTTTACTCTCAATGAGACTTCTAGTCTTATATACTATTTTTCATAACAAAATTTAACTTATAATATTAAACAAAACAACAAGGAAAATCTCGACATGTTGATTTATTGTTTCAGTTGAAAATAAATATTTTATTTTTATTGTTTCAGGTTGATGGATTTATCGCGTTTATAGAAGAGATTGATTTTGAAATTAAATGAGAGTTTTTTTATTTTTTTATCTAAAACCTAATATCAACCACGAATACTTTATGCCTCTATGTAAAGAAGATTGTTTATCAATTTGTTTGTGTCAGAGTTTTTAATTGATGTTTCAGCAACATTTCTTTTAAATGTCTTATATTTTTTTTTTTTTCAAAATAAAATGCGTTGTGTGATAGGAATATTATAATATGTGTCACAACATCACAATCACATAGAATCCTTTTAAAAATTCCACAACATGCGTTCTGAGGTGTCAGTAACGGATTACCATAGAGGCGGAAGAGGCGGACGCCTTGGGCCCTACATGCACATTTGGCCCCCTCGCGACAAATAGTAATGATATTTTATAGGTATATCAGATGACTGCGTTCATTCAACCAAAGTTTTTAAACCTAAAGATTTTTTTATATTATCCCACATTTAAAAGTGTTAGGTTGTCAATTTGTACTACTTTTTTTCATGTATTTATTTTAAGAATTCTAATTTGATAGTTTTATAAATTTTAAATGTATTCCTTTTCCAATTGATATCGTAGAAAACACATTTTGTTTTGAAAAGCTCCACTGTTACGAATGAATATTAATACTAAAACTTTATTTGCTATGGGCTGTTATTATATTAATCGCAAAATTATTGATAAAAACATAAAATCCAGATAAGTATTTTTTGGGTATTTGAAGTATATTTGAGTTTTAAGTTTTCATCAATGATTTTGAATTTCTTTTAAGACCTACAATTTATTGAAAGCATGGGGTGTGTGAAATATATAAGCTCCTCGTGCTGCACCCTGGGTTACGCAAATAGTCTATTTCAACTTGGTAGCCAAACATTTCATTTCGAACTCTTGGCTATGATACAAAAAAAAATAAATATGAACCAAAATCACAATAAATGTGTATCCATGTTTTGTTTTAGGTAGATTTCATAGAAGAGTCTACCTATTTTTAAGTTTAATTTTTAATGTGTCACAAAAAAAACCATACGCTAAATATTGAAAGCATTAAAATGAAAACCTCAATTTTAAGCATATAATTGTACATTTTAGATTAATTTCATCTATATATATAAAATTGAAAGTATGTATGTTTGTCGTTTATGCATTAATAAACCATTCATCCGATCATCATGAAACTTTGGGAAGTTGTTGTTTACACTTGCGCATAAGTAACAGGTAAATTTTTTTTTTGAATGGAACCCCAGGGAGGGCCATTATAATTATCTTAAGGGGTTCTGCCTTAATGTTGATAATAATTTAACTTGATTTTTCTTTAAATATCGTTTTATACACAGTTGAAAAAGTAACTGCAATATTTAAAGCAAGTCTTGCAATAGGAGCTATGCGTTGCAGGTTATTAAATTGTAAAGTAAATGTTGCATTAAACCTAATTTCAATGCATTTCTATAAAATTTAAAACAACTCTTGAATCATAATTTATTTCTATAGAACAGCTAGAAGTTTTAATGCACCTTGCTACAATTTAATACATTAATGAAATTTTAAAATTCCCTAGAGTATTATCCATTTTATAAATATATAGTTAAAATCGTTTCATGTATGTTTTAGTTATCGCTTCTTAGCTGAAAGTCTATAATAATAGTGATTAAGGTGGTATGTATGTTTTAATTTTTTCCGTTGTAATTTTTTTATTTTAATTTGATTAATTTAGGCAGGTGCGTAATAATCAAAGTATCTCGAAATTATGATGTAATTTGCATTAAAATGTCATACTAAAAAAAATGTTCCGCGTAATTTATTTAATGCAAATAACAGACATTTTTAAACAACAAGCTTTTTTATTTTGCTCCAAGTACTCTGTTAAATATTGATGCAAAGAGCATTAGTTTAACTTTATATAGCAAGCTTTGTGTTTTTTTGTAATGGAAACTTCAGTAGGACCTATATGTGTAGCAATTTGCATTACAAATTCAATTTTTTTTAACTGTGTATATTTAAAAAAAAAAGTTAAAATATAATTGATTTTAAAATTTTTTGTTAATGGAAGTTGTTTGAAAAAACGAAGAAAAATTCGAATTTCAATCGTACTAAAAATCTTTAAAATTAAATATCTCAAGAACAAGAAATTTAGCTCCTTTGTAAATTTAATTTATTTTAGAGTAAAAATAGAACTATTTTTAGAAAAAAAATTAATTAAATTGCAATTGATCTTCGACCCTCGACCCTTTAATATTTTCATTTAAAAATTAATTATAAAAACAATTAAATAATTTTTTTTTCAAAGGACTAACTAATCATCTATCAAACAAAAAAGTTTGATGAAATCGGTATAGCCGTTCTTGAGTAATTTAATTTCAAAGTTACATCGGATTGGCAGAATTTTCATTTTTCATGCATGTTGGGGTGCCCCCTATGCTCAAACTATGCGCTTTAACAAAATTTTAAAACCAAAAATCAAAAATGGTCAAGTTCAAATCCCGACTTTTTCACCTGCGTAGATCACGTTTTTCATCTATAATATGATTGATAGGTGATAGGTGTTTTAGCTTTAGTTGTATATTTCGTTTTATCAATTTTGATTTCTTATATTTTACATTTTAGATACATTTTAGATTAATTTCATATTTAACTAAATAAATGAAAACTTTTGAACGTGTAGAATTAAAGAATAAAAATGTTTTTTTAGTCAGAAATACATATAACGTTATTGGTAAAATCTTAAATTTGACCCCAAAATTTTGTTCCGCCTCAGGCCCCTTAAAGGCATAATCCGCCACTGTGAGGTGTTGATAAACGAACATTTCTTTTTCTTTTGAATAATTATAGATAGCTAAGCAAAAAATCCTAGCATATATAAAATATGGCATAGGCAGAGGCGAAGCATCTTTGGAAGCTAGGGAAGCACTGCTTCCCTTTGAAACAGGTCGTCGTTTTACAAAACAATTATTGGTTTTTAATAAAGATTTTGTCAAACATCTTCCAATAAACTTTATTAGAATTTCAATACTTTAGTAGTCATTTAAAATAAATCTTCATATTTTCTCTTAAATTATATACAGATATATTCATATAAATATATGGTTTTATTATTATTTAATTATATTAATGCCTTATACTCATAAAAAAACATCAATGCATTCAAAATATTTATTTTCATCCAAATAATCCACGAAAAAGCTGTTCAACTTGCAGCGTACTAAAATATATAATTTGTACGTAAACAACAACAACAAAATCGAAAAGAAAATTGAAAAAAAAAACAAAAATTGAAAAAAACCAAAAGAAATAAGCTATGTTGCATATAGCATGTACTATCATAGTAGTGCTATGGTAAATTTATTTTGTTTTAGCTTATATTTATACTGGTTTAATTGTTTTAGCTAAGTTTTATTACTTTACATCAAAGTATTGATTTTTAATAATGGTGCATGCACAATGTATGAGGTTTTTCCTCATGAGATTTGAGCAACTTTTTATTATTATTTTTTAATAGAAATGCAATGCTTTAAAATGTAGGTAGCTCAATTCTCTACTAATCATGAGAAAAAAGTTAAGAAATTTTTAACTTTTTCATTGAGGAAAAAGTATTTCAAAAATAAATTTTTTTTTTCTCAAAATAAATTTTCATACAAACTTGGATCTCATGAGAAAAGTATTTTCATTGTGTATGCTCTGTAACAGTTTCGATGTTTTGTTTGATTTATAAATATTACAATAAGTAATTTATTTATTAATTATTATTGCAGGGCGGTTTCCAAAAATGTTTTGCTTTAAAATATAAAAATATTTTCTAATAAGAAATTAGACGACTTTGATCACTGATTTCTAAATTACGTAGGTATATTTGTCTCTTGGGATTCGTGGCTCTATTTCTCGATTGTTTGTAAGGATAGGACCAATCAACAAATATAATTATATATTTGTATATATTATACTGATGATGAATTAGTATATTAATATACTGATGATGAATTTTAATTTAGTAACTGTCCTTCTCGTATTGTGCATTGAGAATTTTCTTGCAAACTATGTTGGGGTATTGCTAGCAGTGTTGAATTCAACACAAGTAAAACTCAAGTTTGCCATTTTTCTAGGTTATCAACACCTAATCCATTTTCATTAAAGTTTGATTTGAAGAAAATGATCTTGAAGAGAAAGAATCTGTTAGGCTTCTAGGAGTTGAGATTGAAAATAATATGAAATGGAATTCTCATATTTTTAGCCTAGCTAAGAACGATTTTAGGGTCAGTGTCGTAAGGTTTTTAATAGCGAGCAGCTTCTTTTAATATATAAATCATTTATTCGTCCCTGTATGGAATATTGTTCTCACATATGGGGTGGAGCCTACAAAAGTAGTTTGAAATGTATTGATTCGGAGAGTTGTTTAATTGATCGGCAAATTAAATCTTACCAACGAGCTTGATTCCTTGCAACATAGAAGAGACGTCGCTGATTTGACGATATTTTACCAGTATATTATGGACGAACGGGCGTCTGCGAAGATCAAATTGACTTTGGTCTTTGGCTGATATAGCAAATTCCACGCGTTACACCAGAGCATCAATAGCAGCCCATCCTTTTACGGTTCGAGTGACAAGATGTACAACTGTCGCTTTTCAATGCGATTTTTTTAACAAGTCAAGTGTGTCAAAAGAAAGGTTTTTATTTATTTGTTTACCCAATTTTTCGGAAAAAAATAAAATAAATTATTTGTATGACCTGAAATTTTATTATTATTATTGAGAATTATGGCATTATAAGTTTGTCAAAAAAATGTTGTCAAGTGTGTCAAAAGAAAGATTTTTATTTATTTTTTTACCCAATTTTTTGGAAAAAAATAAAATAAATTATTTGTATGAAATAAATTATTATAAATAAAATAAATTATTTGTAATAAACGGGTACTGTTTAAACATCTACTATCTAACGATAAAATATTAAAAGTTTTTAGAATAAACTAGCTTACATTCGAAAGTATTGCCAAGAGAATAAATGAGCTAGGTGAAGACACTATGCTATGAAAACGAATCATGCTAATACTTTGAACACACACCGGTTATCGTCGTCGGCAACTCTCTTAATGAAACCAAGTTAAACAAAAACAGAATTGAAACACTTTTTATTGCATTATTACGAACAAATTCTTAAATCAATTATTTAAAAAATTAAGTGATAATAAACTGACGAAAACATTTCTCAAACTGCTGAAATACTTGATGAACTTTTCATTTGACATTTTTATAACTTATTCAATAAATGTAAAATTCTGTATACTAATTGAAAATACAAAAGATATTAAAAATTTAAATTATACCAAATTGTTTTTGTCATTGTACCGTACCGTACCATAAAGGCACAAAAAGATTAACAAATAAAATTTTTCGAAATCATGGAGCTGTGAAAAATTATTATTTATTTTACTAAGAATTAACTTATTTAAATTATAAATAAATTATTTATTTTACTAAAAAATAACAATAGTTGCAATTCATGAAACCCCGTGATCCGAATTCGCTTAAGTTTTACATGCAAAATAAGATCCAACTTTGTTTTTGATCTCAGTTTGCCTGTGAAACTTAAGCGGATCCAGATCACACGGTTTCATGAAATGCAACTAATGTATCGAAACACGCTGTGATTGGTTTTGTTATACAAATAATGAGAATTAAATCAAATTTTGTATATTTAAGATTTTCAAAAAACTCTTTTCATGGCCAGTTAATGGCCTAGAATTCACACGTAGTCTAGACGTTATGCATATCAAACGATGCCTCTCATAATTTTCCAGAAATATTGAAAGACTTATTGAATGAAATCAAACGTTTTAAGTATTAAAATTGTAAAAAAATTAACTTTTAGAAAACATCCCCAGGGCCAGAGTTCTTTATGACACATGTCCCAGAATTTAACCAGTTCAACTTAACAATCATACAAATTGTCTGGTGTAAGAGTTTTCTAAATCGAATACTGACTAACACACAATTTTGATTGTGTTTTTATACCCTAGTCAAAAGTAAAAAAAACTTGGGATACGAAAAATTTTTTGTTTGCGTAAATTTAATACTTTGATCCTACCGTACCGAAATAACCAGATTCTTAAAATATATAAGTTTATATTATCCTTATCCTGAAAAAAATATAAAACGGAAAAAACACATTAAAAAGTAAAAAGTTGCACGACCATAATATTATCCAGAAAACTTATAAGCAGCTTGTTTTTCTAATTAAAAGTTAATTTAATCAAAACAAATCTTTTGATCAAAATAGTAAAAAACAAAACATTTGTTAAACAAATAAAACCTAAACAATGCTTCATTAAGAATGATTAAATATAAAAAAATAATTAATTTAAGGAACATAATATGTATAAATACCAATGAGTAAAACCAATATATGAATAAACTTAAAAATTGTGTTTCACTATTCATTTTATTTCTTCACAAATAACTGAAATCAATTGGTTCACGACCGAATTTATTATTCTCAGTCATTACTTTACCCCATAAACTATTTTATGCATGTATGTTTATGAATTTTATTAATCATTAAAAACTGTAAATAGCTAAAATGAATTTCTAACACATAATTAATTTAAATTTAACTAGGACCTATATTTGTTGCGCTGATGTCTACTTCTAAATAGTATCAATTTTGTAATATCTGGGCGTGGCGGGCATGTTTTTATCTCTCGCAACTGCGTTCAAGAAAATTGTTTTACGAACCGTTAGTTGAAGGTTTTATAAAATAATAAAACCGTTAACCGTAATAAATTTAATAGGCATAAATTCTATGTATCTTACGTTTAATTGACAAACGGCGAAACATCATTTTCTTAGAAATTGCTATTTAAGTTTGTTCAGTTGGCAACAATTTATGTTTATAAAACCCAAAAAGAACGAGTTCGTTTCACGCGACCATTTCCAACGCACGCCACAAGTTTCAGTTAGTGAATCATCACAGGATAATTAATTAATTATTCGGATTGTGAGGTTTCAACTTAATATTAAGATACATAGAACCTGTTGATTTTTGGATTTAGGCTAGATCGCAGCTAAAATGTCTATTACTTAAATTCATTTATTCAGAAATCAGACAGAATAAATATGATGCTAAAAGATGACAAGCAAAGGTCTTAAACAATTTTCTTGAACGCAGTTGCGAGAGATAAAAACATGCCCGCCACGCCCAGATATTACAAAAATTGATACTATTTAGAAGTAGACATCAGCGCAACAAATATAGGTTCTAGGTAAATTTGAATTAATTATGTGTTAGAAAATCATTTTTTCTATTTACAGTTTTGTTTTATTATTAATTTAATTCATAAACATACATGCATAAAATAGTTTATGGGGTAAAGTAATAACTGAGAATAATAAATTCGGTTGGGAACCAATTGATTTCAGTTATTTGTGAAGAAATAAAATGAATAGTGAAACACAATTTTTAAGTTTATTCATATATTGGTTTTACTCATTGATATTTATACATATTATGTTCCTTAAATTAATTATTTTTTTATATTTGATCATTCTTAATGAAGCATTATTTAGGTTTTATTTGTTTAACAAATGTTTTGTTTTTTACTATTTTGATCAAAAGATTTGTTTTGATTAAATTAACTTTTAATTAGTAAAACAAGCTGCTTATAAGTTTTCTGGATAATATTATGGTCGTGCAATTTTTAACTTCCCGATATGGGAAGTTATTGTTTTTGGGTCGATTTTCGAAATCGGAATTTTTTTGATATCTTTACGTTTCATGACCTCCTGAAGCTGTTTAGACTATTTTTAGCTGGCAGTCTGTATGTGTGTGTGTGTGTATGTATGTGTATATCGCTGTGTGGAGAATTTTTGCCCAACGATTTCTCAACAACGGATGGGTCGATTTTAACGAAAATGGTCGCAATCGATGTATCTTGTCGTAACTTAGAGCCCAGTCTTTTTCTAGCGAAATTATATCGTGTGTTTTTTAGTGGTTTCCAAAAAACTGAAAATCATCTCTTGCAAATATTATGAGATTAATAAATAATGCTATCAAGGTCATGAAGCTTCCATATTGCTTGTCAACATGTCAGACATTTATAATGACATTTGTATAAACAATTGCTATCTTAGTTTTTGAGATTTTTAACAAAATGTGAAAAAACTACGTGTTATTTTCATTATGCAAACGAATGATATCTGGATGAAACTTTTGTATGTAAATGAGCTGCAACCGCATCCGGGTTTACTTGAATATCAAAAACCTGAGTTATTTTCTAAATTTGATAAAAAGGTCAGAGGTTCGAGAGGAGATTGCCTGGTCAACTGTTTATTAACTTTCCGATATGAGAAGTTATTGTTTTTGGGTCGATTTTTGAAATCGAAATTTTTATAATATCTTTACGTTTCAAGACCACCTGAAGCTGTTTAGGCTATTTTTAGCTGGCAGTATGTAGTGTGTGTGGGTATGTGCGTGTGTATCATCGTATGTGGACAAACATTTGTCCAACGCTCTCTCAACAACGGATGATCCGATTTCAACTTCAATGGTCACAATCGATATATCTTGGTGTAACCTACAGCCCAGTCTTTTTCTAATGAAATCAGTACATTTATTTTTTAGGGGTTTCCAAAAAACTGAATATCAACTCTTGCAAGTATTACTAGAATAAATAATGCTATCAAGATCATTTACCTTCCATTTTGTTTTTCATCATGTCAGCCATTTATAATGACATTTGTATAAACAATTGCTATCTTACTTTTTGAGTTTTTTTAAGAAAATTTGAAAAATAGGCGTTATTTTCATTACTCAAACGCATGAAAACTTGATGAAACTTTTGAATTAAAATGAGCCGCAAACGCATCCGGTTTTATTTGAATATGGAAAATGTGCTATTTTGAATCAGCTATTTTCAAAATTTGGCAAAGGATTCGGGGAGGATGCCTGTGGTTCGTTGAACAACTGTTTTTTTAGACTTCTCAGTCTTGACATTTAATTTTGTTGAAACTTAGAGCATAAGGTTTTTGTAATGTTTATAGTCGTTTTGCAACTTGTTCGAAATTTCTTTTCTCAACCCCCTCTAAGGAACATCTGAAATAATTAGCTAACCGCTATAGTTTTCGTTCAATCTTTACAAAATTGTCTATAACCGTGAATTTTTTCAATATTTCGCTTCTGTAATGTTCGAAGATAAAGAGTGGGAGAGAAACAACTTTTCACATTTTTATAAATAAGTCAGAAACCGTGTTTTCGAAAAATACAAAAAAGTTATTTTGAACTACCAAAAAATCACCTTCCATATGACACCCCACTTGCCGAAGTCAAAAATATTTTTTTTCAAAATTTCTACTCCAAACCCCCTCCCAAGAACAATTGAAATTATAACGACCAAAAAAAATTTTTCATTTTTTTATTGCCAAGTTCCTACAACCGTGAATTTTTTAAAATTTTTTCTTTTGTAATGTTCGAAGATAAGTGGGGGGGGACAAAACTAAAATTTCACTTTTTCTAAAATAAGTCCATTACTGTGCTTTCGAAAATTAGAAAAAAAACTGTTTTAGACTAGAAAAAAAATAACCTTTCATATGATACCCCCCACTTGACATGACCAAAAATATTTTGTTTTCGTAATTTTTACTCTCAACCCCCTCCAATGAACATTTGAAACTATAACAACCAAGGATTGGATTTTTGGATTTTTTTGGATTGGATTTTTTTTGATTTTTTTAAACCAAACTCGATTCCTTAAAACAAACTTTTGTTTTACTATCTCCTTATCAATGTCCATAAAATATTGATAAAAAATAATATTCAAAATTTTCTTGTTGTCAGTAGGCGTGGACAAATACATTGAATAACTGTAAAAAATTTCAAGTTGATAGCACTTATAGTTTTTGAGAAAATCGATTATGTAGAAATTCGGACGGACACCGAAGTCTCACCAATAGGGTACCGTTTTTACTTTTTCAAAGTACGAAACCCTAAAAATGGTGTTATTGTATAATAAAAATCGAAAAAATTTTAGCAACGTTGACAAAGTAGACTTAAGTAGACTCCACCGTTAGTTTTTTTAAATATATGGTGCAATGAAAATCTTCTTTCCAGTGTAACCAAAAGATGAAAATATGACGATTAATTGCAAGTCTTAGAAAGAGAATTTCAATTTATTAAAGTTTTAAGAAAATATCTTTATGTTACCTATTTAACTTAACGGGAAGTTCTTGGCGTGGCCGCTATGGTCACACCCTACCCTACTAGTTTACTTTTTATTTTAAAACAACGTAAAATATTTTATGCAAATAAATATTTTTTTTTCGTTTTTCTTAAATAAATAGGTGAAATCATTTTTTTTTAAATATCTTAAAATCAACTCTTTGTTACCATACTATTTAAAAAGAATATGTGAATCTTATATAGTTAACTATTATATTATTTTTAAATTTTTAATGTAAATTGTCCGTAAATAATTCTAAAATTAATTAACGTCATCTTCCCAAGACAAATTAACACTAACAAAATTATTTCATTTCAAAATTAACGGGTGTTCTAGGATGATTTATTCTAGTTAAGAAATTAGAAAATAGATGGCTTTTAAAAAAATGCTTTCACTAGGTACGAAAGTATTTTGTAAAGGTTTTTTTATCACTGGTGACGAAAAAGAAATTTTCGATGCAATGAACAAACATCGAAAGTAGATTTTTTAAGTTGGGTAGGAGAAAAATATATTTATGTATTTATTGATTTTCTGTTTTTGATAATACTGAAAATTTTTCATATGTTAGAATAGGGTTCATTTTCAAAATACATATATCTTTTATATAATTACCTTTACGTCAATAATAATCAACTTGTATTAACATGAAAATTAATCCAATTTTAAAAGTTTCATAACAACATAGCCGAAGGTGGTTTTATATCTAAAAGAATTTCCATGTCAACGCAAAAACCCAAAAAATTCAAATCTATGCGTTCAAATTTTTGTAACATATATATATACATTTTTTCTTAATAATTTCAATTAATATTTTCATAGAATGATCAATCTCATGGGAATATTATATTCAATTAGTATGAGCTTAAGTTATATCAGAAAAAAGTAAAGTAGAAAGTCAAAGTTTTTAGATCTCATTACTTGCTAAAATCAAGTAAAGTAAAATTATTAAGATAAGAAAAAGAAAGTATACATAAGCATAATAATATAAACTTTTTTGGTTTTGAAGTTTTTTTTACCAATAAAATTATAACTAAATTATATTCTTGGTTGGAGCTTTTTTGGCAAAATTAATTTTTTTCGTTGACTAAATAG
This sequence comes from Diogma glabrata, assembly GCA_963693315.1. Lineage (NCBI taxonomy): Eukaryota > Metazoa > Arthropoda > Insecta > Diptera > Cylindrotomidae > Diogma > Diogma glabrata. The sequence goes on along the minus strand of OY856186.1, from coordinate 457,410,523 downwards.
AGTTCTTCTGCCAGAATATCTAATATTTAACCTTGGCTGACGATACCTGATCTGACTGCTAGTACAACTGGTAAGTAATATCTCACACTAACTGGTAGGTCAATAGCAGGCAGAGACTGGAGCACGCGGTGTTGCCACGCCAGTAGATAAAAAATAAACAAAAATTAGAAATCATCAAAAACTGATTCCTCCATGCTGGAAAAAATATGTTTTGTCTGTTCTTTATTCTTTACTATGCTACTATTTTACTTATACTAAACATATCTGAACTGCTAAGATGGTTTTAATTCTCAAGTTTGAATATATATTATGAGATCTTCATGTTGTATATTATCTAATATTAAAATAGCTTTTCTTAGATAATAGTATTTTATATCGACTCGAAAGAATGTAAAATCTTTTCAAGGACTCTAGGTTATGAAATCTTAAACTTATTGTCTTATATATGAAAATATTTTCTTATTTTTCGGTTTTGTGAAACTGCCACTCTTTTGACACTTTGACAAATTTTTCGTATTGATACTCTAATCCGATTATCGCTAAATTAAATTAAAACAAATTTGAATTCTATACATTATTTGTTAGAGTATGTAATCATATTGGACTAATTAATTATACAAATTTCGAGAACCCCTCAAACTTTTCTTCTTTTTTTGTGCAATAAAAAGTTTATTGGAAGTTCAAATTACGTTTTAATATTCCATTGTACTATCGTGAATTTGTGGAGTGTTCTAAAGTAAGCCAACAAAATGAAACAAAACAACACGAAAAACACAACAACAATTCGACTTAAATAAAATAAAAGCTCTTATCTCTTATTGCTTTAACCAAAGTAACATATATTTATTTAAAAATTTTCCTGTTTCATCCACACAACAAGCAGTGGCGTCATTTCACCAAAATCTTGGGGGGGGCGAGAATTTAAATGACATAAAAAGATTTTTTTCGTAAAACATAACATACACGTTTTTATACACAGATATATTTAAAAGCATTTAAATGCATCGACTTAGAAATAAAAATAAAATGCTTTTGAGCTACCTTGGCTACTCTGCTAGTCTTCTGGTGTTGTTTCATCGAAAATCCCTTCATTTGTTAATAATAATTTTAAATTTAGTATCATCTCTGCATTGTTTAAGCATCAAGAAAAAAGTTTTAATTAAAGCGCTTGTGCTAGAAATTATTACAGGGGTGCCCAGAAATCATGGAAGAGATGGCCAAAAATTTACGAGAACAAGAATGACTTATAAACTTCGCACGGCCGCACGGAAAAAAAACTAAATAAACAGTATAAATTATGTTAAGATTTTTTATTCAAATTAAGTCGCGAACATTAAATTCTTGTGTAGTATTACTAATTCTTAGTTCGTTTTTCAAATTAATGTCAGTTAGTCTATTTCTATAGGAATTTGTTAGGAATATTTAAGTTTGAATTGAGTACGTACCAAAATATTGTACTTTTTAAACGGAACTTATTATTATTGTGGTATTTGCTATTTTTATAATATTTTTACTGGCCGCACCAAATCATAAAACTGGCCGCATGCGGCCAGATGGCCGCAGTTTGGGCACCGCTGAATTATTATATCTTTGCTTTGTAACTGTTTAAATAGTGAATTTGTAAACGACAGCAGATCGTGCAGCATAAAAAAAGATGGTTTTTCTATACGATTTTTTAGATCCCGGGCATCACGGAATTTAAAATTTATGAGTCACGTAGTCCCAGGATCCATAAAACACCACGGGATTGCAATCCCTACGTGACTCCTCTTATGTCGAATCGTTTTTTTGTTTGTTTTCCTTTATTTGTCTCAGAGAGAAAGAGCTATCTCTACCCTAAACTGACCAGAGACAAATCGTTAAAATGCGGGACAAAATGCAAACGTTCTTCCAAATACTAGCTAAATAGAATTTCTATTGCGAGAAAGTGGGACGGTGAAAACGTGCTAACTAGATTGTGCATAAATTTACTATTTAATGCTTTCCGTTACTATTTTATTCTTCAAAAAATTCTTTTATTTTAATTGGACATTTTTCAACCGTTAGGAAATGTGCTTGCAGTTGTTCGTACATTTTCAAATTTCTTTCTAGTGCTGGCATTACCGCCAGCCAGCGAGTTTCACTGTATCCAATAAGTTGGTTATGTTCGACATTACTTTTGCCATAGAACTCCTTCAACGTCTCCAGTAAAGACAGTAAAATATCCAAATTTTTTTAACCCTGCCATTTAAATCAGCAGCATTTCTTATTGCATTTTTTAGAATATGGGCTGCGAATCCAATACCCAATACACTCTGGTTCAAATTCGAGTTTAGCTTGTTTTTAAATTTTCACCCCTTGACGTGACACCACTAAAATTGGTGTTCGTGTTATCAGCGCAATTAGCAACTAACTTTTTGTCAATGTTAGATAAGAACAAGAAAACAAAATAACAACAAAACTTGTTCAAGCTACTGGAGCTGGCGGCTTATAGCAACGCTTTTTTATGTTTATCTGTATCTATATGTGTTTTAATATCATAATGTCCACTGTTAATTTGCAAATTCACTCCGACTGGTAATACACTAAACTTTTGCGTCGTTATATTTTGATTTTTTTATAAAAGGATAGTCCAATTCAATATCGTATAAGAATCTACGTAAAAGTTTTCTATCCATCTTGATTTGCAGGAGAACTTTTTAAATATAATTTTAAAAATTAGTATAAATTTAAAACTTAAAACTTTTGTTACACAAGTAAAGACTGCAAAACAATTGAAACAATTTATTTTAATTTTACTAAATAATTAATATCTTTTGTGTATTCTGTAAGTATAAGAGGTATACAGTATACCTCTCGTTCTATCTTTTGCAAATCTATACCATTTATCAAGTTTTTATGCTGTTTGCTTTGTTTGTTCTTTATTGAGAAAAAAAATTATTTATTAGAAAATAATAATTTTACTTTTGAGCTACCTAGTTAAAGTGTGTTTTAAACAGAGTTTGAAACGCTTCTTATATCACTCTTTTACTTTGTCCTTTCAGTGCGTAGCTTAAAAAAAATTTAACACTCCCACATACAGGAGTGAAAATAATAAAATATCATTCTTGCTACTAAATTGAAAAAAAATATTTTCTTTCAAATACTTTCAAAACTTTTATTTTTGCGTCAAATTTGATGCTTTCCAACGTAAAATGCTTCAAATGACTCGTTCAATTATTCATGTATTGTTAGAAAAATGAATATAAAGGATGACGTAGAGTGACTAATTTTCTTCTTTTGCAAATCGAATGAAAGAACAGGAAAATGTAATCTGCTCCAAAGGAGTAAAATCGAAAAAACAAAAATTTTACTCTTACGAGTAAGAACGATATTCAAATTATGAACATTTTAATTTTTGAATATTATTTCAAAGGATTGAAATGAGTGCTCGAATAAAGGAAAATTGTAAACTCTGGTTTAAAAATTTAAATTTTTATGAATTTATACGCAAAACTGCGTCTTTTTAAGTAAAATATTTTGTATTTTATTTTTCATAATATACTTTCGATCTCTCGTATATACACCGGGGGGATGTTTCTTTAAACAAAGAAACCTTTTCGCTGAGGTAGATCTGTTAGACATTAAAAGATATGTAAATTATTGAAGTGAAATAACTGAGTTTAGTATTTCTAAGAAAATTATAGTTAAAACACTATTTTAGTAAAAAAAATATTGCACTGGTTTGTTCTCTGAATATGGTTAAATCAACATATACATAACATTATACAAACTGCAAGAAAAAACTGTGAAGCCATTGCTTTGACTAAGATATTGCGCAAACGGTACGTAGATAGATATAAGGTTTTTTGGTTATTTCGATAATGCGGGCAAATGTGGTGAAAATATTTGTTTCGTGGGACGCTTCGTGGGACAGATTTCTCCGTGGGACAACGCAATCAAATGTGGGACATTTCCACGCCCACGCTGCGTCTGGTCAGTTTACTACCCATAAACGTGCGTAAATTTTTCATTTGATTCAAAATTGTACAATTATTGCGAGCTTCTTTTAAATTTATAAGAAAAACCTACCACAAAAAAATAATAGTTTCTCCCTCCCTGTGACTGTATAAAAAAAATGAACAAAGATTGACGTTTAGGATACATTTTGGATTTTATTATAACCAGCCAAACATAAATTTTTTGATATAATATGAATTAAAAATTATAGTCCACATAGCGAAAAGAATTTGTCAGCAAGTTTTCATAACACACTTTAAAAATATTTACATAACTTAAGTATTTGTTCGTGTCGTTAGAAAATAATGCTTGTCCGTTATAAAACATTCACTATTATAAAATCACTGGAAATAACCCAATAAATTTCAATTACTCCCGTAATTATTTTCATTCATTTTATAAAAATTAGCACAACTATCAAGAAAACTTTTGATATGTTATAGGATTTTACATTTTAGAATTGTTTTTAATTTATTGTTTTTAAAACAGTCTTGTAAAGTTTGTACAATATGATATAGATAAAAAACAAGGCCAAACAGTCAGGGTTCTCCAAATAAGTGGGGTATAATTAGGTTGTGTTCTCCTGCATGTACTTACTTTTAAGTTTATATAAATTACCAATGGTCAATAACAATTGAAATTTGAATGTTAAATACTGCACTATGAACTCTCGAGGAACCCTATACTTATGAAATATTTTGTTTCCTCTGGCTCAGACACGAATATTTTATAAACAAAACACAATCGTTCTTCTAAAAGCGGTGATGCCGCGCACCTTATAGTACGATAGAATTTTGTCAAAATACGCACCCACGGCGTTTTTGGAAGAACGATCGTGTTTGGATTATAAAACTGATTTCATCAGAAGATTAGAAGCAATACGACCGCCTTTCGTATTGGTGGTGCTCTAGTCCTTGATACAAAGAACGATAGCGGTTTGAATATTGCGGTGAACTGTACTTTAGTCGGGCCAAAATAATATGTAACGTAATAATTATATTATCAGATATATTTTAATTAATAGTATGCGATAAAATTGGTATATTATACCGCATTTACAGCGGCATAGCAAATTAGTAGATGTAATTTAAATCTGTGCTGTAAACACTTTTTATTTTGAAAGCTTGCAACTAATTTGATATCTAGCCTTACTAAAAATCAATTTTTTTTAAATTTAATACTTCACGCTATGAACACCATTGTAAATAAAAATCTTTGATTTCTAAACCGTCTCCTTTTCCCAAAAATTAATATACTATCTACTAATTTGCTATGTCGCTGTAAATGCGGTATTAGTTAAGTAAATCTTCTAAAAATGTATAATTCTATCACTATTGGATGGTTTTATTGAATCGATGTATTGATAGTATCAGATCCTTGGGGGGGGCCAATGCCCCCCCCAGCCCTACCCAATTGACGCCCCTGACAACAAGGAAATCTAACGACGAAATTTATATTTCGATTAATCTTTATCTCATCCTTTAAAAAATTTTGTATTTATCTGGATAAAGAAAGGTTGACGAAAGAGGTTTTAAAGTTGAGTGTGCTCGTGATAGAATAATTGTATTTCGAAATGTACGAGTACATGGATTATTTAAGAATTTGTCACTCTTATATGGTTTAGATTGGTTTCGATGAGTTTGTTTTGTTTTTTTATTTAATTTAAAGATTAAGATGTTTTAAAAGAAGTTTGTTGTAATCTTATGTGTTTGTAGTCATTTTATTTGATCTTTCTGGTTGTGTAAATATTAAAAAACAGAAAAGCGATTTTGGTTTTGTTTTCTGATAATGATTTAAAGTTAGTTTAGTAAATACGATACTTAAAGTTTAAAATTTTTCTTTTCCGAAAAAGTTATTATATCTATCAAGAGTAAGACGCAATTACTTCGGTCTGAAAGACCTAAGTATTAAATTCATGAGCTCAATGTGAAATTCTTACCCCCACTTTTTTTGACATTTCTCGACGTTTTAGGACCTACTGATTCTAAAAAAGCAAAAAAAAAATGTATGTCTGTCTGTAGGCCGGCCGGCCGTCCGGCCGGCCTACAGACAGACATACATTTTTTCATTACCTACGCTGCAGGGAAAACCGCTGGAGGGATTTCAAAAATTTTTTTTCTAAAAATAGGTATACTCAAGGGATAGGTCCGAAAGGACGCTGTGTTCGATAACTGTACCGAAAGTGTGTCAAAAAATCATTATGAGTGTCCAAAATAGCAAATTTTCATATTTTTGGCTTAAAAAAACGTTCATTTTAAGTGATTACGAGTAGGAACATTAAATTTGGAGAAATCTTGATGGTAGGGATTGGTATGTGAGATCAAAAACTAGATAAATGCATTATAAGTTTGTCAAAAAAATGTTGTCAAGTGTGTCGTGTGTCAAAAAAAAGATTTTTATTTATTTTTTACCCAGTTTTTTTAGAAAAAAATAAAATTAATAGTATGTATGACATGAAATTTTATTATTATAGAGAATTATGGCATTATAAGTTTGCCAAAAAAATAGTGTCAAGTGTGTCAAAAATTATTTCATTTATTTTTTTAGCCAATTTTTTGGAAAAAAAAATGTAGCCGTTTTTATGACGTAAATGTAATTGAAAATGAAATTCGACATGGAAATTTTTAAATTTTTGATTTTATTATAATTTTTGGAATTATGAAAAAAATTTCAATTTTTGATTTTGTTATAATTTTTGCAATATTTTTAGAATTTTGTAAAAAATGGAGTTTTTGAATTTTATATATATTTTTAGAATTTTGAAAAAAGTTTCAATTTTTGATTTTGTAAGAATTTTTGGAATATTTTTAGAGTTTTGAAAAATTTTATGTTTTTGATTTTATTATAATTTTTGGAATTTTGAAAAAAGTTTGAATTTTTGTAATAATTTTGCAATATTTTTAGAATTTTGGAAAAGTTTGAATTTTTAAGAATTTTTAGAATATTATTGGAATTTAGAAAAAGTTTAAATATTTGATTTTATTCTAATTTTTAGAATATTTTTGGAATTTTGAAAAAAGTATGATTTTATTTAATTTTTAAAATATTTTTGGAAGAAATATGAATTTGTGATTTTCTAATATTTTCTCGAAACGCTAAATGGAGAGGTTTTTGAGCAGTTTGCTGAATGTATCATCTTTTCACTAAATTATGTTAATTTATGATCTGTTATAATTTCCCGGCAACGTATTGATGTTTCGTGTTAGTTTTGTAATAAATGTCTAAACATCTAAACAGAGATAAAAACATACTTGTACTTTAACAAAGAGTTATGTTTGATATAGATCGCTGCCCAAAACTAAAAACCATGTCCTCATAAAAGTTTTTTGCCGAAAACTATATCAAAATCCTTAACCCAGACCGAAGTCTTCATATCTCAGAGCTGTGAGATTTCAGCCCCTCCATATTTTATGTCTTACAATCGAATAAATGTTATAGGTAGATTAGCCAACCGTCCCGTTTTGAACGGGACAGACCAATTTTATAGTTGAATGCTTTGTGTTCCGACTTTAATGTGAGCAGGAGGCATTTTGTTTGTTTTGGTAAAATATGAAGTTTTATGAAAAAATGTACTTCCTTAAAAATCTATCCGATTGAATTTTAAGTTAGATTATTGTGTTTCAGTTTACACTATTAAGATTATTGTGTTTCAGCACTAACACTAAAACTCATAGTTTTTATTATACTGTGTTTTTCTATAAGAATTTCCAACTAAGAGCTCAGATCATCATCACAACACACTGGAACAACTGTAAGAAAAATATCCTGCAAATTTAACTCAGACTGATTTTTTATTCATTTGTTAATTTTTGTTTTCTATTTTTGATGCATGGGTTTTGATCCACGGGTGCTTTTGGCATATGAGTTAACGTGAGATATCACATATCACTGGCGATAGCAGTGAGATATCACTAGCCAAGGTGATATCTTAGGGATTCTGGCGGATGAACTGTATTCAGTCAACGGTAGCACTCTTTAATCTTAGTTAATGAATATTCCTTGATGTTGGCACGCTGTAGCTTGCTCGAAAAAACGAGCCTCATATCACTATACATATATATAAATATATATATATATATATATATATATATATATATATATATATATATATATATATATATATATATATATATATATATATATATATATATATATATATATATATATATATATATATATATATATATATATTGTGCTGAGCGTATATCATGATATCATTCTCGATGTCGTGTGTAAACGACATTTATACACTCTTGCTATCTGACTGCGTATTTATTATTTCAATCTTAACTTTTGTTGATTTTAAATTAATTCACCAGAGATATAACACTGTCTATATGTCCGTATGTCCTGAACAGTCCGGTTTTTCGATGATACACTTTGCCGAAACAATTTTGCACCAGGGAAAGAACCGTTAGACCCGTTTGACGTGCGTCAACTTAGGTCGTCGGGGGGATCAGAGAAAAATAAAAGACACTATTTAAATTCAAACTATTTCTACCTTTTATTATGAAAAATCATTTCTTTTATATTATTTCAAATACTTCCCCATCATATAATTATGTATATAAATTATGTATTTACAAATTATTTATTCCCCACTTAAAACTTAAATCAATTAATATATTATGTATTCCCACTTAAATCAATTAATATACATATTTATATTGTTTTAAATTTACTTATTGCAAAAATGCAATAACAACAAAAATGTACATAAAAGTGTTTTCAATTCATTTGCTCTATATTTTTCTTCAAATAAAATGTACAAGTCATCATAAGCATTTTTATTTAAATTGTTTCAATGTTTTGAAACATAATATATGTGATGACCACGTTTTGAATCTAAGTTCATAAACTTTATTTGTTTACAATTGACGATACGAAATAATGAATGTTTATTTGTTATTTTGTTTTGATAAAATTTATGCCGTCATGGGAATTTCTTTATAACTTATTTATATAGGTTTTGATTTGGATAAGTTGGTGAGTAGACGTAGTAGTATCTCTACAATATATATATATATATATATATATATATATATATATATATATATATATATATATATATATATATATATATATATATATATATATATATATATATATATATATATATATATATATATATATATATATATATATATATATATATATATATATATATATATATATATATATATATATATATATATATATATATATGAGCTTTAATCATTGAGGAAGATAGTACGTCATATAATCAAGGATTACGCCATTAGCTGGACTGTTGGTAAACCCATTTTAGTTTTGTTCCTGCAAATATTTTTAATTCAAATTTGCTACTTATCTCTTATTTTATTTTTATTTTCCCTATCCTATCCCAATATTGGCCTATGTCATATTTTATATGTGGTAGGATTTATTATTTAATTATCCATTATTTAACAAAAAAATATAATTAAAAAAAAAACAAAAAAAAAGTTTTGCGTCCATTAACATTCTTAGAGCGCAGGCTGTTGTGGGACCTTGGTCTTAAAAGGTTTTTATGTGTTGCCTACTACACAGCACGATAAAGCACGAAATACGCAAGATAAAGATTAAACTTTGATATCAGAAATCACATTAACGTTGCATTGGAGCGCGAGATTCATGACAAATATTATTTAATGATTAAAAAACGAAACGTATTCACTCCGGTGAAACGAAAGCTGAGGAAATTGCAGAAAATATTTTAGCTCCTTTTTCTGATGATGATGCTCTATTTAAATCGTTTGATTTTTCTGTTTTTTTTTTAAACTTTGGAATCGTAATTAAACTTTTACCCTTTTCCAACACATCAAAATTTTAGTCAAATGGGCGGAACTTTGTTGTAACTTTTTAATTGATAAAAACTATTTTATGTTAGTTCGTAGCTTGTTCGGCAGTGTATAATCGAGTGTGTTATCGTACTTGACGATTCATTCCTAAAGATCGACTGTTTGAAGCGCAGGTAATATCACAGAGTAGAGTTATGATGGTGAAGCCTTCAAGTTAGTGATTTAGATATGTTGGTGTTAGTGTAAGTGTAAGTGTATGTGTGTAAGTTTAGTGTAAGTTCTTTTGTTCCAACCTGCTATGGACCATTTTACTGAAGTACTCTTATTTATAGTAAAACCATTTAAAATTTTGTAAATAATAGAAGTGAGAACTCAAGCAATTTTCGATCATGTGTTTAAAACTTAGAATCCGTCAATTTATTACCAAACTACGATGTCATGTCATTTTGTCAATTATGTCATTTCGTTCGAGCCGTCCAACATTTTTTAAATCTATTTCTACTCAAAGCTGTCCAAACTAGAGCATTATGAAAATTGGACAGCTAACTTACTTTTTGGTTAAATTTCTATTTAAATTATGATATTGTGATTTGTAAGGTTTTTCGTTGATTTCGTTTAGAGTTAAGGAATTGGATCAGAATAAAAATGCACATTATTGGTAATATATCAAAACAACACATATTAATTAAAAAATGGCAACCTTTCTAAACAAACCAATCTCCTAGCACCTCAAAACCCTGACTACAGTTTTCATGGCATATAAAGTTATATCAAGATAAATTTACTTATATATATAAACACAACTGATTTTCAAATTTTCGAATTTTGTTGTTTAATTTTATTAAGGAAAATATGGAAGGGCTGAAATCTCACAGCTCTGAGATATCAAGACTCGGTCTGGGCTAAGATTTTGATATAGTTTTCGGCGAAAAACTTTTATGAGGACATGGTTTTTAGTTTTGGGCAGCGATGTATACCAAACATAACTCTTTGTTAAAGTACAAGTATTTTTTATCTCTGTTTAGAAATTTATTACAAAACTAACACGAAACATCAATACGTTTCCGGAAAATTATAATCAAAATTCCAAACATATTGCTAAATTAAATAAAATCAAACTTTTTTCAAAATTTCAAAAATATTCCAAAAATTTGAATGAAATCAAATATTTAAACTTTTTCTAAATTCCAATAATAATCCAAAAATTCTTAAAAATTCAAACTTTCCCAAAATTCTAAAAATATTGCAAAAATTATTACAAAACCAAAAATTGAAAATTTTTTCAAAATTCCAAAAATTATAATAAAATCAAAAATTTTTCAAAATTCTAAAAATATTGCAAAAAATTCTTACAAAATCAAAAATTAAAACTTTTTCCGAAATTCTAAAAATATTGCAAAAATTATTACAAAATCAAATATACAAACTTTTTCAAAATTCCAAAAATATTTCAAAAACTATACCAAATTCAAAAATGTCCATGTCCAATTTCATTTTCAATTACATTTACGTCATAAAAACAGCCACATTTTTTTTTCCAAAAAATTGGCTAAAAAAATAAATGAAATCATTTTTTGACACACTTGACACTACATACTTTTTTGACAAACTTATAATGCCATAATTCTCTATAATAATAATAAAATTTCATGTCATACAAACTATTAATTTTATTTTTTTCTAAAAAAACTGGGTAAAAAATAAATAAAACCTTTCAAACACTTGACAACATTTTTTTGACAAACTTATATTGCAATAATCTAGTTTTTGATCTCACATACCAATCCCTACCATCAAGATTTCTCCAAATTTAATGTTCCTACTCGTAATCACTTAAAATGAACATCTTTTAAGCCAAAAATATGAAAATTAGCTATTTTTGACACACATAATGATTTTTTTGACACACTTCCGGTACAGCTATCGAACACAGCGTCCTTTCGGACCTGTCCTTTGAGTAAACCTATTTTTAGAAAAAATTTTGAAATCCCTCCAGCGGTTTTCCCTGCAGCGTAGGTAATGACGGCCGGACGTCCGGCCGGCCGACAGAGACATTTATTTTGTTTTTGTTTTTTTTTAGAATCAGTAGGTCCTAAAACGTCGAGAAATGCCAAAAAAGTGGGGGTAAGAATATCACTTTGAGCTCATGAATATAATACGAATACGAATGTAATACTTAGGTCTTTCAGACCGAAGTAATCTCTAATTTCATTTGGCGTTAGGTAAACGTAGAAAGAAAAACCAAGGTTTATATATATTATATAAACTACTGCCACGTTTTTCAACATTACTCTCAATTTGATAAACGTAATTTCCAAATCTCTTCCTGGATTCGATCACGGATTAGTAAGCAAAAACACCAGGTTTTATTAAGTATTCAATACCGCTATTGTTCCACAACATCAGGAAAATAATACAGCAAATAATATTCCTTTCTAGAATATTCTCCCAATAGCTTCAGAAACTTCAACGGTTGGTTCTAGAAATTTCCAGTATAAACACGGCGTCCAAAATAATACACAATATATTTCTACTAAATAACACTTAAAACTTTATTTACAATTAAAAATATACAATATAAAAATTCTTCTACATGTACACGGTTTTATGTTTATGATACATCGGTTTGTTTACATTAATTAATTTTAACATAATCACATTACACTTAACCTATTTCCATTATCGCAGCTAATTTAATTTAACTTTTCATCAACGCAGTCCAAAATAAAAAACTAATTATCATTTTACAAAAAACATTCCTTATACATATATAATTCTGCATAATTTCTCGTATATTCTAGGAAAATCTATTCTTTACAAAGAACGTCCCAGAAATTTACGTAATTATTTTCGATATATTTTAATTCATGTTTTGACCCTTTTTCTTAGAAAAGAATGTGACCTTTAAATATTGTTTGATTGAACGTTTGAAATATTGTATTTCGAAAATTGAGGTTGGACGAAATTTTGATTTGTATTTCATTGCGATTATTTAGAATGGTATACATGGTGTAAAATTATAGTTCCATATTTTCAAACATATTCTACACATTTTCGTCAAAAACTTTTAAGCTTCAAAAGTGTTAATAATGAAAATCGTGTAGGAGGTTTGTTAGTAGATGAAGATAGGATTGCTTTTTTCCACAATCTATCATTTAACTGAATTAATTTAGCTAAAAAGATTAAATAAGCACAAATATGTTTTTTGATTGGTAGTAAGATTACGGTTGCGATTCTGTTAAGTAAAATTGCGGCATCATTCAATCTCAATGATTCAGTTCTAGTATTTTATATGGTTTCAATTTCATGTTTCAGGAATAAAATAATTTCCGTTTTAATACTTATAAAGATTTACTTTAAACTCTTAATCTAAGAGTAGCAGCTTTCGTTTTGTTCAACAACTATATTTCGTAGAGAAAACTGTTTGTGACAGCAAACAATCCAATAACCTGTCAGTCAATTTTAAAAATATTTCCGTTAGTAAATTACTAAAGTCACAGTTTTCTTATTTTCATGCAAGATCAATGAAACCAAATACGTAATTGATTTTAATGAAACTCTTGAAGCTTCGTACAAAAATTAAATTTTGATATAAACTTCGTACCAATTTCCTTTCGTTACATCATAATTTGTAAAAGCAAAATAAAAAAAATTTGATTATATTTGATATTTAATTATATTATAATTGATCAATATGCTAATTGGGTTATATTTTTAAAATTTTTTAAAATTAATATTATTTTACATTCTTTTCTGTTCATAAAAGAGCTTTAACCTGTGGCCTAATTTTTCATAAATTATATTTATATTATTATATTCCGTATACGAAGTTTAATTCTCAGTCGACTAAATTAAGCTTAAGGAGAAAAAATACTCCCACTTGTCATTACTCATTATAGCATTGTTATAGATTTATAAATCATTATAGAACATTTTTTTTTATAGTTCAGATTAATCACTTAGGTTATAGACCTCTAATGCTTGATCCACGTGTTAACGATAGGAAAGGAAAGTTAAAAGGTTAGTATTTAAGGACTTAGGATAGGATTGGAGCGATAGTGATGGTGTATTGCGGACTTAAAAGCTTGGGGATTGTACGTAGCAGGGAAAACATTTTTTAGTAATTGATTCCACCAGTATACGGAACATGAAAGGAAGGAGTTATTGTAGCTAGATGTTCCTTCATATGAGACCTCTAAGGTATGCTTATAGGAATGCGAAAATTGTCTTTTGGCTCGTGAAGATCTACGTAACGGAGTTATTAAGTTATTAATTTCCTTAGAGCATTTACCGTAGTAGTGTCTATAAAACAGTGTAAGAGCTCCAACCACTCTTCTATGATGCAGCGAATCCATACCCGATGTCAACGTTGGTACATCAATCAATTTTAATGCATACCTGTGAACTCTGTCGACAAAATCTAAGGAAGTTTCTTGTGTTGCAGCCCATAAATGGGAGTAGAATTCGAGGATCGGTCGTATATATGCTTTATAAATCGTAGTAATTTTTTAACAGCGACATAGGAAACAAAGTCGTTGGGACCCCAATTTTGCCACGGAAAGAATGTGATCATGCCATTTCAGTTTGTGGTTGATCTTAGTACCCAATAATTTAAGTGTATGTGATTTTAATAATAGTTGCCTGGAAAACGTTGCATTGTCGCTATATAGTGAGGTTTTATGGACAAAACGCTTGACTTCGTCTTCATAGAATTAAATATCATAAGATTCCGTTTACCCCAGTCCAGGATTAATTCAAGATCAAAATCCAAGGATTCAACCATTTTTCTACGTTGACAAATAGAAGATAGACTAGATGCCTGTTTTTTTAAAAGAATAGGAATGGAAGATAGTATACTGTAGTCGGCAAAGCTATATATTAGGTTGGTGGTGATAGATAACAAATTGTTGATAAAGATCAGAGAAAGGGTTGGTGAACCGAACCCTGAGGAACACCGGTTTGGAATCCTGACGACATAGCACTATCCAGCACTACTCTGATAGTAGTATGTAACATTCAAAATAAGTATATATCACAAAGTGTAGCCATTAGTCATAAGTCATATGTTGCGTTATGTCCTAATATCTATTATTGGATGGTAATTTGAACCTATAGCGAAGATCTAAATATATTGTTGATTTTAATTGATTAAAACATAGTAAAGGTGAATTATAGAATATTTCTTATCATCCGATTACTTTTTGAAAACGGCCAACAACAGATATGTTGCTCAAAATACTGCTAAATATTTTGTTAGAATTTAGATTTCCAATTTATGTAAAGCTGATCAAATTTAGTTCAAACCTCAAATCACATATCTGAACGCTTAATCTCATATAACATAGAGCTAAATTAATTTAATTTTTTATATTTTTTAAACGCGTTATCGTAATTTGTATATTTGTAGATGCCAACGATGGAGGAGCCTTTACGTTTTCTGTATCAAAACGGAGCATAAGTGTGTACCCTTGCAAAGGCAATTGATTGAATTGTTAAAGTAAATGTTAAAGCTATAGATGACAAACTGGTTTGATGGTTTTATTAATTGATCAATTATTCCTTTTAGTCATTTTTAACCGACTTCAAAAAAGAATTAGCTTCTGTGTTTCACTTAGGATTTTTTTTATGTCAGATGATGTTTGTTCACCGATTTCTCGAAAACGGCTAATTCGATTTGGATGATTTAAATTGTACTCTATTTAGGTAGATGCCGAAACGGTCCCATATTTTTTTCTATGACATGAAAAATATTGTTTTTGAGAAAAATAGAAAAAACTGTGGTTTTTAAATGTTGAGGTATGTTTGGTCACCGATTTCTCAAAAACGGTTTATACGATTTGAGTGATTTAAATTGCGTTCTATTAAGATAGATGTGGAGATTATTCATATTTTTTTTTTATAGAAAAATACCGTTTTTCACTAATTGGAAAAACCTGTATTTTTTATTCGTGTTCACCGATCTCTCAAAAATGACTCATTCGATTTGGAAGATTTGAATTATGATCTATTAAGATAGATACCAAGATGGTCCCATATTTTTTTCTAAGGCGCAAAAAATACATTTTTTCAGAAAATTGAAAAGGACTGTATTTTTCTATATATATTCACCGGTTTTTCGAAAACGATTTGAATGGTTTTAATTGTATTCTATTTGGGTAAATTTCGAAAAACCCCGTATTTTTTTCTAAAACGTGAAAAATATCGTTTTTCAGAAAATTGGAAAAACCTGTATATTTTTATTTATTTTCGTCGATTCCTTCAAAACCGCATATTGTATTTGGATGGTTTGAATTGTATTACAGTGCTATGATGCCGAAGTGGTCCAATATAATTTTTTATGACAGGAAATATGCCATTTTTTTTTTTTTCAAAAAATCGAAAAATCATTGATTACTTGATTGTCATTGATGAATACTTGCCGGTATATTAAGTTATTACTTCAAAAACGCTTTATTAATCGATATTTGGTTTTATACACTAAAAATGAAAAAATAAAAATACTTTTTTAAAAAAATAGAACCGACTTCAAAAATACAAAATAGTGAAAAATAACTCAATTATGGCCTTTAGAGGCAAAAATACAGCTAACTATTGATGTATTTAATTTAATTATATTTTACTACATATCAAAAAATTACGGCTTTAAACAAAGTTATTATATTTTAGAATTTATTTGTTATTATAATTATTACAATTAATATAGTTGTTATAATAGTTATTATATTATAAAACTTATTTTAGCACAAAACTGTTCGAAGTTGGTGCCACATTGACGAAAAATCGACTAACATGACTTGGGCTTGGCATCGGTTTCCAACGGTTTTTTGCTAAAATAACTTGTATAATATAATAACTATTATAACAACTATAATAAATTGTAATAATTATAATAACAAATAAAATCAATATTATAATAACTTTGTTTAAAATCGTAATTTTTTAATCTGTAGTTAAATATAATCAAATTAAATAAATCAATAGTTAGATTTATTTTTATCTCTAAAGGCCGCAATTGAGTTATTTTTCAATTTTTTTGTTTTTTTTTTATTTTTGAAGTCGATTCTATTTTTTTTATTTTTCGTTGTATAGAATTGATATAGAATATAGAATATGATTTAATGAATACTTAATCCTTTGGCAGTTTAGTTTGAAGCTCGATTTAATTGCCATTCTGAATATAAGGAAATAAGTAATCCAACATTTCTTTAAGTTTAATTTAAAACAAATTAAATCTATCATCTTTAATGATTTTGTCCCTTGATTTATGAAATAAATTTAATTTTTCTTCAATTATTAATCATTTTAAAAATAATTTTACACACAAACTGTCATATGCACTGCACATCCATATAAATTTTCTCTTCATTAAATATATTTTTTTTATTTCTTAGTTATATTATTCTGTAAAACTAATCAGAAATGTATCAAATGTATCTATATAGATATCATAGAATAATAGAATTTATATCCCACAAATTCCCATGATACATTGTTGTAGTGTCACTGTAAAATTTGATTTATTATATTTTAGTTAAGTTTTTTGGATATCGGACAGACACAAACAACACAATAACACTTTTTGGTTGTAGAGTTGAGTGGTGTTGTGTTGGTCGTACCATAATGGTTTGAATGGACATTTTAAATTTTTGTTGTTGTTATTTCAATTATTATTATTTGCAATCAATAACAGTAATAAACTAAAAATTAAATTACAAAATTATTATTTTATGGAAATATTCTTTTTTTTTATTATGCAAAACGAATTATTATTATTTCAATTTTGTTTTAAAATTAAATATTTCAAGATTTTAAAGTATGAGTATGATGATTTGAACATTATATATGATTTATTAGATTTAGAACTTATTTTTAAGGAAGGAAATTTAAATTTGATTATATTGGTGGATTTATTATGGAATTAAGATAAGGAAAGTGTTTTATTGATCTACATCTGTATTAATGATGACCGTGATGTAATTTGAATTTTAGGGTTTATGGATTAATTTATTTAATGTATATATTTTGCATCCTAAATTAGATTGAGACACAATATTGTTACGTTTTTCCAAACTTCCTTCGAATTGGCTTAACTCACAATTCGATAAACCCAATTCCCAAATCTCTTCCGAGTTCGATCACTGATTAGTAAGCACAAACACCATTTTTTATTAAGTATTCAACAACTTAATTGTTCCACAACAATAAGAAAACAATATAGCAAACAATATTCCCAACTAGAATATTCTTTTAACAGCTTCAGAAACTCCAACGATTGATTGTAGAAATTTCCAGTAACACAACGTTCAAAATAATACACAAAATATTTCTACTCAATAAAACTTAAAACTTTATTCACAAAAACTAATTTAAAGATCACTTTTATAATTATAACTTCACTATCGCAGGTTTAAAATAAAACTAATTAAAAACTATAAGAGACAATTTGCTTATATACATTTCTGCTTAAGTTCTAAAAAATTCGAGGTCGCTTTTTAGAAACCTTGAAAAAAAATTGTAGAATATTCGATTAATTTACGTTATGCTGATTTGATTGATAAAATCATTCAATTTTATTCATTGTCGACCCAAGTTCTAAGAAGTACAACAACAACACTATTCATTTTGTTGATTTGATTTTCCTAGAAGTGACCGTAATCGTCTAGATTTTTCTGCAATCGTAGCAATATTTTTAGGAACTCACACCCGAATCGGTTTACATTTTGGTTTATACAATGATGTATTCTCAGTGTTATTCTCAGTTTAGATAACACAATAAACACAACCAAACTAAAAATTTTATCTTAAAATTCAATATTTTTTTACTTATACGTTTTCACAAATAACGCTGGTTATACTATTTGTGTATTTTATCCGTTTTTACTGTATCTCTTTCCGTATGAGATTATCTCTTATCGTGCAATTTCTTCTCGGTTAGAACATCAAAATGATCGCTCCTATTCAACCTTACAAGGTCATGTCTTTTAGTTTAAGTCCTCCTCTTTTGAATGCTAAGGGGTTTAAAAGAATTGAAACGTTCCTGTTTTGGATGTTTTCATATATACTGACCTATGTTTATTTATGTTATACATTTTATTCTACGTGTAAGGAAGACAAGTTGTAGAGATCATGCTTTTCCTGCTGTTAAATGTCGACAAATAAAACAATTTTGTAAGAATATGCTTAATTAAGAATAATCTTAATTAAGAATAAGCTTACTTTTTTAAGAATATGCTTAATTTGTTCTAAATTTTTTGTAATAACGCGTGCTGTGTAGTAAGAATTACAATTTGTGTTACAACAACAAAACTAAAAACTATCTAAGACCTAGGGACCTAGGAACAACAACATGCGTTCTGAGGTGTTTATGGACTTCTTTTTTCAATTTTTTTATATTTTTTTTAAGGAATGGATCACTAAACAATAAATTAACATAAAAAAATTGAGAAATTCTTGCTATAACATATACTGATATTAGCAAAACACTTCTGTAATTATTTCAACTTATTTATATTTATAATTATTTTGTAGTTTGCATTGCAAAAGTTTGTCTTTTTTGTATTGTTTTTGGAGTTACAGAGAAAAATGCATGTAAATATTTGTAACGACGGACTATTTTCAATTTTTACTCTAAAAATAATAGTTTTCAAATTCAATAATAATTTTATTCAATTGTGGTAAACATAGACGTTTATCTGTACCACTGTACATTTAAACGTTTATTCGTACCACTGTACATTTTTTTTTTTTGATGATTTAAATAAGTTCAAGTAAGTTAAAAATACAAGTTTTCATAAATGATGGAAAATGAAACAGAAGATCGATGATATTATGATATAAAAACGATCAAATTGTTCGGATCGAATTAATATAATTTTTAAAATCAAGTTAGTTTAAATTTAAAATCAATAAATCATGTAAATTGAAATAAAATTAAAGTCAGTCATGACTGAATCGTGATACAGCTTATTTGAGTAGGTTTAATGTTGTTAATTATTTAAAAAAAATTTGTATTAAAACTAAAAAGAAAATAAATTTGCTTTTCATTTCAATTATTGTGTTAATATTGTGAAGGTTTTTTTTATAGTTGTGAATTTTATAGTTGTGAATCTATAAAAATATGTAAACGAAATATGTTTTACATTCAAGAAATAAAATTTATTTACTAAGCAAGTGTTATGTTATCAGACTTGAAAATGAATTTATAACATTGTGAAACAACACGTCTCGCCAAATGGTATATGAATTTTGATGATGACGAAAAACAAAAATTAATTGAAGAAATTCATGCTGTTGTTACCGTATATGAGATGCTAAACACAAATTGTCTGATTCTAGTTGTAGATTTGAACGTCAAGTCCGTTTATGAAGTTTCGTTTAGTGATATTATTATGCATTGCTTTTTTGTAGAGGAGCGGATTAGTTTCGGCTTGATATAACAAAACGTTTAATTAACCATCAAGATAAACGAAGACGTAAAATAAAACATGAAGAAAACACTGAAGAAATAATTAATGTAAGCTTTTCATTGAATTTTAATTTATATAATTTTTGATTTGTTTTTTTAATAAATTATTTTTCATGTTAGCCAATTAATAGTTTTGTTAAATTATTCACTCTGTGATTCATAATATAAGAGATTTCCAAGTGTAATTAGTTTGTTTGTTATAAATTCAGTGTACCGCTGTAATATTACAGCATTCATATATTTTTCTGAGCTTTATGGTGTAAAGTAATATTATTATATTTGTATAAAAGTTCCAAATTCGTTACATATTTTCATCACAGAAAAGTACTTTTCACTGCAACAACTTTTAGAATTTTCATTTAATTTATTTATTTACAATTGAATTTATTTATTTATAATTGTCATATTTTGTTATATTTTGCATTTAGTTTTATTTAAAGTTTAATCACAGCTGTTAGTTCTTAAGGATTATGATAAACCTTAATAGCTTTTTATGTATTAAGGGCGCAAAGTATGTCTATATATCTATATATATATATATATATATATATATATATATATATATATATATATATATATATATATATATATATATATATATATATATATATATATATATATATATATATATATATATATATATATATATATATATATATATATATATATCTTAATGAAATTTTGTACAATGTGTGTATGATGGTCCAGCTTGAGAGATAGGATAGTTATTATCTTGATTAAATGCCTGAATTAATTTTTAATTACGAATTAAATGTTAAATATGGATGGTTCATATGCCAACTTTCAGATGGCAGAGTAAATCAATTTATTCAATTGATAGTTAACTTCAACTTCGTATAAGGCCATTATTAGACTATCAAATATGTTTTAGTAAAGAAAGTTTTGTTTTATTTGATAATAAACGAAAAGCATATTATGCTAAAGCCGGGCATTCACATACAACGAAAACAGAAACAGAAACTGAATTTCATACAAATTTGACAGATAAAAATTCGGTTTCTGTAAAATTTGTATGAAATTCGGTTTCGGTTTCTGTTTCCGTTGTATGTGGTTTCAAGCCTTAAGTCAAATACGTTACCAAGGATTTATTAATAATTTTGTGGATGTTATATATTAATTATAGAAGTGTTAGAAAGTATCGAAACCTGTAAAAAATTATTGTATTGGTTTTTATAAAGTTTGGATAAAAATAAGAGTACAAATTAAAGCAAACAATAATTTAAATTTATTAATTATTTTTTTAAATTATTCATTGATCTTCAATATTAATTTACAAAAATCAATATCAAATTGAAAAATACTCTTATTTGTATTGCTAATTAAAATATAACGATTAGAGGTAAAAAAAATTGTCATCAAAACTGGATGAAAAACTAGGTAGCGAAATTAATTTTACAACCTTTACAGTCTCCAATTTCATGTCATATTTTTTTCATTGACCAATATATTTGATAGTGTGATAAACGCCTCATAAATTTGGGTTAGCCAATAGATGGTGCCGTATTTGTATTTAAAACGGTTCTATGATAAAATATCACACGAAAAAATCACACACGAAAGAATATCACGTCGAAAATATCACAACGAAAAAATCACACTCCACGAAAATATCACATCATGAAAATATCACATTTCGAAAATATCACATCCTAAAATCACACGCGAAAAAATATCACATCCAAAAATCACACGCGAAAAAATATCACATCCTAAAATTACACCCACAAAATATCACGTAGAAAATTTTATTGTATATAACACAATGTCCGTATTTACAATAAAATGTTTTGAAGTGCTCTAACTAAGCTACCAATCTGTCATTTGATATCGTATTTGACTTAGTGATAAACGTTTTCAATAACTTTACGTTATAGCCCTATCAACTCAACATTAAGTAAAAACTCTTGAAAACAGTACGCCAAAAGTAAAACAAATGGGAGTTCTCTAGCCAATCCGAGAGACATTCATGTTTTAATATTTGAAATATATAATATGGTATATGATTCAGGAATTGATAATCATACTAGAATAATTCGTTTTGCTCATATAATTTTGACAGTTTTGCTCGTAACTAATGATTGTTGGCTTGCAGATGGAACATTTAAAGCGGTTCCAGAAATATTTTTTATTTTTTTAATAATATGGTGCGTTGCATTGCCATGTATATTAGCATTATAACCAAATAAGACATGATACTTACTTTAAAATGTTGATGGCAGTTTTAGAATTAATATCCAATGCAAATCCTAGAATAATTATTACAGATTTAGAGATTGCAGCAATGTGTACCATCGATATGAAACTGTTTGGTTTCTCAGGTATTGAAAATGTCGCTACAACATGGTTATTATTATATGAAGCAGTGTATTCAGGCAAAAGAATCCAGTGAAATAAAGTACAGAATATTGGCAGAAAGGATGAAAAATATTTTTACAAACTACCATCCTGAGAATCAAAATGTTAAGAAAAATTGCTAATGTATACATAAGTGTGAAAACACGCAATTAATTTATTTTTAGTATTATTGTTACCGTCCTATCTTGTAAACTATAAATGTTTTCGATCTAAAATTTGAGATGAATATTGATTAAATAATTTGGGATCCAAAATCAATAAAATAAGATTAATTTGTTTGATAGGGTAATAACGTGAAGTCGTTTTTACTAAGTCAAATACGGTATCATATGTAAAATTGCTATCTCAGGATTCTTAAAAAAATTTATATTGTATATACGGACATTATGTTTTTTTACAATAAAATTTTTTTTACATGATATTTTTTCGGATGTGATATTTTTTCGCGTGTGATTTTTGTATGTGATATTTTTTCGCGTGTGATTTTAGGGTGTGATATTTTCTCCCGTGTGATTTTTGGATGTGATATTTTCGTGATGTGATATTTTAGTGATGTGATATTTTCGTATAGTGTGATTTTTTCGCTGTAATATTTTCGGCGTGATATTGTTTCGTGTGTGATTTTTTCGTGTGATATTTTATCAGGACACCTTTAAAACGTTGTTTTTAACGTTGAAGTTTGTGTAAATACACTACGATTTGCTTTTTCAAATTGTCGTGTATTATTTTTGCATTGGTGATTGGTGATAATTATTTTAATTGGTTTTTTATTTAAATATCGGTTTATGCGGGTAGGTTGCTTTGATCAATGTTTTTACAGTAATAATTAAAGAATTCAATAACGAATTAAATATATACTCGCGCAGGAAGATTTGTAAAATTTTAAATTTTAGATCTATGGGTGTGACAACCCCGCGTACTTAGATTCCTGCTATTTGCATATGAGTTAGCTTGAGTTATCGTTAACCACTGGCTAGAAGTGAGATATCACTAGCCAAAGTGATATCTTAGGGATGTTGGGGGATGATCTTCTTTTAATTAACGATAGCACCCTTAGTCTTAGTTATAGAATATTCTTTGATGATGACACGCTATTTTTTTAAAATAAAAAGTGTTGGGTAGTACGAATTACAATACGAGCAACAACAACTCATGACAACCTTTGAAGAATAAGGTCCCATAACAACATGTTTTCTAAGGTGTTGATGGAGGCAAATTTTTTATTTTTTTATATTTTTTTAAAAAATGAGCTTTTTCGTTTGCTCGAAGAAATGAGCTTCCATATAACTATTAAATATTTCGGGTTTAATCCTTCAGCAAAACCATGTTTTACATGATCTTTGTATATGCTTCTAGCACTATAAGGATAATTGGTAACCCAATTTAGCTTTGTTCCTACAAATTTGAAAAAAAAAGTATTTTATTTTTATTTCCTCCATTTTATCATGAAATATTGCGCTATGTCGTTTATTATTATGTGAAAGGATTTATTATTTAGTTTTACATTCTTTAAAATGAATATAAAAAACAAAAATAAGAAATTTGCGTCCATCATCTTAAAAAACATGATGGTGTGGAATCTAGGTCTTAAAGGGTTTTATGTGTTGTTGTGAGAGATATTGTAATTCCAACTACACAACACATTTTATTAAAAAAATATGTCAAATATTTTGAAATAGCACAATTTTTTTTTAAATTTTCGGTGAAAAAGATGATGAACAATATCACTGAAGCTACAATTTTGAACGGAAAATTCAAAGAGGATGTACTGTTGCTACGCATATCAATGATCCCAACAGATATGGCATTTGAATTCAAACGTTTAGTTTCCAGTGCGATTCGCTTTTGCAAAGACCATCAAGAAAACACAAGGAAAATTGCTGCAGGGATGTGGACTAGGCAGATTTGGAGAATCCATACTTCTCACATCTGGACAACTGTATGTGGCCAGCTAACGTCGGAATATCTTCTGATTTATTCGTGTACGCATCTAGACGGAAAAACAAAAAATATAATGTGTCCCCACAAGCACACGAACAAAGAAATAGAATTAAAACGACATTTTGAAATTTTTTCCTTAATAAAATAAATAATTGTTGCAATAAAAATGATACAATGTAAATTTCATGTTAGGTACGTTTAGTTTGACTGAAACAACTGAAAAAACAACAACAATTGTATTAAATTTTTCGTTGTTTCAAATGCTTCAGTCAAATCGAACACGGCTGTTATCAGAACGAGTTTTCTTGAATTTCCTTTCTTATGAGATACCGACAATATGGACAGGTATAATGTTAAATAAACAAAAGTTTTACACCATTTGGTGTAAAATAAATAAAGTTTTGAGAGATTTTTAGAGTGATTAAGCTTAAAGTAATTATTTTAATTCACATGAATTTGTCAATTTTAAAGCATTTTTCATTTTCTCTCAGAAAAACTTCTTTAAAACAGTTTTTGTATGTTTCGTGTCGGGAACAAATACAATTTACAATTGTATAATCACAGATGGAGAATTCAATTTAAATAAAAATATGAGATAATGAAGTTTCAATTTAGAAATTATCTGAACATGAAAATTAAAATATGTTTTATTGTTGTTTCATCCACTGTGGCTGAGTCTGTAAGATGGCTTTGAACTATGATGTCTCTAATAATTACTTATTATCGGGCATAATACTTTCAATAATTACTTTGAGCAATAATTATTCATAAAATCGCCCCAAAATTAATATTCCATTAATGTTGTCTATATAGGGAACATATGCCAATATATTGACCGTGTGTAAGATATTAGTTTCACATTGATTTGCAACAATCAATAATGACTTTAAAATGACTTAAGATGTTGACTAAATAGAAATATTTCTCATCCTATGAATTCACATTCTATAAATTCTAGCACAAAAACTTCCAAATAATTTTGATTTTTTTTTTTGCATCACTTTTTCTATTCCTTTTTTGTATCACTTCTTCTATACCTTCATCGAATGCATTGTTGCTATTCTTACTGCCCTTGCTGACCATAAAATGACAACGATCAAAATTTTTTGCAACGTTTTTAGTAACCTACCGGTAAAGGACGCGTATATTAAACCGCATGCGCACTGTGAAAATTTGTGAATCCATTTTTCTTCCATATAATGTTCGATATAGAGACACACCTGAAAACTTATTTGATCGCGTATTCTTTTATATATCCTTTTTTTTATGTATAATACTATTTTTTTTGTAAAATTACAATTTTTTAATACTATTATTTTTTTCTGATCAACTAGAGTGCTGATCCTTTTACATTAATATTAAAAAAAAATCATTTATAAATCATTTCTCATTACAATTTTTTGAAATTATTGCTACTACGTCAGCAAAATGTATACACACAAACTTTATTTATAGGCGTAGCAAAGCACGCCGGGTCCCGCTAGTATATATATACATATATATATATATATATATATATATATATATATATATATATATATATATATATATATATATATATATATATATATATATATATATATATATATATATATATATATATATATATATATATATATATATATATATATATATATATATATATATATATATATATATATATATATATATATATATATATATATATATGTATTTTTTTTTTTTTTTTTTTTTTAATAAAATGTGTTGTGTAATAGGGCTTAGAATATGTGTCACAACAACACATAAATACCTTTTAAGACCTAGGTCTAGACCTGGGTCCCACAACAACTGGCGTTCTGAGGTGTAGATTAACGCTTTTTTTAAACATCTGTGGGTTGAAGCCACCTGAGACTAAGTGTTCCGGCAAACTATTCCATTTGTACGCAGTTCGGACAAAGAAGTCTCTCTGCGATCTGCCAGTATGACAGCGCGGGATCTTTACCGTTTCACTGGTTGCGGCAGCCGATTGCCGAGTGGAACGGGGGTAAGAATAAGTTTGTGGCATGATGCCGCTGATTTCATCTGAGCACTGCTGATGATGATATTTGTAAAAAACAACGAGGTCAGCAACAGTGCGACGATGTTGTAGGGAATCAAGTTTTGATGTCAAAGTTCGATCACCTACAATTCGTATAGCTCGCTTTTGAACAGAGTCCAAGAGGGCCAAGATGGAAACAGAGGCAGCACCCCAAACTTGACAGCAGTACTCCATACAGGGACGAATATAGGACTTATAAACATGGAGCAATTGGTATGGAGTGAAAAATTTTTTGCATCTATTTAGGAGGCCGAGTTTTTTAGACGCGGTTTTTGCCATCGCCATTACATGATCGTTCCAGAGTAGGTCATTTGAAACTGTGACACCCAATAAACGAATGTTTTTACATTCACCTATTGGTTCATCACACATACTAAATAAAATATCTTTGGGGAACTCGGTCTTTAATCTGGAAACAATCAACAGCTGTGTTTTGGTGGAGTTGAAATTGACAAGGTTTTGGTCACCCCAGTCGGCGACTTTATTCAGGTCTTTGTTCACGTTTATGGCAGCGTCTCTCCGGGCAGGATTAATTCGTTCGTGCATTTTACCTTTTGAAGGAAGGGGCTCGAACGATTTGTGCAGAGTACTATCATCTGCAAAACTATTTATTGGGTTGCTGGTGATTTTCAACAATTCGTTGATATAAATCAAAAATAGGGTTGGGGACAATACTGAGCCTTGGGGTACACCAGCGTTAATTAGTTTAGACTCAGAAGAAGATATATGTATATATATATATATATATATATATATATATATATATATATATATATATATACATATATATATATATATATATATATATATATATATATATATATATATATATATATATATATATATATATATATATATATATATATATATATATATATATATATATATATATATATATATATATATATATATATATATATATATATATATATATATATATATATATATATATATATATATATATATATATATATATATATATATATATATATATATATATATATATATATATATATATATATATATATATATATATTAGGGTGGCTCTTAGCTGTATGGAGAATTTTTTTTTTTAGAATTTCTTAGGTCTCAGGGCAAAAATTTATTCCTTTTAACAAAAGGAAAAAAAATATGTTCTGGAGAAATCCGATCAAAGTAGTTTAAGGCGGCGCGACGGCGGTTTAAAGTTGAAAAATCTCATATTTTCTCATATTTTCACGCTTTACAACCCTTATATCGCGTTTAGCAACCCTAGATCCAAGATTAAAAAATTTCAGCGTGTAATTTAGTTCAATAGCTTTCCAAAATGCACAAAAACATTCAAATCGGACAGCAAATAACGAAGTTATGGAAAATATAAGCATCGGTCTGACGTCTCACGTTTTTTTTGTTTTTGTTTTTAAATAAAAAGTGTTGTGTTATAGGGTTTAGAATATGTGTCACAACAACACATAAATACCTTTTTATAAAGTTTCATGTCAAACAAATAATTAATTTAATTTTTGGGTGAAAAAATTGGGTGAAAAAATAAATAAAAATCTTCTTTTGGCACACTTAACAACATTTTTTGGACAAACTTATAATGCAATAATCTAGTTTTTGATCTCACATACCAATCCTGACCATCTAGGTTTTTCCTCATGTCCTTGTTCCTACTCATTATCACTTAAAACGAACGTTTTTTAAGCAAAACATATGCATATTTCCTTGTTTTGACACACTTGACGATTTTTTTGACACACTACCGGTACAGTTATCGAACACATCGTCCTTTTGGCTCTTACCATTGAGCGTACCTATTTTTAGAAACCAAAATTTTTAAAATCCCTTCATCCGTTTTCTAGATTTCATCGGTCGTGAAGGCCAGACGGCCGGCCGACCGGTCGGACAGTCGGCCGGCCCGCAGAAAGGCATAAATTTTTTTTTTTTGCTTTTTTAGAATCAGTAGTAGGTCCTAAAACGTCAAGAAATGACAAAAAAGTGGGTGTAAGAATTTCACTTTTAGCTCATAAATGTAATACTTAAGACCGAAATATTTTGCAGTCGTGGATAAAATAGCATCTTGTATTTGCATAGGATGATGGCAATTTTTCTAGAATCTACTAATTGTCACCGGCTGTTTTACTTCTTCTTCTTCTCATTTTTTCTAGAAGTGTCAAATAATTGTATAAATGAAATGTAGAAAATAAATTGTTTTTATTTGTTGTAAATGACCATGTGAGACGTCAGAACGACGCTTTTATTTTCCATAACTTCGTGATTTGCAGTTCGATTTAAATGTTTTTATGCATTTTGGAAAGCGATTGAACTAAATAATACATTTAAATTCAATCTAGGGTTGCTAAGTGCGATATAAGGGTTGTGAAGCGTGAAAAAGTGGAAAAAATGAGATTTTTCAACTTTAAACCGCCGTCGCGCCGCCTTAAACTACTTTGATCGGATTTCTCCAGAACATTTTTTTTTTCTTTCGTTAAAAGGAATAAAATTTTGCCCTGAGACTTAAGAAATTCAAAAAAAAAAAATTAAGAGCCACCCTATATATATATATATATATATATATATATATATATATATATATATATATATATATATATATATATATATATATATATATATATATATATATATATATATATATATATATATATATATATATATATATATATATATATATATATATAAATATATATATATATATATATATATATATATATATATATATATATATATATATATATATATATATATATATATATATATATATATATATATATATATAAATACGAATATGTTAATATATTTAGCAAATTTTTTTCTTAAGTAAAGATAAGACACATATTTGGTTATAACGAAATTGTTTTAGTTCTATTTTTTCTGATATTTGACAGATTTATGCATTAAAGTTTTTGAATTTTTGAATATTTTATATTTGACTTGAGTGTTTGTGGAAAATTGTTTAAGAATGTTGTTGAAGCAAGAATTATGTACATCATTGATGTTTGTATTTTCTTATGCAAAACGAACATGTGACAACAAAATTACTGAAACTTTATTCAAGTGAATATATTATATAACAGTAATAAAAAAAAATCCTAATTGCCATAAAAAAAATAAAACAACTATGAAGATAAGCTTGGTGTATCATCGTAAATGGTATTATTTAAGCATTCTAAAAATCGTTAACGAATTTTTTAAATTCGCATTGTACATTTACTTTCAACATGGTTCGTGTTTCTCATGTCTTTATAGTCCATTAATCTACGTCTTTATTAAGATTTGGATACCTATTCTTCTTTTGATGATAGAAAATATAATAGAGAGGAATAAACATATATTGGTTGGTGTTTGTATCTTAAGAAGAATTTTAGTTTTAGTAGTTTGACCTACTAAGTTGATAATAAAATATTAAATGCTAATCTAGTAAATATTTTACCATATTCTTTTCAATCAAAATAAGATTTTGATACCTAAAGTCTATTTGCATACTATTGTTATATTACTTTTTTATGATTATATTATAGTGATCATAAAGATAATATAAATTAAAAATATGAGTATTAATGTTTCTGCTCTCATTTGGTTTTTGGCATTAAATTATACGTTTTCATCATATCTATCAAAATGTAGTTCGTAGTTTTTAGAAGACTCAATCTTATTTTAACTCAGCTGTTAAATGAAGCTTTATGTTTCGCGTTTAAAGATGATCTGTTTATTTAAAGATAACCCTTAATTTAATTAATTTCAGTTTAACGAGGGTATCTTAAGGTCTAAAATGGTTTAACTATTTGGTTTTACTTTCGAAAATGTAATTATTGTATTTCTATTTTTGATAAATATCTAATAACAAAATTGAAATGAATATTGCAATCTGATTAATATAATAACATTCTCTTTGACAGATTTAACTGATATAAGAACTAAATAATATGCGGCAAGTAAAAGTAAATGAGCGAAAGCCAAACTAGAGTAGCCATTAATTAATCGTTGATCGTATGATAAACTACGAGGAGTAGCTCAATTTAGCTCAAACAAATCATTTTTTATTTCAATTTATATGAAGAAAACTTTCTTTAAATAAATACAATTTATTTGCAAAGTTTTTGATAGAATCCCATCAAAATGTTGTTGCCCTCAACCATTTTCAATTTAATTATAATAGATATGTTTAAATTTTGTTTTATTTTAGTGTATAAATAAAAAAAACTGTTATGTTAAAATTTATGAAAACTCAGTATGTCACACCCATTCATCCATAAATCTCAACTTAATCCGTAAAATAAATAAATAAAACTTTCAAATAAATTTACATTAAAAGCTCGAATTCTAATTTTAGAAGAAAATCAATAATAAGACAAAACTGAACCAAAAATAAAATAAAATCTATTAAATAAGCAAAAACTGTTTTTCTTGAACCCATTCTTTTAACTCCATACAATAACAACAATAAACAAAAGCCAACACAAATCATTCCACAATCCACATTGAAAATAAATTTCCTTCGACTCCTTAAAATCAAAAAATTAGAAAAAAAATTATCTGTTAAAAACAACTAACATCCCAAAATCACAACAGATAGATAAAGCTCTATCGTGACTATCAACGGATATAAATGTATTTATACAGTTCATTTGTTTATTGCTACTAGAAAAGCTTCAAATTTACATTCAGCTCTCATACTAACTGCTCCAAATTTCTAACCTCTTAGGGTTGGTGTATCAGTTGTACGAATATGTTGTTAGAGTTTTTTATTTAGTGAAAAATGCGCAACATTGTTATCTTGTAAATATATCTCTTTTAGTGTTTTTTGCCAATTTGAAGTTTTATGTATCACTTTTTGCATTTATATTTTGTTACATTCATGTTTTGTAAAAATATGTTGATATTTTTTATTTAAATGGAAAAATAACAAAACATAAAAACTAGATAGAACAAAAAAACTATAGAGATCAGATTTTCCGTTTATCCGTCTGTTTGTGTAACACAGTTTGAAAATATTCAACATGTTTGATAATCAAAGTTTAAATACGTTAATGTTTTTAATATTTGTATATGATAAGGATATTAGGAAATGTTTTGAATGTTTTAGTGAAGCTTTTATGGAGCGATCGTCGTTCCATAAGGTACTAAAAACGGTCAGTTAAATTTTTTTCAAAACTCCTGTTTTTCGGCAAACGGGTGTAAAAGTGAACTTTGCTGCCGCTAGGGAGAAGGTTAGTCTTATTTTTTGATGTATAACGCCATTTTTCTTTTTTAAAGCGACAGAAAAAGTAACTCATATTTTTACGGCGGGATAAAAGTGTCGCTATTTATTTCCATATTTTTACAACGACAACAAAAGTGGCATGGAATGAGATTATGAATAATATTGTTATTTTTCCAAACAAATTGTTTAACAAAATATAAATATTTTGATTAGATTATAAAATATTGAATTATTGTATAACCATGACAGCAAAAAATTACAAATATTTTGATTGGATTATGAAATTTTAAATTGCAAGGTTGCTTTGATAAAAAAAATTTTATTTATACAAATTTAAATGTTTGCCGAAAAAATAGTGTATTTAATTCGGAGCTAAAGTGACTTTTTCTGTTTCGTCTATGATTGTCGGCCTCACTATGGGTCGGCCGCCAAACTATAGACTCAACACAAAAAGTAGCACTTTAGCTCCTAATTAAATTATATACTATATATTATTTCCTTTGTGGGTGTTTGCAGTATGGTTGAAAAGACTTCCAAAAAGTCGTTCAAGTGGGAATATTAGTCCCTCGTAGAGTTTTTTGCGCATCCAAGGGTAACCTTAGTTAAAAAAGCATTTTTTGTCAATTATTTTAGAGATTTTGACACGATATCCATAGCTTTTATCAATGTTGGCAAGTCATGCAATGGAGTTGGATTATTTTTCGATTTGGTTGGAACACAAAATGCTACCTATAGGATTTTACTATCGCAAGTCATCTAACACGTATGGGATATCTGCTAACGCTTTTTATTATTTTGATTAAATATACAATTGTGTAACATATTTCTTCTATAAAATAATTAGTTTAATTGTTGCACCCATGCGTACGAGCATATTAGCTGTGCTTGTTGATAACTCGTTTATAGTGCAACCACATTGACGAAACCATTAACTGTTTCACCACCAATATCCAAAACGGCTTTGTTAATATTAAACAGACTAGATAACAAGATAGATAGATAACAGAAAAAAATGGGCATTGATGTTTCCGACAGGTGTAGATTCTTCTACTCAGAAGCGGCAACGATGGAACACGTCGTTTGCAACTTTCTTGAACTTTCTTGGCCCAAATATAACCAACTTCGTCATAGAAATGTAACACTTCCATTACTACGAGACGTAACTCCAATTAAGCTAATTAATCTTATAAGAAGCCTCAACTTGGATTACAGAATACAGCCAGTAACGGCATCGACGACGACTGACTATGAAAATAAAATAACTATAGTAAGCGCAATTTTAAATACTCGAGGTCTCTTGAATACTTGAGGTCTCAGCACTTGAAATGCTTGCGGTCACAGTGGTAATTGAACTGATCGTCTCAAGGTCGTCCAATAAAAAAAAAAAGTAGAGAGGTGTCAAGGGACACCCGGATGGAACGAAGCTCCTTTCGATTAATTAGTGAAGGAATTGTAATAAAATTTTATTTTTCAGGGTGTCAAGGGTATCAAGGGTGTTAAGGGTGTCAAGGGAGTCAAGGTTTCAAGGGTGTCAAGGGTGTCAAGGTGTCAAGGTGTCAAGGGTGACAAGGGTGTCAAGTGTGTCAAGGTGTCAAGGGTGTCAAGAGTGACAAGGTGTCAAGGTGTCAAGGGTGTCGAGGGTGTCAAGGGTGTCAAGGGTGTCAAGGGTGGCAAGGGTGTCAAGGGTTTCAAGGGTGTCAAGGTTTCAAGGGTGTGAAGGGTATCAAGGGTGTCAAGGGTGCCAAGGGTGTCAAGGTGTCAAGGGTGTCAAGGGTGTCAAGGATGTCAAGGTGTCAAGGGTGTCAAGGATGACAAGGGTGTCAAGGGTGTCAAGGTGTCAAGGGTGACAAGGTGTCAAGGTGTCAAGGGTGTCGAGGGTGTCAAGAGTGGCAAGGGTGTCAAGGGTGGCAAGGGTGTCAAGGGTTTCAAGGGTGTCAAGGTTTCAAGGGTGTCAAGGGTGTCAAGGGTGCCAAGGGTGCCAAGGTTGTCAAGGTGTCAAGGGTGTCAAGGGTGTCAAGGATGTCAAGGTGTCAAGGGTGTCAAGGATGACAAGGGTGTCAAGGGTGTCAAAGTGTCAAGGGTGTCAAGGGTGTCAAGTTCCTTTCGATCAATTAGTGAAAGAATTGTAATAAAATTTTATTTTTTTTAAGTTATAATAAAGCAAAAACAAATTTCGTTACATCTTTTGGTCTTAATTTTTTCCGTCTAGCCTCCTTTCGCAATGCGCGATACGGAACTTCGTTCCAATAAAAAATTCATTAAAAAAATAAAAAATTTATTATAATGGAAGAGTAAGCCAAAAACTAGGAAATATTATTTTTCTATGATAGCATATGAAAAGTCTATTTTCATCACGCCTAATGCCCTGTGAAAATGTGTTCTTTTTCCACTAGTCTAAAAAGAATAACAAATTGTAGTTGCTATGGTTTATCATATAATTTTACAAAGTTTTTTAAACAAAATAGAATATGAATTTTGAATGTTATGTGGTCGATTTCTAATTTTAGAATTTATATACTAAATATCGAATATATATAAACTATCATAGAAAAAATTGCATTTGCTACGCGAGATAAAAACGTTTTTGTTCGTAAACATGTCTCACGTAAACACTCGACTCACGAAAAAAAACAAGGTTTTCATCTCTTGTGGTAAAATATACTTATATATAATTTGAGTTGTTCTTTCTAAAATAATCATATTTTACATAACCTTCTTGCAAATACAAAATGAAACAGATTTTTTTTTCTAAAAGTGGAGTATATCAGCTATCATGGGATGACTGTGATGCATCACATATTGGACATACTGGTCGTAGTTTTGAAGATCGCTCAGCAGAACATTTTCGAGCTTTGAGATATGGACATTCTTCCTCAACTTTTTCGAATCATTTGTTTTCTGAAAACCATAATAGTTCTTTCAATAATAGTTCAAATTTAAAAATTCTTCATTTTGAAACTATAGGTATAAACATGATATACTTGAATCATTTGAAATTAGGAAAGCTCTTTTTCAAAACAAAAATTTATTAAATTTACGCACTAATATCATTTTTTCGACGTTAGCTAACCCTGATTTCTTTGATACGATTATTTAAAAATTTAAAATAGAAGTAAATATTGCCTTATGGAAGTAAATATTACCTTACTGAAGTAGTTTCTATAGGTATTTTTACAAATTTTAAAATATTTTGATTTAAGTAGTTATTATGTTTTCGTTTATTTAAAAATTTGTTTGCCTTTTACATTGTATAATATTTTTCTTTAATATTTTAATTCTCTTAAAAACGGTTGAATAAACCGAAATTAATTATGTAAATAAATATTAATATATAAAATAAAATAATTTTTTGCGAAATAAAAACAAGGAAAATTTTAAATTTAATATTATTAAATACTATCCCTAGTTGAATCTAGAAAAATCGATAAATCGATCGTTATTCTAAGCATCTTTAATCCGGAATGTTCGATTGAACAAAATAGGAAATAATTTTTGTTTATCCCAACTTTAATTACCACAACAATAATATGCGTTTCATGATTATTGTTGTTTTTATAAACATTCTATTAATGCGACGTTGATTATGAATTTGATTTCGTAATTTTGTGCAGTTTGTTTCATTTATGTCGAACTGAACAGAATTTTAGGTTCAATTTCGTAATGATTTATACAAAGTAGAAAAAATTATGGTCAAACCCTTCTGGGAAAAAATACCTATTCGATAGCAAACTATGTAATTGTTTTATATTTTGGAAAATTTAACGATACTGATGGATTAACAAAGTAATGACATAGTATACATTAAGAGTAAAATTATAAATTTTGGACCATTATTACCATGACAATGGACATGGTCATTTTTAGAATATACCAGATATCTTGCATATTTTTAGTCACAATTCCTGTCCTCGATTTCCATCTATTTATTACTAGACTTTTAATCTGAAAACTTATATTCCTTCTAATCACGAATGTTTTCCACAAAAACTTTCAAAACAACAAAAAATTGAAATATCCATCCAATTTGTGTTGCCACAGACAACAAATCATCAAACAACGAACCAACAAATTTATCTCTAATTTATCACAATCAATTTAAAATGAAATGTTTCCAACATTTTAAAACGTCAACATATTTATATGAAGATTTGGGAATGGGTCAAAACTCATGGAAAAGAAAAATTTCTTTGTTGATAGAAGAGATATGTGTATACAAGTGTAGTAACAATAAAAATATCTCAAAATAATATATCACAAAAGAAAAACAAAAAGTTTTCATTTTACAAATTCCTCAAGCATAGCCAACAAAATATTCTATTATTTTGAAAATTCAACTTTTTGGCAGCAGACAAAAGTTTATTTCAAAGATAGAAGATTGTGGAAATTTATTTTTTTCTGTTGCTAAAAGCAAAGGAGAAAGTAAGATTGAAAAAATTTCTTTTGATTTGATTTTAATGACATTATATTTAGATCTCCATTTTACATTATTTATATTTTTATTAAAATGTGCAAATAACAGAAACATAGCGGATTGTCGAATATAACGGATTTGAGATTGTTTTTATTTGGAAGTAAGTTGATGGAAATATAAATTGACAATGAATATTATTTTTTATCTTTATTACCTGTTTATATTTTACTTGTGGAAAACATGTCTGCTATTGAGTGGAAATGAGGGGTTGTCAAGGAAATTCTTTCATGCATATATTCTCCATTATATTCCTGAGTATTGTTGATTCTTTTATTTTCCCACTTAACAAAGATATAAGCAATTTAATTCTAAAAACCAAAATGTCATCAATTATACATTAACAAACAAAAAAAATCATATTTTCCTATTAAACTGTAATTCTATTCAAATTTTCATTCATGTTGTTCAATTTTGTATTAAAATACAAAAAAAAAATCTTACAAAATATAAAATTGATTTTACAGTAAAAAAATTTTTTCTTTTTTTTTTCAGCAATTTTCTAGATATAAATCTGTGTCAAAAAAAGGAAAATATTCTCAACAATAACAGCAATACAGAGGCACAACAATTTTTGTCTACTTCAATTTTTTTTATGTTATCAAATTGAAAAAAAAAATTAAATAAATTTTCACTTAACGCGAAAAGAATAATAAAAGAAAATTAATATTACTAAAAAAAGAGGAAGAGATGAAAAATGCATAAAATGATTTGAGAATAAATTTTTTTACATAGTTTATTTATCCGACAATTTCATATCTTTTGTTGTTGTTAGTTCTATTTGTTTATGCTTTTTTCTAGTACTTTAAATAAATAATTTAAAAATTCAAATTTAAACGTAAAAAATTTTGGATTGTGAAAATAAAAATTGAAAAATTATAAAATGAAATCAAAATTTTCTACTGTGAATTTCTGGGTGAACTTTTTTTTCTATGTAGGATATATAAATATTTAATTTTTTATTTAAATAGAGTAAAAGAATACAAACGATTTACATGAATTTATAAGAGAAAGTAACTAATGATAAATGATAGTGTACAAAAGAATTTTTTTTAATTTAAGTGGAATATTATCATCGACAAGAGTTTTATTTCTCAAAAAGGATTTCAACAAGGAAATTGAATTATATTAATTTTCGATTAGAGAAATGGCTAACTTGAAAATACAGGTAAGAGTTTTCAATTATTTTCAATTATTTTATCGTAAATATTTATTAAATTAGTGTAAGGCAAGGTAGAAAAGTGTAGTTTTCGATAAGAACTAAATGGAGAAACTAATTAATAGTAATTAACTAATTCATAATAAGAAAAATATAAAGACAAAAACGAAATGTTTTTTGTCAACTCAACATTGTCAATTAGACATCGAACTGTTAACTATTTGTTTATTGGCAGGTTGTTAGCATAAATAGACGTCAAACACATTAATTTAAAAGCCACAAGCATTGTTTTACGTTTATCGTAA
This sequence comes from Diogma glabrata, assembly GCA_963693315.1. NCBI lineage: Eukaryota > Metazoa > Arthropoda > Insecta > Diptera > Cylindrotomidae > Diogma > Diogma glabrata. The sequence goes on along the minus strand of OY856186.1, from coordinate 457,372,771 downwards.
ATATACTAGCGCATTCAGTTAAATCGTTCAACTTTGAGCAAAAAAGATTTTGTTTTATTACTTATTTGACTATTCTTTCTGAGAGTTCTTTTAAAAAACTCAATTCTAAAGAACTAAATTTTGGCTACTTTCGACATTATGTTTTATTTCCTTATACTTACAATTATTATGGTATATTTAAAGTTTTTCAAAAGAGTACCGTGGTCCGTGACATCAGTAAATGCAGACATACGTGACATTGTTCATTCACTGTCGTTATATAAGATCGGTAAGCTGACCAAAATCTATATTTATATGGTTCTTACTTCAATTCAATTCGAGCTCAACATTACGAAATTAATACAGTTTTTTGGTGCCCGTTAGAAATTCAAAACTTTATCTACTTCTTTTATCTAAATAAAAATGTTAATGTTCATTTGTTCAAAACAGATAATTTCGGAAAGTTTTTCACCAATTCCTTTGACACAATGATGCATGCATTCGAATTGTGAGTTTTTATATACAAATCTACTATCATTCATACTATCTAAAACCATTTCAATGTTTACCATTGTATTTATCAATATGGTTTACCATAATTATCTAAAAAAGTTATCGAAAGTATTGATATCAAAATAATATCAATAAAATCGATATATCAACAAATATCAATATGTATATCGATATATCAACAAATATCGATATATCGATAAATATTGATATATCGAAAAATATCGATATATTGATATTTATCGATATAATGATATATCGATACACCGAATTCTCCTCTAAGGAAATTCAAAATATCCTTCGATCGTGTTCGCAGTACAATCGACAAACAAGAGCTTCCGAGTTATCCCATCCATTTGTGGTCTAAATACCTCGTTGTAGAAGTGTGTTCTTCCAGAACGACTATTTTAATAAAATGACCAAATTGTGCAACTCAATGCCCTCCTCTGTATTTCCCGATGAATTTTTTCTTCAGACATTTAAAGAAAATGTCCATCGTCATTTAAAACAATTAGTATAGTTATCCCCATACCCTCATTCCTTCCATTTTCCTCATATCCTTTCTTTATAGTTGACATTGTTGATGTACCGGGTCCTAAAAATACAAAAAGCCGGGTATAGGGTGGTAGACAAATTTCATACTTTAATTTAAAAGCTACAATTCAACCAAAACTAAATGTTATCGTTGATTACGGATGTAGCAACATTCTGTTAAGGATTTGCTCATATATGGAATATTGTGATTTTTGGGGAGGTGTTTGTCAGTCAACAATGAAATATCTAGACTCTATGCAATCATACTGAACAGCTACATTGACACCATCACCGAACAAATTTCGAACTGTCCATTTACTACATTTACTATAAATACTACTTCTATGATGCGAAAAAACAAGAATTTCAGAAATGTCCCATCCGTTTGTTTTCTTAATATCCCTATATCCCAATCCCTATCCTTACTTATATCCTTTCTTAATTGTTTTAGAACATGCTAATCTCAAAACGATTATTTTGCAAAAATGCGCATGTTCGCATGTTAAAACCCATTTGATTTTTATTTACGATTTTTGTTGTTATTATTTTATTTCAAAAGAATTAAATAAATTTATAAGTTTTTAGTTTAATTTTAACCCGGTGTCGGATAGTGAAAAAATTGCCGGTTCCATGTATACACCGGGTATTTCAAAATTGGACCGGGTAAGCAGGGTAACGGATAATTTCCAATAATTCCCCTCGGTGCATCACTACCCGACTATAGCATTATTTAATGGCTCAGATCTGGACCGGATACGGCTTTCCCTACTACTGATAGGGACCGTATCAGGCACACTGAATAGGTCCTGATCAGTAATGTAATGATCACGTGCGTTCTCTTTTTAGGGTTTCGTTTTTTATACGGAACACTATTGGTGAGAGTACAACATGTTTTTCACATTATTTCGATAATCTCGTGAACCATTAATCCGATGAACTTAAAATTTGAGGTGCTTATAAAACTAACTTATCCACACAAGATGGTGAGTTAAAAAATAAATAAAGTTGTGTTCGTTTGTTTTAAGGAGGTACGATGTAAAGCCTTTGAAAACATACATTTTTCTATCGAGACGAGTAGGGTATCATATGAAAGGGCTTCATTTCAGCATTATTTAAAAATGTATTTTGGAATTTTACACATCACCATTTTTTGTATAATTTTGAAAAATGACGTTTTCTGGATTTTTTCTTGCCCCGAATAACTCCGACCCTACTTCATCGAAAATCTTGAAATATATTTGGAATGATAGAAAACTGAGTAGGTTTTTAATGAAAAATATAGAAAAGTGGTAGATACTCATAACTATATTTATTAAAGGGGTGGGAATGTTAAGGGGTAAAAACATCATTTAAAACCAGGTCATGTGAGGTGTCATTTGAAAGAGCACTTGATTTTAGAAATATTACCATTTTTTTAGAATTTTGCAATGCATAGTTTTTGAATTATTTTCAATAAAGTGACACAAAAAGTTGGTCCCCCTCCTTGCATTTCGAGCCTAATTAACAGAAAAATTTGAAAAAATTTACAGAGACAGGAAGTTTGATAAACTCTGAACGAAAATATAGCGAACTCTCAAATAATTATGTTTTTGTGCGCTTTTAAGGGGTTGGGGTGGGGAAGGGTGAAAAAAAACTTTTTTGACCCAAGCGAGTGGGGTGTCATTTGAAAGAAAACCAAATTTCAGAAACTTTGCAATTTTTTTTAGAATTTTGCGGTACACAGTTTTTGAGTTATTCTAAAAAATGTACAAATTCCAGACCGTCCCCCCCCTACGTTTCGACACTGATAGACAGAAAAAATTTAAAAAATTCATAGAGACAGGAAGCTTGCTATATTTTGAACGAAAATTATAGCGAACCCTCAAATAATTATATTTCTGTACGTTTAGGGAATGGGTGTAAGGAGGGTAAAAAAAATTTTTTTTGACCCAAGCGAGTGGGGTATCATTTGAAAGAACACTGAATTTCAGAAACATTGCAATTTTTTTAGAATTTTCTGGTACACAGTTTTTGATTTATTCAAAAAAATGTGCAAATTCCATACCGTACCTCCCCCCCCCCTACGTTACGACACTGATAGAAAAAATTGAAAAAATTCATAGAGACAGGAAATTTAAGATATTTTGAACGAAAATTATAGCGAACTCTCAAATAATTATATTTCTGTGGGTTTAGGGGATGGCCCAACTAGTATTTTAACTTCTTTTAAAACACTAAACAGTCTTACCGAAACTTACTTCCCCACCTTCATAGTTTCTTTAAAATTTCTAAACAGTTTCGATAAAGGCCATTTGGAGAACTTTCTCCGCCTTTAACGAAGCTATAATTTGTAAAAGACATCGGAAATATTAAAGGAAATCGGAAATTTAAGTTTTTGTGTACGGTCGCATCAAGTTTCGAACCCTGGTCCTTCGATCGTTTGTCCTGCACGCTATCCAATCGGCTGATTTAAATGTTAAGAAACAATAAATATCTTTGATAGTAGTTACAATAACAATAACTTCTATAAGACTTCCATAAGACTTCCATAGAATTTAGTTTTTTAATTTAGATGTAGAAAATATAGTATATAATTTAGGGGCTTATTTTTTATGGAAAAGGTATATGACATGTACCTTCAATGGGGTTTTTAACGATGAAATTATAATCTGAGGTAAAAGAATATTGACAAATCTATTTTCTATTTGTTTTATTAGTTCAAAGAATTTAAGGAAAACAAAATTAAGGGGTTATATTTTTTCACTCATTAACTTTTAGCGTACTTACTTTTTTTTGTACTTTATTTGAACAATATTTTTTTTAAATAAAAAGTTTTGTAATTGGATTTTTAATAGGTGTCACAACAACATGCGTACTAAGGTGCTGATGAACGCAGTTACTTTTTAAAAATGTTATATAAATATAAAACAATAACAAAAGAAGCAACGATATATCGCACCCATCCATTTTCTGTAAGTTATTTTAATAGAGTGACTAAATTATGAAACTCTGTATCGCCTCAGTTCTTCCTGACGAGTTTGGCTCTCAGAAATGTAAAGAAAATTCATATACCATTATTTATAAAACATTAAATTTTCTCTATTCCACTCTAGTTGATTTTTGATTCTGATTCTCTAATCTAATTGATTATGATTTTGATCCATTTTGTTGTCTATTTGAAGACTCTAAATAAAAAATATTTTATATAGTGCAAAATAAGTCTAAATAATAGATTAAAAAACAAAAACCACCTTATGCACAATACTTTTTTGACAAAAACGAAACGATTTCAATTTCGTATAAGCTTCAATTTCATTTAAACCCATTCAAATTACATGTCACATATCTTTTTCCATAAAAAGTAAGCCCCTGAATTAAACTATATTTTCTACATTTAAATTTAGTTGAAATAATAGAAGCAATAGCTTCCGTCAGTTTGACATATTTCGTTTCAGATATTGAAGCACTTTTTAGACCATGACAGCTGTGCTTCTATACAATCTGTAAACAGTTGCAACCGAAACAACTACAATCCTAATGACAACTATAATTTCTATAACCTTTTTACGGAAGCTTTATTTAGCGTTGTCTACATAAGTTTCGGTAAAGCTTCTAATATTAAATATAGAAGTATTTTAGAAGCTTTCATTTCGATGGTGGGGAGAACTTCTCTGTGGATATTGTATCGAAACTTTATAGAAATAAAATATAACTAGCTTCCACTTAGAAGCATTAGCGAAGCTTTATTGAAGCTAAAACTTATATAACTCAAAATTGAGAAGTAAGTTTGCTAGTTGGGGGGTGTAAGGGGGGTAAAAAAGAATTCTTTAGAATCTTTTAGAATTTTGCGGTACACAGTTTTTGAGTAATTCTAAAAAATGTGCAAATTCCAGACCGTTCCCCCCCACCACGTTTCGACACAGATTGACAGAAAAAATTGAAAAAATTCACAGAGACAGGAAGTTTGCGATATTTTGAACGAAAATTATAGCGAACTCACAAATAATTATATTTCTGTGTGTTTAGGGGATGGGTGTAAGGAGGGTAAAAAAAAACTTAAATTGACCCAAGCGAGTGGTGTGTCATTTGAAAGAGCACCAAATTTCAGAAACATTGAAATTTTTGTTAGAATTTTGCGGTACACAGTTTTGGAGTTATTTTAAAAAATGTGTAAATTCCAGACCGTTCCCCCTCCCCCTACGTTTCGACACTGATGGACAGAAAAAATTGAAAAAATTCATAGAGACAGGAAGCTTGCTATATTTTGAACGAAAATTATAGCGAACTCTCAAATAATTATATTTGTGTGTTTAGCGGATGGGTTTGGAGAGGGTGAAAAAAACTTTTTTGGAACCAAACAACTGGGGTGTCATTTGAAAGAACACTTAATTTAAGAAACATTACAACATATTTTAGAATTCTGCGATACACAGTTTTTTATTTATTGATAAAAAAAGTGCTTTTTTAAGTGTATGTATACCACCCTATATTTCGACGCTGATTTATAGAACAAATATTCCCTATTTAGACCATTAAAATACTGGTTAAATCTTTCTTTGGCTAACATAAACAGCTATGGATAAGATTTAACCTCAAGTAACATTTTTGATCAATGTAGATGTGATTGACATTTACGATTAAACATTTATTCTGTTATGCGTCCATAGTCTGGCGATATAAAGACTTTAGAACATAGCTGTATATCATTTATTTTTGATATTGTGTTCTTTTACTCTTTTACATTCACGAACCCTTGGCGAGCGAATTTTATTCGCACTTGTCCGACTTTTTTTCATTCAACCAGACTTACTCACTGAAACGCGTGGCAAAATATAGCAAGTAGATAAATAAAACAAGAAACAAAATCAAAATTATCAATCGACATGACACTTTTTCTTTCTTTAAATCTTTATTGACGCAGTTTATGAACAAGAATACATATGGGTTTTATGTCTAAAATTTAATTAAAAGATACAAAAGTTTTTATCTTTACGTTGTAAAATGATTTTTCAATAATATTGTGCAAACAACTCCTTTGATAAAATACTAGAAATCAGTATCTGCTAGTGTCATAATTTTTTAATAAAAATTATTTCTTTATATACCGTTCTGGTATGATAGCAAACTTAATAAAGATGAGATAAATTTTATACGATAGTATATGAAAAACCCATGTTAATTTAGGTTTAAACCCCTATGAAAGTGATTTTTTTTCTCTCTAATTTTAAAACCATTTCCAACCAGTTCTGGTGTTCCCCAAGGCTCTACACACTCACCAACCTTGTTTCTTCTATACCATAATGATTTACTTATTTCCACAGTGGTGCACCCAAATACAATATGTGTGCAAATACAATATGTGTCACAACAACACATAAAAACTTTTAAAACCAAGGTCCTACAACAACATGCGTTCTAAGATGTTAATGAACGCAATGCATGAAAATATTGCATTTGCAATATAGTCCAGTAAATAAAGGTCGAAAAAGATCAAAAGCTCGCAAAAATCCTGTCACGGACGGGACCTGGCGGAAATTGTTGGTCTTACCGAGTACTTTGACGTGAGAAAAATTACCTTGGGGTTCCGACACTGTGAGCCGGGAAAATGGCCCTCAAAGTGTCAGAAGTAGTTTCCGGGCCATATCTCCGGAAATATGGCAGTTAGGGCATTCCTGTTTAGCCAGAAATGGAGATGAGCTAATTATCTACAGAAATGGTCCCATTCATTTTTTTCGCAACATTCGCGAACAAACAAACAAATTCGACCTGCAAATGACAATGGCTTTCTCGTTGTATTTGCGAAATTATCGCGGCCATATAGGAGCATAGGAAGGATCAGTTGCCGTGCAAATATTGAGAAGGAAAATTTAATTTCCTTTCTGGAAATAAGGATCCAACTTCTTTTTATTTCATCATAAAGCTTACGAGTTCCGGAAGGGCACTCGCAAATTCATAGAAATTGTGCAAAAACAATTTTTCCAGCTTACGGCTTCTTGAACTCCTGCTTTGCTGTCTTACATAAGTTGAAACCTCTAAAGGGTGCTCAATATTTTCTCGATATGGTCATCGACCTCTTGTGCTAATTCTAGGTGATTTTGGCAAACTTTTTCGCAAGATGTTTTTCGCAAACTTTTTTTCGCAAACTTTAGTGGCAACAATTCAGATGGGGTATTTTGTGGAAATACTAAAAAATAACTCAAAAATTTCAATCTATCAAAAATTTTCAATTTGCACTCCGTTCATTCGGGCCCTTGAAAATAAACATTGGAATCAAAACGAGTTGGAAAATTTTGCTGAACGCCGGCGTCCACCAAGATTCGTTCATCTCATCTTCATGTTCAAGCACTTTATTTATGATAAAGTTGTTCCAGAATTGTAATGCTCAACAAATTTACCTCTGGGACAATCAAAGAGATTAACTGTTCCTTACCCTTGCTCCAAAAATTGAAACAGCAACACTAACTTTTAAACAGCACCAAATAATTTCCAAATAGCACCAAATGTCCACTTTTTGTCCAGATTTTTTTTTTTATAAATATTGATTTCCAACAAAACAGAAAATTTTCAGCAATCAAATGGTCTACAAAATGTTTTTTTATTCGCCTACATATTAAAGTGTTACTTTATTACTGTGATTTGCGGCCTGTTTGTTGTCATAGCTACGTCCAAAAAAGTAAAAAGCATTTGTATTTGTTTTTAAATTCTATAAAAAATAAAAATTTTTATCAAAGCAACCCTTAAATTCAAAATTTCATTATCCAATTAAAATAGTTGTTATCATTTGTTGTCATAGCTACACAATAATTTGAAAAAAATAATAAATATTTTGTCAAAGGTTACTTATTCCACATATTTTTATTTTAAAATTTATGAAAATTTATAATTTTAATTTAGAATAAACAAATTTTCTTAAAATATTTTGCTTGCGGCGAATAAAAAATAGTATATGATGCACGGACGTAAGCTATTTTGGACTTAATGTGGGTGCAAATCTCGGCTAGCGCCTCGATTTGCAAACTCCACATCCGTCCAAAATCTTTAGCTTTACGTCCTAGTATCATAATGTAATATTGTTGACGATAAACAATAACAATATAAGTCCACGAGGGACGCATGAAGCCAGTGTGTGTGTGCCATGTGTGCGCGCCTGCGCGGACCGATATTATACAAGTAATATACGCGCCGCCACGTGAAGCAGAAAAAAAGAGGAAATTATAATAAATAATTTCAGAGAAACTTTTTCTATTTTTTTTTTGTGGATTAAAAACAATGACATTCTTTATATCAAAGGAACGCTGAGAACCTTAGCTTTACTTTTATATAAGTAACAATACCCAAAACATTCCTCGGAAAAAAAAGTGTCTGAAAAATTTGGCCAGTTTTTTCCCGTGTGGGCGTAAAATCAACTTTTAAAGAGCCCTGGAAATTTCTAAACAATTTGGAAAATACGATCGGAAACTAGACATTCTAAGCTACAAATTGGTGTAACTTATGAGGCACTTCAATAGACAATAAATCTTTTATTAATGATTTTCCGCGGACTTTCCGAAACTCCATGAAAGTCCTCAAAATGGAAATTAATAAACTCCCTTTTGTTTAAAAGTGCGAGAAAGCCACTGTGACAAACTTTCTGAGATGTTTCAAGACCCCCCCAGGTACAATAATCAAGAAAGAAACATATAAAAACACAATTTTTAAAAAAAATATGAATAAATTTAAAACAGCGTCAGAAAACCGGATAAAAAGAAACTTTGACCGCCGTTTGCACTCGCTTAAAAACGTGATAACAAGAATTTTATCAAAGGATGTGACAGGTACGGGTTTTCTCTTTCACATGAATTTTGAATCATCGAAAAATATTGAGTTTTGACCGAGTTATCCGCTAATTTGTCCGCCGCTCCTTAGTAAATAGGTGTAAAGTGGCGTTCTGGCTCCATGATGAAGAGAAAAATGCAGAACAAGGTTCGATTCCGTTATCTCGGAAACTATCGGGCTTACGATAAAAATGATTAGGACAATTTCTGTAGATAATTAGCTCACCTTCATTTCTGGCTAAACAGGAATACCCTAACTGCCATATTTCCGGAGATATGGCCCGGAAACTACTTCTGACACTTTGAGGGCCATTTTCCAGGCTCACAGGGTCGGAACCCCAAGGTAATTTTGCTCACGTCAAAGTACTCGGTAAGAACAACAATTTCCGCCAGGTCCCGTCCGCGACAGGATTTTTGCGACCTTTTAACCTTTATTTACTGGAGTAATATTTATGATAACTAAAACAAATATAAACAAAACAGACTACTATGATGCGTATTTAAATTATTAATTTTAGTTTTATTTGAGTTTAGTATATGCACCTCGGGAGAAAGCATAATCTTGTAGCCCTCACGTGTCGCCCTTGGTCAAACAAACTTCAAAAGAAAATCATTCACTTCTCCCCTTTGGTGTATACTTTGCAATTATTTGAATTTTAATTAATTACTACTAAAGGGCTACCTTTCTTGTTTACTCATAAGTTCAATAATTTAACATACAATTACTAAAGGAGTACTCTACAGTGTTTCTCTTAATAGATGATTTTATATCAACCAACTGTTTGCAGAGGTCGTGAATAAATTACAATTCACGACCTTTGCGATTTTCCTATATATTTTAAATAATTCCTCAGGATTTCCTTCTCTATCTCTATACAACCTTCACGTTGTAGAACTAATGTAAATTAAATGAACTTATTTCGATTAAAATAAATAATAAAAAGCGTTTCGTAACCTTTATACATGCTATGTTTCTTAAACAACCAAATACACTTTTTTATTTCGTTGTACAACGAAAAAAACATAAAACGTTATAAGAAATTCAATACAATTTTAATGTTACAAAACAATCCAAAAGCGCAAAAAAAATTTACCAAAACTATATAAATTTAGATAACATTTTTTATTCATACGCATTGGAAAATTTAAAAATCCAAAATTCATACAACAAGAAATCCTCCAAGAAACAAAAAAAAAGCCAAAAAATAGGAAAAACGAGGATGGGTAAAGCCAAGCAACAAAGAGAAAAATTTATTTATTTAAAGGCAATGAAAAGAAAACGAAATAATAAGAATTTTTTAAAATGGGATATTCTTTTATTTTCGTTTCTTTTTCGTTGTTTCTACTTGCGGTAATTTAGCTGTGTACGTATGTTATAAACATAATCGTATATATAAACTTACCAATTTTCGTATTACGAAAATTTGTCTGTTACAAATAATGTATCAATATAGGTGAGACGGCGGTAGAAGTATATCTGTCCGTTGCCGTTGATTATCTCGTAAGCTCTAAATGCGATCAACCTGAGAATTGATATGATCAAAATAAATAAAATTGGTTTCTATGAAATTGCTGATGTGGGATATCGTTGTTAACATAAAAGAAAGGGGCGTAGGATTCTTTTAAAATTACTGTACAACTTGCGGGTTTTCCATGTTTTCTTTCACGCATAGTGCCGAAAATTGAAAATAACCATACGAAAACCAGGCGAAACCTGAGTGTTATATATCACTGACGGAGTTGACATACTCTCTCTCGAGATGTATAATGTATAAATTTTGTACAACCACAATATAATTATAATATTAAAAACTAAAATCGAATCATTTAAAGAAACGAAAAATTATAAATATTAATTTTTATCTAAGTCGGCGGTTTTTATATATATTTTTTTTTGAATTTATCGATGATAATTCTGTTTCCATGAAAACTGTCATTATTTTTGATTTATGTTTTGTGTGTTGACTTTTTTATACAAATTTCATCGATTGGCGTTAAAATTAATTTATAATGCAAAAATAAGCCTTTAATAATATTAAATAATTATATTTTTATAGATATCATTAAAAAATATTTATTTATTGATAAATATTTTTATTTTATTTTGCATATTTAAAGATTAAAAAATTGGTTTCCAAAAAGTTGCTTAAAACGACATATTTAATTGTTTTATTTCGAATTTAGTACCAAAAATGTGTTATAATCTGTTATAATTTTGTAACTAAGACACAAATCTATATAACACATAAATTTGGGTTATGGAATACTATTTTTGTACAAAGTTGTGAAGCATTTTGGTGAAATTGACAATATTGTCGATTGACAAATATGTTTTCTGGGAAAGGGCCCCAGTCATAAAAATTTTTATATTTTGTGCATGAAATACCAAAACGGATTTTTAGTAAACGTTTACATAACCTATCAACCATTAAAGTCCACTTTCTACACTTGTATGCAGTGCAACGGATCACTTCTTCGTTTCTTATCTCTTTACCTCAAAATCACCCATAAACTAAATTCAAATATGGCAACTCCAATTAAGTTAGGAAACAAAGAGGTAAGGAACGAAGAAGTGATGTGTTGCCCTGCATACAAGGGTGGAAATGGCCATTGCCACATTTTCCAGTTTTTGGTACTAATATCTTTATATATATAATTCTACTGTACGTGTGTATGAACTGAACTCCTCCTAAACCGGTGTACCGATTTGAATGAATTTTTTTGTGTGCGTTTGGGTGGCGCCCCGAATGGTTTAGATTCATAAATCAGCCCGGCAGAGGCGCTGTACTCGGTATTGTCACTAAACTACTCCTAAACGGCTGGACCGATTTGAATGAGTTTTTTTTGTATGCGTTTGGGTGGCGCCCTGGATGGTTAAGATTCACAAATCAGCCCGGCAGAGGCGCTGCAGTCGGTATTGTCACTAAACTCCTCCTAAACGGCTGTACCGATTTGAATGAATTTTTTTGGTATGCGTTTGGGTGGCGCCCTGGATGATTTAAATTCACAAATCAGCCCGGTAGAGGCGCTGCAGTCAGTATTGTCACTGAACTCCTCCTAAACGGCTGGACCGATTTGAATGAATTTTTTGGTATGCATTTGGGTGGCGCTCCGAACGGTTTAGATTCACAAATCAGCCTGGCAGATCGCGCTGCACTCGGTATTGTCACTGAACTCCTCCTAATCCGCTGGATTGATTTGAATGAATTTTTTTGTATGCGTTTGGATGGTGCCCTGGATAGTTTAGATTCACAAATCAGCCCAGCAGATCGCGACGCAGTCGGTATCTAGGTTATTTATCTATACTGCAACCAAACGGCTGGTTTATTCAGGCACGAGTCAATAAAATTCAACTATTCTTTATCTTACTCGCTTCGGTATTAGTTACTCTTCTTTTATTGATTGCAATGGTAATTTCAATCAGTCTTTACTCATTTAACTTTATTAAAAACGTTAAAAACATATAATGCATAATAAAACTTCCAACAGTTTTAACTGTTAAATGTACTAACATTTTTTAAAAACAAAAAAATACGAAACAAAAATTTCCTTAGTTAATTTCCTCAACAGCGCAAAGCTAATTTCTCAGCAAATTTTTTATATGTAAAGAATATTATTGCAAATGTAATTTGCATTAATATTCTTTACAAATAAATAATTTCCTAAAAATAAAAAAAAAATTAGAACAAAAGAAATAAATTTTTGGTTTCATTTTGAATAACTTAAAAGATGCAGCATTGAGTTCCTCTCCACATCAAATTCGCCAATTATTCGCCATATTATTAACGACATGTTTTCCATCTCAAGCTTCCGTCCTGTGGGACAAATATAAAGATTCCATGAGCGATAACATTCTGCATCGCACACGGATCGCTGATCAAGATCCCAATATCGATTTTTCGCAGGAAATATATAACGAGGCGCTAATAAAGATTGAAGATATTTGCATTCTGTTTTCAAATATGCCACTCATTCATTTTGGTATGCCCTCAACCGCCCAGCAACAGACATCATTAACAGCGAGATTCAGCGCAAACAATAGTTCGCAATGCACTATGGCCCACAAGCATGCGCTTGAAGCTCTCGATAGAATGATGAAAGATCAAAATAATAACACCAGGCTTTTCGGTGGTGCTTTACTGCTGCTGTCCTGTGATTTTAGACAGACATTGCCGGTCATTCCACGCGCTACATATGCGGATGAAATTAACGCATGTATAAAACAATCATATCTATGGCGAAATGTCAGTACGTTACGTCTTAACACAAATATACGTGTTCAACTGCAAAATGATCAATTGGCACTATCATTCTCCGAGCAATTGCTCAACATTAGAAATGGAACAATACCAATGCATGGAGACATACAATGCATCAAATTACCAGTCAATTTCTGCAACATGGTAAATACGAAAGATGCTTTGATTGAAAGCATATTTCCAGATTTACAAGCTAATTATATTAATCATGCATGGCTTCGTGAACGAAGAAGACTGTTACCGATCCTGACGAAGCAGTCAACTATCCTGTTGAATTTTTGAATTCGCTGGATTTACCAGGAATGCCGCCATATAACTTGCGATTAAAAATTGGCTCACCTATCATTTTGCTTCGGAATTTAAATGCACCTATAACCTATGCAACGGTACAAGATTAGTCATAAAAAACTTTGGGCAATGTTCTTGAAGCTACAATTTTGAACGGCTAATTTGAAGGTGGAGTTGTTCTTCTGCCACGAATCCCAATGATCCCTTCAGACTCACCCATTCCATTCAGACATCTGCAATTTTCAATTCGCTTGGCATTTGCCATGACTATTATTAAGTCACAAGGTCAAACAATGTTGATTTGTGGGTTGGATCTAGAAAATCCGGTCTTTTCACTTGGCCAATTATATGTGGCGTATTCTCGCGTTGGAAAACCATCAAATTTATTCATTTATACTCCTCAGGAGTTGACTAAAAATATTGTTCATTAACTTGCATTAAGATAAAATTAAACAAACAATATTGATTATAACGAATTGTTTTTAGAGAAATTGATGTTATTTCAAAATAAAGAATTATGAAATTATTATATTATTTGTCTTTTTTTGCTAATTTTTCATGTATCCGATCTGATAAGCTGATTTCCATTAATTTTTTTAAAAATAAAAATTGAAAATTATGCTATCATTTCTCACTACCACTTTTGAAATCATTGCTTCTACGTCAACAAAATGTCTACGCAAAAACTTTATTTATAAGCGTAGCGAAGCACGCCGGGCCTGCTAGGGTTATTATATATTTCAAACTGCTTTATAAATCATAAAATATGGAGGGGCTGAAATCTCACAGCTCTGAGATATCAAGACTTCGGTCTGGGTTAAAGATTTTGATATAGTTTTCGGTAAAAAACTTTTATGAGGACATGGTTTTTAGTTTTGGGCAGCGATGTATATCAAACATAACTCTTTGTTAAAGTACAAGCATTTTTTTAACTCAGTTTAAAAATTTACTACACAACTAACACGAAACATCAATACGTTGCCAGAAAATTATAATCAAAATTCCAAAAATATTGTAAAAATAAAATAAAGTCAAACTTTTTCAAAATTCCAAAAATATTCCAAAAATTTATTCTAAAATCAAATATTTAAATTTTTTCTAAATTCCAACATTTCAAAAATTCAAACTTTTTCCAAAATTCTAAAAATATTGCAAAAATTATTACAAAATCAAAAATTGAAAATTTTTTCGAAATTCCAAAAATTATAATAATATCAAAATTTAAAATTTTTCAAAATTCTAAAAATATTTCAAAAATTCTTACAAAATCAAAAATTAAAACTTTTGCCGATATTCTAAAAATATTGCAAAAATTATTACAAAATCAAAAATACAAACTTTTTCAAAATTCCAAAAATATTTCAAAAACTATAACAAATTCAAAAACTTCCATGTCTAATTTCATTTTAGATTACATTTACGTCATAAAAACAGCTACATTTTTTTTCCAAAAAATTGGCTAAAAAATAAATGAAATCATTTTTTGACACACTTGACATTATTTTTTGACAAACTTATAATGCCATAATTCTCTATAATAATAATAAAATATCATGTCATACAAACTATTAATTTTATTGTTTTCTAAAAAAAATGGTTAAAAAATAAATAAAAACCTTTCTTTTGACCCACTTGACAACATTTTTTGACAAACTTATAACCCATAATTCTCAATAATAATAATAAAATTTCATTTCAAAGAAACAATTTTATTTTTTTCCAAAAAAAGGGTAAAAAACTAAATAAAAATCTTTTGACACACTTGACAACATTTTTTTGACAAACTTATAATGCAATAATCTAGTTTTTGATCTTACATACCAATCCCGACCATCAAGATTTCTCCAAATTTAATGTTCCTACTCGTAATCACTTAAAATGAACGTTTTTTAAGCCAAAAATATGAAAATTTGCTATTTTTGACACACATAATGATTTTTTTGACACACTTCCGGTACAGTTATCGAACACAGCGTCCTTCCGGACCTGTCCCTTGTGAATACCTATTTTTAGAAAAAAAAATTTTGAAATCCCTCGAGCGGTTTTCCCTGCAGCGTAGGTAATGACGGCCGGCCGGCAGACAGACATACATTTTTTTTTTTTTGCTTTTTTAGAATCAGGAGGTCCTAAAACGTCGAGAAATGTCAAAAAAAGTGGGGGTAAGAATTTCACTTTGAGCTCATGAATGTAATACTTAGGTCTTTCAGACCGAAGTAAAATGACTAATAGTGAATTCTTTTCAACTGTACCGAACAAATTTCGGTACAGTTCCAACACCCAATCATCAAAAATTTTGTGTTGTATTGCATCCAAAAGAATATAAATTCTGATAATGCGGTGTTGGAACTTGTTCGGTAATCGGTACAGTCAAAATAAATTCACTATAAATCTTGCGCAAATTGATAAAAAATATTTTGTTCTGTTTTACATTACGTTAAGATAAAATCTCAAACATCTATAACCTATGGCTATGAATTTTATTTAAATACTCATATAAAACAAGCCCAAGAAATATCATAAATATGTCTGAATTGTGATCAATATTTAAATCTGTGTATTCTTTAAGACTTAATAATAACAATTTTATTATTATGTAAATTTTTAATCAGAACAAAAAGTTTTACTTACATACAATTTTCGAAAGCGTATATAAATTTTTTAATAAAAACTAAAAGTTTGAGAAATTATCAATTAAAGTTTTTTCTTTTGCTTGTTGTATAAACGAGAATAAATTTAGTAATTACAAATTCTATAAGAGTTTTGTTTTTCTTAATTTGTTTGGAATACATATATGGGCAATATAAATTATTAAATAATGAAAAACTTTTATGCTTGGTATAATACACAATACAAAGTTTTTACAAACAAAAGTCTTGAAAAGAACAAAAATACTTTTAGTGGTGCGGTGCATACATCCCAACCCAACAACCAGAAAAAGATTTTGATTATATAACAATTTCAGATTTAGTTATACCCGGTAAAATAATTTTAAAGTATTTACTATTAAGCATCTTTATCCGATAATTCTATTGATTATCCTCACTCAGTCCTAAGAATTTTATTCAACTTTTCGAACCGAACTCAAACAAAAAATAACTACTTTCATTTCTAATATATATTCCGATCACGAAAGACACTAAAAATCATATTAAAACACGAAATAAAAGAAAAAATCCCTCAATTTTCTTCAAGAACTAATAACACAAAAAAAATCGAACGGAAAACTTTAAAATTTTAGTCGTGGAAAATTCAATTTACACGTGATCTTTTGTTGAAAATAATTTCATTGTTATGATAAATGAGAAATTTTATTAGGTCATACCCATACATACGATATTTCTTTGCAATCGTTCTGGTTTGATAATAAAATTTTTGGTTTATGATCAAAATACTTCCGAATTATTACAGAGATATTGGTTTTTGTTCATTCAGTTTTATTTCAAATTTGAATACATATCTAGAATTTAGTTTTGAATATTTGCCAAAAACAAATTTGTTTTAAAATGTGCTTTTACGAAAAGCTTTCATTGATTTATATTTGATTTATGAATGTAAGATTATGTAATCTATAAACAGTGAAATTGACTTAACACCAAAAACGTTTTACAATAAAATTTATATGATAAACTTTTGTTATGCATACATACTGAGAAATTTTTAAACCCCTTTTTATAAAATTGGTTTGGCATAGCTACTAGCTAGACGTTTTCTTCGTGTGAAACTTATAAGCACCTAGAACCGCAATATAGGAAGAAATTCAGTGTTAACTAAATACGATACTTTAATATATGAACAGATGACAGGGTCTATTAATTGAAACGCATATTCTTGCTATAGGTGTACTCATGAGAAAATACATTATTTAAGTTTTTACAACAAGTTTTTTGTGACTATACAGAACTTTCAATACCGGTAACGGAACTATCGTTAATACCGGTAAAAGCCTTAAATCTCATTGCCATATTAACGTTATCAAAACCCAGTATTACCGAATCAAAAAAATAATTTATATTTGCCAACATAAAAGACATTATGTTAAATAAAATCCATATTAAAACTAAAAAAAAAGTCCAAGCGGCACGTATATCCGCTAGAAATAGGTAGATTTCGAGATCAGACAGTTTTGTGTTCCAGTAGAATCTGATGTATCAGATTAGTTTAAACAACACAAACTAATTTCAAACAGATATCGAACAAATTTTAAAAAGAAAATTAGCTATATATAAGCAAAACTATATCTATCCAATTTTGCAACAAACAAATATCAAATCTACCACAGAACATGTGTGTGACAATTTATGACACAAACCTACTCTATATCATATGTCGTGCAATTACTGCAAAATATCAAAATAGTTTATTTCTAAGAAAAAAAATTAATTTCTTCTATTCAAACCTTTTTATTTTTTTTTCATTGACTGTTATAAGGTTTTGGGAAATTGTAGTTATGGATTGTTGCAAACTTTTTTGTTGAAGCCAACCTTCAACTGCAGAGGTTTATATTTATAAGAAACGGATTAAAATGTTTCCACAAATTCTAAATTTATGAAGTTTTTAAAAATATTAGTATCCAAACGGCCGTTATAACGGATTAAAAAAACAAATTTTTTTTCTAGTATAAAGCCTCTAGTTATTTAACCATGTGTCAGATTTTTCTGATTTACGAACTTGTCCAAGATATTAATAAAACACACATGTTTACGGAAGGTTTTTTGATCTGGCTCTACAAATGCGACCGTGAGAATGCCGGTTGACTTAAACGCATTTTGTGTTTTATAAGCTTTTTTGTTGGAGCCGCTCACTCAGAAACCTCCAACTGCAGAGGTCTTTTTTTTAAAGAAACTGATTAAAAAGATTTCAAAGATTCTAAATTTATGAAGTTTCTAAAAATATTAGAATCCAAACGGCCGTTATAACGGATCTAAAAAACAGAGTTTTTTTCTAGTATAAAGCCTCTAGTTTCTTAACCCTGTGTCGGATTTGGCTGATTTACGAACTTGTTCAAGATATTAATAAAACGCACATTTTTAGAAAAGGTTTTTTGATCTTTCCTTACAAATGCGACCATGAGAGTGCCAGTTGTTTAAAAAAAAATTTTTTTTTGCAAACTTTTTTGTTGGAGCCACTCACTCAGAAACCTCTAACTGCAGAGGTCTATTTTTAAAACAAATTGATAAAAAAGATTCTAAAGATTTTAAATTTGTTAACTTTTTTAAAATATTAGCATCCAAACGGCCATTATAACGGTTTTAAAAAATCAATTTTTTTTAGAAAAATGGCTCCAGTTCCTTAACCTCGTGTTGGATTTTGCTGATTCACGAACTCATCCGAGATATTAATAGAACACACATATACAGAAAATTTTGTGATCTACCTCAACAAATGCGACCGTGAGGGTGCCGATCGTTTTCGTTATATCTCATATCGTTTATATATATATATATATATATATATATATATATATATATATATATATATATATATATATATATATATATATATTATATATATATATATATATATATATATATATATATATATATATATATATATATATATATATATATATATATATATATATATATATATATATATATATATATATATATATATATATATATATATATATATATATAATTTTTTTTTTGTTTTTTCATCTTCGCATATATAGTCGTTTGGCACAAAAATTTTTCAGAAAATTCCGAGATGAAGCCCATTGCAATAGGTAGATTTTTATATGAAATCTACCTAAAATTTAACCAGAACTTTAACTTTAACTACATATTTTTTATAATAGGTTGTTTGTTGTAATAGCAATAATTATTTTTTATTTATGGAAATTTATTGCAACACAATTTTTTATAAAATTGTTTGCCATTATTTTTTTATAAACTTTTTATTAATTGAAATAAAATAAATCTTACTAAAGATTAACCAATTTAAATATATTATTTATATTATTATTTTTAAATCAATTTCCATGCAAAAATTCTATTTTCTGAAATCAGTATTACCGGTAACTTGAAAAACCTAAATCGGTATTACTGGTATTGACAAAATCTGCAAAATTAAAAAAGCCTCACTCTTGTTTGCACTTAGCCGTTGATAAACTTATGTGACATTAGTTTTTCGTCAATAGTTCATAAGTTTATTATCTTAGAAAACGCTTGTTACGGTTTGAAACAATGCTAGTTTTGACGTAATTCTTTAGGCCATAAAAGAATCAACTAGAGCAACATAGCAACGTAAAACACGTAGAAAAGGTTTTCCAAAAATAATATGGACTTGTATGATATCCGCGTTTAGTCAAGCTTGTCTGATAAATACGATTCAAATATAAACTAGTATTAAATTAATTCTGCAGATAGCTGGCATTTATTATAGCAACGATAGTCGATAAATTAAGTCTGTCTTTAATCGATAAATTAAATGAAATTTGAATATAAAATTGGGTGAACCTGTTGAGGCCTACGTTCCTCTGTACAGAATATATATACGGCGAATAAAAAATGATTTCTGTGAAAAAATAAAACCAAGGTGCACACTTATTCACAGTTCGATTGTCTTTATAATTGAATAATTGTATATCATATATTCAAATTCTTGACTTTGAATTATTGATCCTCTTTATCTAGAAAGACAATCAGCTTCAATATTTTGTATTCCTTTTTATTATTATTATTAGTTATTACACACTTTTTATTGTTGCTTACTTTTATTTAACTTGTGTTTTGACAGTTGTGTTGGTTTGAATTTTGTCAATAATTTTTCAAAAGCCATTATGAGATTAAATTTAAACAAATAAGTTTTTGAACCTGTCTGTACGCGTTTCTTTTAAACCAAACAGCTTAATAAAACTGAAAAACAAAAATTTAATTTTTGAATTGTTTCCATTCTATAAAAGCTTCAACAATTACAATAAAATCAATGCAATCTGAATGACCCATTTCTCGCGTTCGAACTTTGCTCAAACTGATTATATGATGTAAAGAACATTTTCACGTTATTGTTATTATTATATGAAAAAATGGCCTAAAATTATAAATAATGTGTCTAAAAATTAAAGTATTTCATGCATTTTTTTGTTCAAAACTTTCCATAATTTATTCATATATTATTCGTCTATCAGTTACAAGAACGCATTAGTAGTAAGTCAAAAGAAACTATGTATTGTATTTGTTTAAAGAGATGTCTTGTTCTGGTTTACATCGCAAAAGCGCTACTGATTATATATATATGTATATATATATATATATATATATATATATATATATATATATATATATATATATATATATATATATATATATATATATATATATATATATATATATATATATATATATATATATATATATATATATATATATATATATATATATATATATATATATATATATATATATATATAAATAAATGTTTGTTGGTTTGTTCGTATTTGATAATCTCCGAAACCACTACATCTATTTGAAAAATTCTTTTTACCTATTTGAATGCTACATTATTCCAGATGGACATAGGCTATATATTATGCATATAAATGGAACCCCAGGGCCCTAATAATTATCTTAAAGTGGTTTTGCCTAAATGTTGTTAATTATTTTAATTTGGTTTTTATTTAAATATCGTTTTATACACTTAGTTTGCTTTGATCAATGTGTTTTACGTGGAACATAATTTTATGAAATTGAAAAATGAAAGTATAATCGGACAAACAATTACATTTATATATCAAAATTATATATATTGGAATTCATGATTTTACAAATGTTTTTATCTACACCAAATATGTTGTTGGTTTGCAATTGTATGAAATACATGTTTCTAAAACTAAGTGAAGATAGTTGTTTATATCAACACATAAATACCTTTTAAGACCTAGGTCTAGACCTATGTTCCACATCAACTGGCGTTCTAAGGTGTTGATGAACGCCTTTTTTAAACCTCTGCGGGTTGAAGCCACCTAAGACTAAGGGTTCCGGCAAAATATTCCATTTGTATGCAGTTCGGACAAAGAAGTCGTTCTGCGATCTGCTATTATGACAGCGCGGGATCTCAACCGTTTCACTGGTTGCGGTAGCCGATTGCCGAGTGAAACGGGGGTAAGAATAAGTTTAAGGCATGATGCCGCTGATTTCATCTGAGCACTGTTGATGACGATATTTGTAAAAAACAACGAGGTCAGCAACAGTGCGACGATGTTGTAGGGAATCAACTTTTGATGTCAAAGCTCGATCACCCACAATTCGTATAGCCCGCTTTTGAACAGAGTCCAAGAGGGCCAAGATGGAAACAGAAGCAGCACCCCAAACTTGATAACAGTACTCCATACAGGGACGAATATAGGACTTGGAGCAATTGGTATGGAGTGAAAAATTTTCTATCTATTTAGGAGGCCGAGTTTTTTAGACGCGGTTTTTTCCATCGCCATTACATGATCGTTCCAGAGTAGGTCATTTGAAACTTTAAGACACCCAATAAACGAATGTTTTCACATTCGTTTATTGGGTGTCACAGATTTAAAGCTCGAAATTACGGAATGGAATTTGCACAAATACTATACAAAGAAGCATAGCTTATGCATAATCAAAAACGGATGGCAATCATGAGGAACAAACTATTTGAAAATGGTGGCACTTCGCCGGCAACACGTTTGCAATAGTAATATTTGCAAACGGTAACAATGCATTAATACCAATGAATTTAATATATCTTCCCGCCCGCAGGAACTAATGTAAAATTTAAAATTTTGGATCTATGGGTGTGAAAACCCCGCGTACTTTAGTACCTGCTATTGGCAAATCAGTTAACGTGTGATATCGTATACCACTGCAATGGCAGTAAGATATTACTGATATAAGGGGATAAGTGATATTTTACAACACATAAGAACCTTTTAAGAACAAGGTCCCTCAACAACATGCTTCTAAGGTGTTTATGGACGCAATTTTTTTTATATTTTTTTTAAAGAATGAACTCTTTTGATTGCTCGAAGAAATGAGCTTCCATATAACTATTATATATGCTGGATTGAGGAAAACAATGCATTATATGATCTTGGTATATGTTTCTAGCACTAGGATAATTAGTAACCCAAGTTTAGCTTTGTTCCTGCAAAAAAAAAGTATTTTATTTGTATTTCCTCCATAGACAGGTCAAAATAGCTTTTTGTGGGGAAAAAATTAGTAACAGCATGAAAACTATTGGATAAGGAAGAAAATATTGCGCAAATGATGGGAAACATAAATTAAAGGCGATCCGAGTTACCGGGGTGAAATGGGGTGAGATTTTAAGGGTAGAAAATAGTTTTTCACGATTTTCAGCGAAACTAGACCTTCTATCGAAAAAAGTTTAAACTAAAAGTTGTAGGTAATAAAAAATTATTTAAGCTATTTTTTCACATTACCTAAAATTTGCCGTTAAAATAGAAAAAAAACGAGAAAAAAAGGTCTTTTCGTTTTTAATTTTTACCTCTCACAAAAAAAAATTTTTTTTCACACAATTTCGTGAAAACGTACCTTATTATGTCCCTAATACGCTGTAACTTTTGGAATCAAAATATTTATTTTTACGGTTGATTTTGATTTTAAACCAAAAAAGTGACCTCATTTTCACACGAAAATTCTCCTGTGCTGGAAACAGCTTTTTAAAAAAAATCAGTAATCTTTATTTTTGTTGAAACGTCTACTTTTAGATGGTGTGAAAAAAAAATAATCATAAACACAGAAACATTTTCTAGGAAATGCGAAAAACTGAATAAACATGATTTTAAACTTTTAAAGAGTTATTTTTCAATGATTGTTAAAACAATGTTCACATTATTTGTTAAAATTTATCGTTGAAATCCTTAAAAAATATACATTTTTCCATGGTAATGTTTATTTTTTTTTACACCATCTAGAAGTAGACGTTTCAACAAATATAAAGATTACTGACTTTTTTGAAAAAACTGTTTCCAGTACAGGAGAATTTTCGTGTGGAAATGAGCTCACCCCATTTCACCCCAGAAACTCGGATCATCTTTAATTTATGTTTCCCATCATTTGCACAATATTATCTAATTTTTTAAACTAATTTTTTCCATTCTTTGCCTGTTTTTAAGGTTTCTAGACTAGACCATACTATTATGAAATATTTTTTTTTTTTTAAATAAAATGTGTTGTGTAGTAGGTGTTTGGGGTGTGGTGGAAAGTAAAATCCATATGTATTTTTTGAGATTTCCGATTCTTAGTATTTATTTCTTCTTTATTGAAAATATTTACATTTTTTCATATTCTGGTGTGTATCTCCATTTGTTGTTGTTCACCCAATGATGTGTTCGACGATGACTGGCGATTTATATTTGTTATTGTTGTTTGATGGTTATTAATTATCATTAGTTGTTCGAGTGTGGTAAGATGAAACAAAATTTCCATTTGTAATGGTATTGTCATCGCATACTTGCGCTATAAAAGCGAACAGTAGGTATTACAATATGTGTCACAATAACACATAAAAACCTTTTAAGACCAAGGTCCCACAACAACATAGGTTCAAAGATGTTAATGGACGTAAGTCTTTCTTTTTTTATATTTTTGGTCAAAGAATGGATAACTAAACAAAAAATCCTATCACTGACAAAATATGACATAGGCCAATATTTTATGATAGAATAGAGAAAATAAAAGTAAATTAAAAAGTAAATTGCAAATTTTTACAAAAATTTGCTGAAACAAAGCAAAAATGTAGTTGCCAATATTCCAGCCGGTTGCATATTCCTTGATCGTGTGACGCACCGTCTTTCTTTAAGATGAAAGCCCACACATAGTTATATGAAGACTCGTTTCTTCAAGGAAGCAATAGCGTCTCATCATCAAGGATTATTTCACTGCTAAGATTGAGGGTGCTACCGTTGACTGAATACAGTTCATCCGCCACCACCCCTAAGATGTCACCTTGGCTAGTGATATACCACTGCTATTGCCAGTGGTATGTGATATCTCACGTTAACTCGTATGTCAATAGAAGGGACTGGAGTACGCGGGGTTGTCACACCCGTAGATCAAAAATAAACAAAATTTTCAAAACAATAAAAACTGATCCCTACATGCCTTATGTCGTACATTATTGTGTGAAAGGATTTATAAGGATTCGAGCCAGGCACTGACGAGGAAGGTTCAAATTTATCCGAAACACGAAAAATGTGAAGTAGAGTTTTTTTCTGAGAAACTTCAAACCATACCTTTGAATTGAAAAAATTCCATTTACTTATTTACTTACTTGAATTTAAGTGATCTCAAAAATCCCCAAGAAAGGATTTATCACTTAGTTTTCCATTCTTTAAAAAGAATATAAAAAACCAAAAAAAAAAAGAAATTTGCGTTCATCAACGCCTTAAAAAGCATGATGGTGTGGAACCTAGGTCTTAAAAAGTTTTTATGTGTTATTGTGAATTTCAAAGTATTTGACATATTTGGAATTACAATGTGTGTAATTCCAAATATGTCAAATACTTTGAAATTGCACAAATTTTTTTGAAATTTTCGGTGAAAAAGATGATAAACAATGTCATTGAAGCTACAATTTTAAACGGAAAATGCAAACCGAAAGATCAAACGTGTTGCCACGTATTCCAATGATTCCAACAGATATGGCATTTGAATTCAAACGTTTAGTTTCCAGTCAAGTCGGTTTTGCAATGACCATCTGATTTATTCGTGTACGCACCAGACGGAAAAACAAAATATAAAGTGTGCCCACAAGTACTCGAATAAATAAATAAAATTAAAACGACATTTCGAAATTTTTTCGATATTAAAAATAAAAAGTTGCAATAAAAATGACACAATGTAAATTGAATGTCATAACGACTTTTCTCGAATTTTCTTTCTTATGAGATAGCGGCAATGTGCGACTGGTATAATGTTAATTAAACAAAATTTGTACACTATTTGGAGTAAAAAATAAAATTTCGAGAGATTTTGTGAGTGATTAAAATCAAAATAATTATTGTAATTCACTTGAATTTTGCAATTTGAAAGCATTTTTCATTTTCTCTCAGAAAAACTTCTTTAGAACAGTTTTTGTGTGTTTCGTGTCGGGAACAACCACAATGCATGAGCACTGTGAAAATTTGTGCATCTATTTTTGTTCTGTATAATGTTCTATATAGAGATGAGTGATGACACACCTCTACTAATTCAACAAATAATTTAAATTTTTTTATTGCTTACTTGAAAACAAATAAGTTTGAAAACAATTAAGTGATCAGCTAGAGTGCTAATTATTTTTCTTTCATATTTTTAAAAAGAAAATACGGAGGGACTGAAATCTCACAGCTCTGAGATATCAAGACTTCGGTCTGGGTTAAGGATTTTGATATAGTTTTCGGCAAAAAACTTTTATGAGGACATGGTTTTTAGTTTTGGGCAGCGATGTATATCAAACATAACTCTTTGTTAAAGTACAAGTATTTTTTATCTCTGTTTAAAAATTTATTACAAAACTAACACGAAACATCAATACGTTGCCGGAAAATTATAATCAAAATTCCAAAAATATTGTTAAATTAATTAAAATCAAACTTTTTCGAAATTCCAAAAATATTCCAAAAATTAGACTAAAATCAAATATTTTAATTTTTTCTAAATTCCAATAATATTTCAAAAATTCTTAAAAATTCAAACTTTTTCCAAAATTCTAAAAATATTGCAAACATTATTACAAAATAAAAAATTGAAAATTTTTTCAAAATTCCAAAAATTATAATAAAATCAAAAATTTAAAATTTTTCAAAATTCTAAAAATATTCCAAAAATTCTTACAAAATCAAAAAATGAAACTTTTTTCAAAATTTTAATTATATATATGTATAAAATTCAAAAATTCTATTTTTTTCAAAATTCTAAAAATATTGCAAAAATTATAAGAAAATCAAAAATTGAAACTTTTTTCAAAATTCCAAAAATATTCCAAAAATTAGAATGAAATCAAATATTTAAACCTTTTCTATATTCCAATAATAATCCAAAAATTCTTTAAAATTCAAACTTTTTCCAAAATTCTAAAAATTTTGCAAAATTTATTACAAAATCAAAAATTGAAAATTTTTTCAAAATTCCAAAAATTATAATAAAATCATTAATTAAAAATTTTTCAAAATTTTAAAAACATTCCAAAAATTCTTACAAAATTAAAAATTAAAACTTTTTCCGAAATTCTAAAAATATTGCAAAAATTATTAGAAAATCAAAAATACAAACTTTTTTAAAATTCCAAAAATATTCCAAAAAATATAACAAATTCAAAAATTTCCATGTCCAATTTCATTTTCAATTACATTTACGTCATAAAAACAGCTACATTTTTTTCCCCAAAAAATTGGCTAAAAATATAAATGAAATAATTTTTTGACACACTTGACATTATTTTTTTGACAAACTTATAATGCCGTAATTCTCTATAATAATAATAAAATTTCATGTCATACAAACTATTAATTTTATTTTTTTCTAAAACAATTGGGTAAAAAATAAATAAAACCTTTCTTTTGACAAACTTGACAACATTTTTGTGACAAACTTATAATGTCATAATTCTCAATAATAATAATAAAATTTCATTTCAAACAAACAATTTTATTTTTTTCCAAAAAATTAGGTAAAAAATAAATAAAAATCTTTCTTTTGACACACTTGACAACATTTTTTTGACGAATAAGGTAAGGTAAGTAGGTAGGTAGGGTAAGAATTTCACTTTGAGTTCATGAATGTAATACTTAGGTCTTTCAGACCGAAGTAAAATTATAAATTATGCTATCATTTTTCATTACCAATTTTTGAAATCACTGCTACTACGTCAACAAAATGTCTGCGCACAAACTTTATTTATAAGCGTAGCAAGGCACGCCGGGTCCTGCTACTTGCTAGTTGATTATATATTAAGCATAATATATAAAATATTATTCTTAAGTAGAACATAAAAGAACACCAAAATTGCCGACATTGCCCATACAATTTATAGTATGGAAATTTTAAACAATTTGTATTTCGCTTTCGTGACCTATCTAATATTGTATATCATATTGAAGATATTGTATCTGCCATTTATAATATTTTTCTGTTTGTCTGTTAATTTTCAATTTTATCAATTTTCGATAATATTAGTTTTGTCGACGCCTCGATGGATTTATAGTAGTCCAAAATAAATAAAAACAATTCACGTATAATGCATAAATAAACATAAAAAAACATATAGAAATCAAAATGGCAAAAAAATTTCTAAACAAATTCCCCTTTGACCTGCAGTGATAAATTCTCATAATAATAATTTTAACTCTCATAAAATCTCATAATTCTCAAGCAAGCGTCATTGATAGTGTCGTGACAATCACCTTGCTTTCGAAATTTTTGTTAAACATTTGTTCGAATTATCACCGTGCTTGAAAAATGACAACTGAAAATTTTTGTCTTAGTTTTATTTTAATTTAAACCAATGAAATTTTCTAAAATGTAATGAATGTAACCAATAAAATTTGAATTATACTAATAACAAATAGTTATACGTCTGGCCTAAACTGAGCTATTCAAAATTATCAGTCTAATTTTGAAATAATTAACTGATATCACAGTAGGCCAACGTATAATTCATAAAAAATATAAAAAATGGCAAAAAAATTTCTAAAGGAATTCCCCTCGTTCGTTGATAAATTCTCATAATTTTTTGAAAAATTCCTCAAGCAAGTGGTATTGATAATAGCCCTCGGCCTACGGCCCCGTGCTTTTTTCAATATTTTTGCTTTCGAAATTTTTGGCAAAAAATTATTTCGAATTATCACCGCCCTTGGGAAATTACAAATGATAATTTTTAAAATTATTATAGTTGTATGAAAGCCCAAGTAAATTTTTGAAATGTTTTTTCTAATCCATCTGTAATGCCATTGCGGTTGTAATCGGAACAAAAATTGCACGTTCATATTATCGATATATCAAGAACGCAGATGAATAGAAAAGAAAATATTTCAAAAATTTACATTGGACTTTACATGTAACTCTACTATAGAAACCTAAAAATATCAATAAAATTTCACATTTGACTGCAATTAGATAATTTTAATTTGCTTATGAACTATTGATGACTACGGATCAAACATAATATATAAAATATAATACTTTTTTTAGTGAATACAAAAACCATGAGATTTTTTATCGTATTTTTTTATATATTCATATGCTAATATTTGTAAACAAATCGCAATTATCTAATTGCAGCAAAATGTGAAACATATGCACATATGCAATCCTAATTAAATTACTGCCACGAAGCATTCGCAGAAATGAATAAAATTGAAAACCAGCAACGGGGCCAGGTCAAAGTTTGTGATAAAATTACATGGTTTTAAGTCTGTGAGGTCCATTCATATTCATATTATATAACTAAATATCTACTCTTAGATAAAAAAATTTAAAAAACAAAGTTTTTTGGAAACGAACTAAAAAGTAAAAACGAAATTTTACATTTTATTATTTTTATGTTTTTATAATTATTTTTTCTTTCAAATTGTAGAAGAAAAAAATATTTAAATAGTATTTGGTACATCATAGCATAGATGCAAACATTAGATTTTTTACTGTTAGTATTTTTGATGGATAAACAATTTGCCGTCACCATTTTCTACTTTAAATAGAAGTGGGTGGCTAAATATTAACCTTTAGCAAGTTACTACAAACTTTTATTTCCTTTCTATACTGACTGCGCCACACACTTCTATTTTATGTAAAAAATGAGCATCGAAAATTGTTTATCTATCAAAAATACTAACAGTCAAAAATCTAATTTTTGCATCTGTGCTAAGATAGTTGCATCAAATACTATTAAAATAGTTTTTTTCTTCTTACAATTTGAAAGAAATTATATAGTTAATTATATAAAAAGAAGAAAATCTTGTCTAGACCGAGTTGTAAAAACCTGACCATTTTTGATTTTCCTGAAATTTTGTATATAAGTAATATGGACAAAATAAAAAAAATGCTTATTTTAGAATCTTTTTAAAGTGCATAGTTAGAACATAGAGGGTATACTTCGGACCTCAACATGCATGAAAAATTTAAATTTTGCCAATCCGAGGTAACTTTGAAATTAAATTGCTCAAGAACGGCTATACCGATTTCAGATAACTTTTGATAGGTGTTAATCTTTTGTTAATCTTTTGAAAAAAAAAAAATAATTGAACGTTTTGTAATCATTTATTCAATAAATTTTACTAAAACTTGGCATATGAGTAGTACATGCCAAGTTTCAGACAAATTAAACATCTAGGCTAGAGGGCAATTATCTGTAGCTAGAATACCAAAAATTTATATCAAAATACAATTTAAATTAGAAATTTCAGAATTAATAATTGGAAAATAAACATTGTATGCAACTTGGCCTTGAACGTTGATTATTGCTCTCACTTCTTAGCCTTCGGCCTCGTGCTGCAATTTGTTTATTCGAGCAGTATCTGTCATTTTGCTCTCTTGACGCATAAGCTACTATTTTGCTATATATTTAATTCATAATTTAAACAAATTGCTCTTTTGGATTTTGTCTATTACGTCATCACTAGGAACTTGCAAAAGACTGTTAGTTCTAATGATGACGAAAATATCAACATTCGATAGAGCAATTATGTATAAATATGTAAATTATTAGATATATTAAATTAATCTATTTGAAAAACAAAATCACTAGAAGTGGAAACCACCAATTTGTTAAAAGTTATAATTAGTTGTACATAAAGCAAATATTTTTTTTAATTTATATTTTAATTAGCCGGCCATTTGCGTGTTATGGCGGCAAATGGCACTCCCCCGATGATCTCGCCTCCGTCATCAATTTCAAACGGCGCAGAGCCACAGTTGCCGCCTTTACCACCGCCATTACGTTCAACCCAAGTATTACAACCGCTATCAGTATTTCCAGGTACTTTTAAATCATAATTTTGGTTTTATTTCTTGTTTGTTTTCTTCTGTTTTTGTGGTAAAATCAACCCCATTTTTTTTTTGTTTTTCTTACAAAATTATATAAAAAAAATCCAATCGATAAATAATATAACTTATTGTTGGGAAGAGAAAACAAAATTATTTATTCCTTATAATATGTACTTTCTTTTGCCTTTGGTTTCGTTCCATTCCGTTCCTTTATTTTTATTATTCCAAAAAAACTTAGGGTTTTCTTTTTGTGTTGCTATCAGTTTGAAATCTATAAGATTTAAAACTTATATTAGTGCTTTTTTTTTATTTAGTTTGTATTTATTTTACTTTAATGTAAGTAGAAAATTTTATTTTCATTTTTTATATTATTTAATCTCAGCTTCTTTTAATTAGTTTTTGGAGTAAAATAAAGACAAATTATTTTAATTTAGTTTCTGGAGAGTGGAAAAATCGATGATTTTCTTATATAAAATGGCATTAAAAAAGTTTATTTATTATTCGTTTTTCTACTATTTTTACTTGTTTGTCTTTAATTTGCTCTTAAAGAAATATTTACTAAAGTTAAGAGATTATAAAACTTTATGATTTTGTTGTTGTTGTTTGTGTTTACTAATGAAGGAGGATTAATAAAATATTCATGAATAGGATGTGAGGTTAATGAATGATAATCATTTTTAGTTGGATAAGATAAGCTTGTTACAAAAAAAAAAGAAAACCAAAACGGGAATTAAAATTAATTTTTTATTATATTTAAAATATGTGTTATAATACTCTGTTGTTTTACTGTACATGTTTTTCTGAAAGTTTTGACCTGTTTCATGAATTTTATTTATTTTCACTTATTTTCGCATATGGTAGTTGTATATTGTAAGGAATTATTAATTTAATTTTTTGTTAAGTATCAAGCTTGAGAGAGGAAGTACATTACGATTATGTTCTTGGAGGGCCACTGGAGACTCCGGCCCTTTCATCCACACTTAAGCTGACCTCACCTCCAATACGACTGCGTTCGGATGGTAAGTAGATTCGTAAAAGTTTGTTATTTTAACTGAAACTTTTTTTCTATTCCAAAAGATACAGTATCATCACAGCATCGTAGAATAACAGCGTCAGGTATAGACGATGGGCGAAATTATCGACAAACTTTTAGTCAAGGACAACAACAAATTTTACAACAGCAACAACATTTATATCAGCAACAACAATACCAACAACAACAGCAGCAACATACATTTCAGCAAACAACATCAACATCAACAAAAAGACCAAGATTCTTAGTTGATGGTGTAACTTTTGGTACGTTTTCGGGACATGGAGAGGATGAAGCAACACTTCGACAGTTGCTACTTGAGTATGTACAATGTTTTGATTTTAATTTAATTTATTTTCTATATTTAACTAAATTTGATTATACAATAATAAATTCATAGCATGCGAAGAAATGAAAATTTTCATAAATATTTTTAATTTCTATTTTTATTTTATTTGAATATTTATTTCTAAATTTATGTCAAAAAAGAAAATGAAATTTTTTTTTATACTCCTATATTTCCCGTTTTATGCATTTTGTCTTTGTTGATAAATTTTCTTTTGGTTATGTAAATATTAATATCGATATTAAATTTATTTGGAACAAAAAATGTAAAACTTTTTTGTATTACTTATTCATATATTTATTTGTTTTTAAAAATAAATTTTTACTTGGAAGCTTATTTTGGGTGAATAAATTTAAATTTGTTTAATTTGAATATTGAAATAATTTGTTCATACTAATTTCACTAAGGATTACAAAACTTGAAAATAATGTCATGATCAGATATGTTATATATATATATATATATATATATATATATATATATATATATATATATATATATATATATATATATATATATATATATATATATATATATATATATATATATATATATATATATATATATATATATATATATATATATATATATATATATATATTTATTATAAAAAAATACTTAAATTGGTCTACAAAGTAGTCAAAATCTGCAAAAACATGTTCGTCTGTGTCTTAGTTGAACCTGCGCCTTTGTATCTATACCAGTGATATTGTGCGGTTGACCGAAATAATTTAAGAACTTTTAAGGCAGTTTTGCCATTTTTTAAAAATGAAAGCATAATTTTGTACAGACTTTTATAATCACTAAAATATTAATGATTTACTGACCACCTTTGCTTTGTCACAAAATTGATACATTAGTGGCAAATATTTTAGCCTAAATTCAACATTGTTCAATCAGTTTTTGCTAGAATTGTCACTTTGAACTTCCTATGGAACGCACAGATTAAGAAATTTTCTGTCCTTACACGGCATAGAAAAATGACTTCTTGTGTTCCTTTCCTTTCCTATTTTGGTTTTGGATATTGTAGAACTGCATAATTAGGCTGTTTTTGTGTGCAATACTAGCAAGTAAAGTCGTCAGATTATTTGAACCTCTTATTAGCTGCTCAACACCCTCCATCGATAGTTATATTTTCAGAATCAGAATCAAAACTACCTCATTAAAGTTTTCATTTTTAAAATTTCCAGCTTCCCAGCTTCCCGTATTACACACTATTCCACAAAAATTTTTGATACTGACTATATTACTTATTGAATCTACAGTTTGTCAGTAGAGAAAGAGATATGGTTTTATAAGTTAAAAGAACAAACCCCAATGTTAATTTTAAATTTTGTACTTTTAATTTCAAAAACCATCTCTATCTCAAGGATTAGGTAAACATTGAAATAATTAATTAATTCAAAAAGATTGAACGTTTTTGCAAATATTTGACAGTTGCGGATAAAATTTATGATTTCGTTTGAAAACATTGTATGACTCACATTAGTATTACTTAAAGTGTCGATAATGTTAAATTTTAAATAAAGTATTAATTAAAATCCAATTGACAATTTTTCTTTTATTAATTGTAAGAGTATTGGTATAATTATTTAAATCAAGAATAAGCTTCCTAGAAAAGATATTTTTTATTTAAATTTTTAAATGTTACCAGAAAAATAAAGTTATGCTAAATGTGATTATATTAAATAAAATCATTATCATCATCATTATCATCGTCATGATGGTTATAGTCACAAAAGCTTGAAATCATTAACTTTCATAGAAACTAAAACTTAAAAGAAATAGAGTTAAACAAAAAATGAGATTGAGAAAACGTTTTCATATTAAAAATTAAATAATATGTAATTAAATTAAATGATTTAAATTACATTTTCTTTTTATTCTTTCCATTACGTTTAATTTTTTGTTTTTATATAAAACAATTTTTAATTCAAGTTAAATCATTCAAAATAATTTTCAAATCATAAACCAGTAAACAAAAAAAAATATTGAAAATCAACAAAAGGAAACAACAACAGCCAATCATCACTTCACTGGTGTTAATTTGGAAATTTCTATATAAAAAGTTGCATGAAGCATATTTGAATTATTTGTTTATATTTATGTGTTTTTGTTTATAGTTTTTACACAAACAAAAAAAAAATAACTTTTAAATCCAATGTTACAGAAAATTTTTATTTTGTATTGCAAAAATCGGGAAAATGATTAATTGAAAATTGTAAGGATTGTTAAATACAAAATTTTAGATCACGACCTCATTATTTTGATAAACAAAAGAATTTGTATAAACATTCGGCAACAAAAGCCCCGAGATTTAGTCATAAAAGCTTAATTAATTTCCTTGATTATTAAAAATTGTTTTAATTTTGGAAGTCGGATTCGAATTTTATATTTTTATAAATGAAATATGAAATCGATTGCCGGTATTTCAAACACTTGTCTTGACGGTTGGGCACTATTTAGAAAAAAATATATATATAATTCAAAAGCGACTTCCAATTTTAGGTGTCTTGAGAAGTTTAACACCTATTACATCTATTGCTTTCTTCTTTTGGCTCACAATTTTTGATTTGCATGCATTATTCACGTTTAAAGATTCACTGTTACTAAAGGATTGTTTAGTGAAGATATTCAGAATTTTAAAAATTGCTTCGAAATCATTTTAATTTTACTCTTACTTTGTTCATCACCAGTGGATTTTTAACTTTTTTTCAATTTTAATTTGCATATTTTTTGTAAAAAACCAAAATATACAAATTTAACACGATTTTAACATACATTTATTGTTATTTTTTATAATTATTTATTTTATTTTTATTAATATTATATAATGGAATGCCAAAATGTCACGTTACAATGATTCGAAAATAAAATTTTTGTCTGTTTGATAAATTTATTAAATTTTAAAATGTTCACGTGATGTGTGTGACCAAACTATTAAAATATTTTTAATTTTTATTTATGAAATATAGATATTGTCATGAAATGCAATTTTTGTAATTTAATTAAAATTTGATGACTATAATATTGTATTTCGTGAACTGCATAGTGAGAGGGAAGGAAGATAGAGAAAAGAAACTCCTTATAAATTTGAATAGAGCAACATCGTACAGTTGTTAAATATAGTTAAATTTTTGGGTCAACCAGATACTTGGACTTTTAAGACCATCCTAACGAGTAGTATGCAATCACCATATCCTAATTATTTTTTTTTCGGTTATTTTTATTTTGTTTTTGGTTAACATTAATTTTTAATATTCAAATAAAAACTCAACCATAAAGTTTTAAAAACAAAACCTTTTTTCTATTATAGATTTGCATAAATTGGTCAGTTAGTGCTGTGAGAAAAAAAGTTAAAAAAGCGAACAGAAAACAAGCAAATATAAATAAAATGTATTCATAAATAGATAAATTCAATTAAAACGTTATAAATAAAATGTTTAACCTAGAAAATTTTTATTTAAATCAATTAATATAATAATAGTTTAAAGAAAAGTTATAATTACAAATAAAACATAGAATAAAAAGAAAGCGACATGTTACTGACTTTATAAAACTTTGGGCATACGTAAAAAATTTTCATCGAAAAAAAAAATTAATGAAAACAAACGCAGCTATAAATTTTTTTTTATTAAAATTTAATCATTAAAAAACGTATCATCGTCATCGAGCTATTCGCAAAATTTTTTTTGAGAAAAAAACTAAGTTCGTAAAGTAATTGATACAAAATGATGGGCACTATGCCTCCAAGGTATATTTTTTTTATTTTGTCATAAAATTAAACAATTTAATAAATAAAGATAATTATTTATTTGCACCTGTAATAATAAATTGATATTGTTTTATTAGTTTTAATTTATTGAATCGGCATTATTTTACTATTTTAATTATTGTTTAGATTTTTTTTATTGTTTGAATTATATATTTACCATGAACATTCAAAAAGAAAATCGTCTATACGGAAACTACTGTTTTTAGTTTTATTGAAAGTAAAGTACACAATTAAACATGTCCATTAAAAGCTTTGTAGAGATTAAAAGCACACAAGCACTATGCTTGTTTTAGATATCTGCAAATTTTTTTTGAATCATCTTTTTTATAAAGAGAAAAACTTTGATTTTCTTTTCATTTTTTTTATGAAAAACAACAAAACATTTTAAAATGAAAATAACAAAGAATTTAGAACTTCATTTTTTTGGATTTAATCAGACAAATGAACAGACATTATTATAGAGTTTGTTAGTTTTTTCTTTCGGTAAAGAGAAGCTTTAAGCTCACTATTCACGTTTGTTCATTGTTTAACGTTATGTTTGTTTTAAAATCATGTCAATGTTAGGATTTGTTTATCTTATCCGTGGTGGGAGTATCCAGGGGAAAACGTAATTATTTTTAAAAACTGCAGGCCTGTGTGAGAAGTTGCAGAAATTTGATGCTTCACACACAATAACTGAAAATCACTTGAAATGCCTTGGTATTGTTGAGAAGGTTTATATTGGGTCTGCAGCGGGTAGTAAGTAGCAATCAATAAAATAATCTCATCCATTCCAGTTAATGTCATTTTGTTTTATAAAGAAATTGGCAATGCTAATGCATTGACAAACTTCATTACCTGTTCAACAATTAAATTTTGTGTATTGTGCTTATATCAAATTTTTTTGTAAAAATAAAGAGACGAAATTATTTTCATCAGAAGTGAAACCCTGTATCTAAATTGAGAGGATGGTTTTTATTAACAACTTATATACCAAGTTTTTTATGTTGCTTTTCAGAGCTTAAATCTATTAAAGTTTCAAATAAATTTGTACTCGGGTGACCTCGGCACTTTGTTCTATAAAGCTATCTTATAATATTTTCATACTGCCTTACACCATTTATTGAACTTTTATGAAAATCATCTGATAATTGTATAGGATGAAATGTAGATAAAGAATAAAAACGCAAAGGAAAAAAATCAAAACGGATGTTGGTGCCAAATTATTTAAATGCTTACAAAAACCTTTTATACCCATTGTAGTCAAAACTAGATATTTATATTTAATGTTCAAAGTTGTTGATTTGTTAAAATTAGTTGAACCGTTGTAAACAGAAAATCAATTGTCCATAAATTTTAAAATTACACTGGCCATTTCGCACACTCTAGTTCTCCCTTGTGAGTAAACTTCTGTTTTATATTTTAAAAGCATAACCAAGCCACTAGTGTTATCTTGAGAAAAAAGAAAATTGAGTTGGAAAAGTCCGCTGCAGACATTTTCAATTCAACTAACCTAAATAGTTGTATTCCTTGTTACACAGAAATAAGAAACTTTTGTCCTAAGAGCTGCATGTTATTTATAAAATCATATCTATTCCACTTTGAGAAATATGAAGACTACGGCCGTACTAAGCTTGTGTATGATCCATGATATGTTTCTAGGAGATAAAAACTAAAGCTTACCATCAGTTCTACAAAGTTGACAAAAAAATTTGTTAATTAACATTGCTTGTTAGTGACTATGGCCCATTGTGTAAATAATGCTTCAATTTTATTATCTAAAATTATGTTCAAAATCCAATTTTAATGAGAAGTTTGATTTATCTATTGATCAGATAAAGGATTTGGAAAGCAGAAACCTTATTACCCGTAAATACTAGAGCATTGGCTTAGTCATTGTTGACTATGAATCCGGTGAGAGTACACCAGCTTTTAATTGGGTTTAGTGCCTCCCTTGAGCATAAGGTTTAACAAAATAAACTCCTCTTTGTCAATCAATTTTAGAAGACTATTAATAAACAATTTATATTAGAGAAATAGTTTACTTCTTTTGATTGTGAAAAGATTTTGTCAGGGAAAGAGGATTTAAACCAACTAAAGTGGTGAATGGTCACTCTATATTGTTATAATTAAGCCTTATGTTGTACTTCCAACATTTTTTCAGGACCATCATCAATATGAAACTTTCATCAGAGGTGAAAACAGTTGGGATAAAAACCATACTGATATCGGGAGTCGAAAAAAGTGCAACATTAACGTATTTTTGATTTAAATGCATTTTCTCCCTCGCACGGAGGCCACCTCTAGCATGTTGGATTATTTTTTCTACATTTTTTTATGCTACTTTTAGTTACCAAGTATTTGCATTATAAATAAATTTTAATAAATTAATTATTCAGTAATTAACAAAAAGCGGCATCAATTAGAAAATTCATTAAATATTTGATTAATTGAACAGTTTTAAAATTAATGTATTTTTTTCTTTACCACAATTATACTAAAATAAATTAAATCTTTCATTGCTACATAATACATTTAATTATCATAATTCATTGCTTTTCTCTGACTACCATAGTAAAACGTGTGCTTTTGACAAAACAAACAAATAAATATTTTTCGTAAATACAATAAATTATCATTTTCGTTCTCATTTAGTTAGCATAATTATATTACCATTTCTCGTATCTTTACATTTAAAAGCAAAAACTTTTAAAAAACAGTAATTTCTTATAAAATTATTGTAAGCTGAGCTAGTTGAAAAATATAGAATCGTTAAACAAAATTTATTTCTTAGCGATATGGTAATCTTTCGACTGACTACCACTTTTCAGCCTCATGCTTATTTATTCCATTTCTTTTTTTTTATATTATCTTGGTTCATATTGTGATGAAAATTTTAATTATTGCATATTGTTTCTTTTTTGTTATTTTTTTTTTTGCTCAATGGAGGTATCGTGTTATTCATTCTCAACTAAAACCTTTATTTTATTTTTTCAAATTAAAATATATTAATTAAAACTATAAAATCGTTATATATCATAATTTCATAAAACTTTATTAAAAAGTTCAATACTTCGTATGCCCTTAAAGTTGTTATAAATGGTCTTACACGTAATACGGTAATAGTATAAACGTTTTTTTTTCATCACTTTTTGGACCAAGAAATATGTTTTTCTTTTATCTTTCCAATTGTTTTTTGCCAACATTATTTTTATTAGTTATAAAGTCTTTAT
Source organism: Diogma glabrata (assembly GCA_963693315.1). Taxonomy (NCBI): domain Eukaryota; kingdom Metazoa; phylum Arthropoda; class Insecta; order Diptera; family Cylindrotomidae; genus Diogma; species Diogma glabrata. The sequence goes on along the minus strand of OY856186.1, from coordinate 457,334,093 downwards.
TAGTTATAATTACATTTCTATGCTAATAAGTAAGGTAAGAGTTAAGGTAAAGGAAACAGTTAAAATAAGAGTACATTTCCCTTAATTTCATTCATATAGTTGGAGCATAGAAATTTTCTTGATACATAGGATAGGCTCTTTATGCGAATGTATAAACTCTTATGCGATCGTCATATAAAAGTATAAGCTCTTAAGTGATAATAGCTTATGGCCTGGTATATGCGAAAAAGAAATAAAAATTATCAAAATTTCTTAAATCTATATTTCTAAAATATAATCTATTCGTCAACCACTGAATATATCCTCATCGTCATCACGATTCAGTGTGCATATCGTAACCTTATATTGACAGTTATAAAAATATCTTATCACACTTCTCTTAAAACTATTCTGCTGACATATAGTATCCTCGCCACCCCACTTTTTCAAGTTTAATTTTTCAAAACAAAGCGCTGAAAACGCCCAACTATAAACGCCCCCAACTCCAGGACAGAAAATAATTTCCCTTCTGGAGAAAAAACCTTTCATTAAGTTTATTTGTTTTTATTTATGTTTTTTTTAATTTTTGTGTGTTGCCTACCTTTATTTGTCACAAGAAATTCGTTCAACCAATATAAACATTATGAATAGAGCCCGAGAAGATTCGGATCAGAATTATAACTCTTCCTGGGATTCCAATTTTTCACAAAAAACTAAAATTATTAATTTGAAAAATGTTACTAAAACAATAAATCTGTCAAATTTTTTTTACAAAGATATGACACAATCATAAATATTTTCCTTTAAAAAAGTTTCAAAAATATACCTAGTGAAATTGTCTTTTACAAAATAAGTTTTCTGTCTTTTACAAAATTAATTAGTTTTACGAGAATGCTCTGCTCCATTTAGGTTGAACTTTTAATAGTTTTTTGTATAACGATGCCAAAATGAATTCATTTCACGCGTGTTCCCTCGTGCTGTAGTCATATAAGCGTGAAATGTACATTTTGGCGAGTTATACACTATACTTTTTCTAAGGCTTCTACGAAATATAAAAATACGGGGTCTAATTTTTATAAAAACAAAAAATTTCTTCTACTTGTTTGCGTTGATTTGTTCGTTTGACGTCTCACAATGAATAGGGATGATTTACTTTTCGTTATTGGGGTCTATTAAAATAATTACACTGTGCGACAGCCAAAATATGCTGAGGTTCTGACTACCGGGAAAAGTTACATCGGTAAAAAAAGTTATACATGTCCCGGCGTTTCGCTGGGTCACGTCTAGGAATCAAGATATATCGATTTGAAGTTAGCAAGTATCATATAGGAGAAATTGTCACGTTTGAGGTTCTTTTTTTGACATAACTCGAGAGTCCGATTTTGCTGAAACAAATTTAGAAATTAAAAATTACAATTCCTTTAATCTACTGATATACTATACTGAAAAAGTAACGAAAAAATAAAAAAATTAAAACTAAATAAATAAGAAATACAAAAAAAATAAAATAAATAAATAAATGAAATAAAAATAATAAAGTAAAATAAAAAAAATAATAAAAATAATAAAATAAAAATATAATAAAATTATAAAAAATAAAATAAAAAAATTTAATAAATAAATAAAATAAATAATAAATAAATAATGTATAAATAATACAAAAATAATAAATAAATAATAAATAAATAATAAATAAACAATAAAAAATAATAATAAATAATAATAACAAATAATGAATAATAAATAATAATAATAATAATAAATAATAATAATAATAGTAATAAATAATAATAAATAATAATAATAAATAAAAATAATAATAAACAATAATAATAATAATAATAAATAATAATAATATAATAAAATATAATGAAATATAATAAAAATATAAAAATATAAAATAAAATTATACTAAAAATAATAAAATAAAATAAATAAATAAAAAATAAAAAAATAAAAAATAGAAAATAATAAATAAAAAAGTAAAATTAATACACAAAGACGCATAGACACATGTCCAAATACATTTAAAACAATAAATTTTGGAGTTTATTCCAGTAAAAATATTAAAAAAAATTTCTATGAAAAATCAATATTCTTGTCAAAATGAGATACCTTTACTTAATTGTGAATAAAAGCGAAATGCGTTCATCGATTTTCATGATCTATGTCTCGTTTTGTGCACAGATTATGTGACTTTACGTCAAAATAATAAGACTTAACACTTTTTCCCGTTTTGAATTTTTCATGACAATTTTTTTATTTTTAGGCAAAAAATTATTTTTTTGCTTCATAAATTTATTAATAACTGCGAAACTGTTGATTGTGTAAAGAAATAGTGTACCAGTAGATTAAAGGAATTGTAATTCTTAATTTTTCTAAATTTGTTTGAGTAAAATAAGACTAGTCGTTCTCGAGTTATGTCCCCAAAACGTGACTATTACCCCTATATGATACATACTAACTTCAAATCGATATATCTCGATTCCTAGACGTGACTCAGCGAAACGCCGGGACACGTATAACTTTTTTTTGACCCATATAACTTTTCCCGGTAGTCAGAATCCCAGCGGATCACTGACCCCTACCATTTGTCGAACAGTGTTATTACACAATAACGTTTGTCCTTAGAAGTAGGAAGTGGACCAATGATGTCCAATTGAAGCCTGGCAAATTTTTGTGAAGTTGGCATGGATTATGTTTGCCTAGACATTTTGACCTTTTGTCAAGCCAGACAGTCCTGTGCCATTTGTTTGATGTCCTTTTAAATTGATTGATTGATTGATAGCCCCTTGGATGGGATAAATTGTGAAGACTAGACTATTGAAAACGAGTTGACGAAATTTTGGTGTATAAGGGCGAGCGGCACCAGAAGATGTATCACATACAAATGTTTTAGAAGAAAATTGCGAAAAAGCTCATGGAAAAGATCGGCATTGCAGTGTGGAGCTAGGTCCATTGCATCCTTTAGTTCGCAGTCATCGAACAGAGCATCATCAATTTCGTTTTCATTAATACACTCTATGGTATTAATCTAAATGAAAAAGTCTATCAGTAAAACTACGTTTTCAATACTAGAGATGTGTTGAATATCAGTCGTAAATTGACTGATAAAATCTAAATATCTGAATAGGCGAGGACTTGCTTTAACAGAATTTTACGACAAAGCATAGATAAGAGGTTTATAAATTATGATCGGTGAAGAAAGTGAAGGATCTACCTTCAATGAGATATCTAAAATGTTTAATAGCGGAATAAGTTGCTAGAATTCACGACAATAGCCATATTTCTGTTGCGACTCGTATAGGACACTCGAACGGGTAAGCAGTCCAGCGTTGTTAATTTTTCGTTGAAATACCGCACTAAGTGCTTTATCAGAAGCATCAAACATTACCGCAAGTTGGGCAATGTGTAAGTAATGGACATGGTTGTTACCTCAGTATGCAATGCCGTCTTCGGGCCATCGAATGACTCGTTTGTCATTCTTCTTAGAACCTTTAAGAAAATCATTAAGGATGGCTTAATTGTGATAGGTGTGAGGTACGTATGAAGTGACGGTAGAAATTAATCAGACCTAGAAAACCGGAGTTACCTTCAAATTGTAATCAAAATTATTTCAAACATCGACACGTTCTAAAGTCAACTCAATTCCCGTCTAGTCTTAAGAAGTCAACATTGGTTTTTGAAAAGTTGCATTTTTTAACGTTGATGATGAGACCTGATATATGCGAAAAACCGGTTTTGAGATGATTGAGGTCTTAAATTCCTTAGAAGCAATAAGAAGGTCATCTATGTTGTTCGAACAGAAATCAAGGTGTAGAGATACTACTACATCTACCTATCCAAATCAAAACACATATAATAAGTTATAAAGGAATTCCCGTGACGCAATTTCTTTTTATCAAAACAAAATAATAATAATTTAGTAAACAACATTTCATATGTTTACAATTATAAGTAAGCAAAGTTTTATGAACTTTATGAATTATACATTACTCAAAGTGTGTCATCATATATTATGTTTCAAAACATTTAAACTAATTTTAAATAATTTTAAATAAAACAAAAGGTAAATAATTATGATGACACAGATTTTATTAAGGGGAAAATAATAAGTAATTAAATTGACATATATATTATATGTACATTTTGCTAGAATTGCATTTTCTAGCATAATTAATTTGAAATAAATATATTGATTGATTTAAGTGGGGATTAGGAAAATGAAAATGCAAATCCAAAAATTGTATAAAAGAAAGTTTTCGAACAAATAAAAATCAGAATCAGTTTGAATTTAAATAGTGTTTTACTTTCTCTGATCCTCCCGACGACCTCAGTTGACGCACGTCAAACGGGTCTAACGGTTCTTTCCTTGGTGCAAAGTTGTTTCGGCAAACTGTATCATTGAAAAGCCGGACAGTTCAGGACTTACGGACGTATAGACCGGCAGTGTTAAAATATCTCTTGTGGTATATTTTACCACCAACAAAAGTTTAAAGTATAATAAGTAATAAATACGCAGTCAGATCAGGGTAGTGCACAAATATCGTTTACTCACGATATAGAGAACGATCATATGGTGTACACCCACCACATAGGGGTGTACACCATATGATCGTTCTCTATATCGTGAGTAAACGATATTTGTGCACTACCCTGATCTGACTGCGTATTTATTACTTATTATACTTTAAACTTTTGTTGGTGGTAAAATATACCACAAGAGATATTTTAACACTGCCGGTCTATACGTCCGTAAGTCCTGAACTGTCCGGCTTTTCAATGATACAGTTTGCCGAAACAACTTTGCACCAAGGAAAGAACCGTTAGACCCGTTTGACGTGCGTCAACTGAGGTCGTCGGGAGGATCAGAGAAAGTAAAACACTATTTAAATTCAAACTGATTCTGATTTTTATTTGTTCGAAAACTTTCTTTTATACAATTTTTGGATTTGCATTTTCATTTTCCTAATCCCCACTTAAATCAATCAATATATTTATTTCAAATTAATTATGCTAGAAAATGCAATTCTAGCAAAATGTACATATAATATATATGTCAATTTAATTACTTATTATTTTCCCCTTAATAAAATCTGTGTCATCATAATTATTTACCTTTTGTTTTATTTAAAATTATTTAAAATTAGTTTAAATGTTTTGAAACATAATATATGATGACACACTTTGAGTAATGTATAATTCATAAAGTTCATAAAACTTTGCTTACTTATAATTGTAAACATATGAAATGTTGTTTACTAAATTATTATTATTTTGTTTTGATAAAAAGAAATTACGTCACGGGAATTCCTTTATAACTTATTATATGTGTTTTGATTTGGATAGGTAGATGTAGTAGTATCTCTACAAAGGTCTCTCAGAAGTTAATGCATAGCCTGTTGTAATTGTTGGGCAGCGCTTCGAGAACGGTGTGGAGCTTGAACAGTGTGGATATTGTTGTTTTAGCAAATTCATGTTCATTAACAGGATTTTGATGATAGGTACGAACGAGATCAAATGTAGAAAATGTTGCATTAATATAATTCTTGGGTAAAGTCTTGCAAGTGAGGAATATGGTATTTATCTGGGAGTAGTGACATTATTAAAAGAACGGTAATCACCGCAATGTCTCCACTCGCCGTTCCTCTTTTTTACGAGTTGGACGTACAGAGGATGACCATGGGCTGTTAGAAGGTCGACAAATTCCTTGAGCCAACATGGTGTTGAATTCTGTCTTGGCTTTCGCCAGTTCGTCTGGGTCTAGTCCACGGTACGATAACGTTAGGGACGTTATGTTTAACCGTTAACGCAAGGTCACTTGTAGAAGTAAAATTTTTGAAATTCCTTAGAATATTGACGACAGCCGGGTCAGTAGGATTGTGGTCGATTGCAGTTAAAGCGGAGACTGGAAAAGTGGAGATTTCGAATAAGTTGGTAAGTGGATCGACGAGTCGTCAATTTTTGATTTCCACTGGGAGACCATACTTGTTGAAAAAGTCAGCGCCAAATATGGGCATGGTAACCAATGAGACCAATATTAATTAATTCGAGGGATTGTGTACCATATGTTCTGAGATTTGTGCCGTTAGCTGCAAAAAGCAGGCAATTGGATAATTTTGATACTTTTTCTTCCACAGTAGCTGGCAGAACAGACACTTCGGCCCCAATATAACTAAAAAGGATGTTCTTGAAATTAGGTCAAAAACGTGAAATAGGTGAGACTGGCTGTTGTCACATGCCCCAACTTTGCAACAATTTTCCAATTTTCTTGTTCTGACGAAAAACAATATTGTATAAAAGGCAACCTCATCATTCTACTGTAATGAGATCGCTCGTTTCGGAGTGTAATCGTCACTGATTACCCCAATTCGAATTTAATCTTTTTAGTGAGTTGACTAAACTTATAGGTTTCGAATGCAAACGCACTACTAGTTACAATCCTAAATGTAACGGTTTCGTTGAACGTTGGCATCGAACACTCAAATCTATTATCATGGCTTACGACAAGACAGACTCGACATGAATACTGCTTTCAATGTTTCTTGGCTTACGAACCGCATTTCGTGAAGATTTTCAATCTTCAGCTGCTAAACTATGTATGGTATGCAATTCCGTCTCCTAGCGAATTTTTCAGCAAAAATGCCAACTTTATTTACAATCTGATCTTGTTTCCCAGCTGAAACAACATTTCGATCAACTTCGTCCTATTAACGCATCAATGCAATCTTCTGAAATGGTTTTCTTTTTCAAAGCCCTTGAATCTTGCTCACATGTCTCTTTACGCACTGACTTAGTACGAATTTCATTATGGATCGTAAAGGTCAACACATCCGGTCTCCATCGACATATTAAAACCTTGCTTTAGGACAGAATCTAAAGATATATCGACTCAAACTCCATTGTCTTAGAGTACAACTTTTAGTAGCGCAGACGAAATACAATCTTCTACAGACAACGTCCAATCTACTTCTTTGAACACCTTCAAGTCTTTACGTCCCACCCACCAGAGGTAGGAAAACACAAACATCAATAAAACGACTAAAAGCGTAAACTTTAATCTTACATCACAAACGTTCACCTTTAACTCTTCCACTGAAACTACTTGAGCACGTTGAACCACTAGAACTTCCGCTCGTTTTCTTAATGCTACTTCATACTAAATCTCCTTCCTTCTCTTTTTCATATATCGTCTTCTCTACGATGGCCTTAGAGGGGAGTGTTGTGGCGAATATTTACTAATAAGTTTTTGTGATATATATATGTTAACACCGAGGATAGATAATAAAATTGACACTTAAAAAAATAGAAAAACAACACTGTATTTTCACATATGCATCTCGTTTTTGCATAGTGTATTGTTAAGGACACTTTATGATAGAATAATCTAGATCAAAACGCGTTTGACCTCAATATTTGCATTTGCAATAATGGTTTCAATGGACAACTTTTCGTAACTAAAAACTGTGATAGAATGTTTAAATTTTATTACAATTTTTAATTACGAAAAGCACTCTGTTTCATAATTTTTTTTTCATTTCATCATTTTAAATTGCAATAATAAAGAAAAGCAAATCTGTCCTAATTGTTGTGTGACGTCAAACGAACAATGCAACCAAAAACAAGTAGTACTAGAAGACATTTTGTATTTTTTAAAAATGGCGTTGCTTTTAAACAAACTAGTGCTCGTATTTTTAGAAAAAATATAGAGCATAACTCGCCAAAATGTACATTGTGCTGTAATTTTGCTTGCGTAAAATGAAGTACATTTTGGGATCGTTAAAAAACCTCTATTTCCATTTATTTCTATTTGAACATTTTGGAACCAAAATATGGAAAATAAAAACCATATCCCTTATCCTTTTACTATATTTTATTTTAATTTAATTTCATTATATTTGTTTTTCCTGTGCTACAGAAATTTGTAAAAAAAAACTATACATTATTCATAATAAACACAAAACCGATTTTTAACCGGTCAGCAAAATTTTTCTAAAATAAAAAGAAATTATGTAGATTTTGTCGCTTTTAAATGAAAGAAAAAATTCTAAAAAAAAAATGTTGTTTGTACAATAAGAAACAGGAATCTTGATTTAGAAAAAGGAAATAGGAAAATGGTCAAATAAAAATTGAATAAAACAAAACTGACCACGTTTTCTATTTTCTTTAATCCATTGTTCTAGTTTTAGATGAATATTTGCTTTAGTTAATTTAAATCTCGCGAATTTTCTTTTTTTTTCGCATAATAAAAGCAAGAATTAATTTCTTTGAATAATATTTGTTTGTAAAGGTACAGTGGAAAATCGGGATAAAAATTTCTTAGGAAATATTTCACAAATTTATTCAAAACGCTAGCCATTTTCCTCTTCGGCGGAATGCCAAATATGATAAAGGAAAACATAAAAACAAAACACGAAAGCAATACTAAAATTAAAAAAGCAATTCGAGAATTTTATATATAGGAAAAGTGTTGAAATACAATAACTAAAGATTTCAAGATTATTTTTGCCGTGTAACTCATAATCTTTTGCAACTGATCCACCACAATTATGAAAGTCAATAAAATCATGATTTATTTCTTAATTAGAGTCAAATTGTTGTTCTAAGAACCAAGTAATATCTTAACTGTTTAAAAAAAATTCTTCCATTTCTTTATCGATCAACAAATTTAACATTGTTCGAAAACAAACAGAAATTCTCGTCTAATATTAAAACTTCACTGTACCGAAAAATTTATACAATATTCGCAATTTACTTTAAGAAAAATATTAAAAATAAATTTTATTGCAAAAGTTTACTTTTAAAACTTATATTACTTAAAATTTTTTCTTAGAAAATCTGGCGAGTTAGAGCAGCATGAATTCTTTTTACTCTCCTCTTTTTACTTTAATATAATTTCAATTATATTTTTTATTATTTTCGGTTTAAATAATAATTTTAAGTTATTAAACAATAATTATAAGCATTTAAAACAAAATTAGTAATAATTATTTACTTTATTGATGTTTTTGTTTAATTATAGTTTGCAAAAGCAAGTTAGCGTGATGAGTATGAATCTATCACAGAAATTAGATGAGCTTCAGAGGGGTGATCGACACTTGGAAACAACGGTCGCCCTCTGTGAGATAAGGACACAATTACAGGAACTAACAAAATCTGTTGAAAGTTGTCAAAGTGAAGTTTCCGAAGTAGGAAAATTATGGATTTTTATTAAAAAAAATTTAAATTACAAAATAATTTAATTAAGCTAAACTTATTCACCAAAATTTGGTTGGTGGATTGATTTAATTTTTCCTATGATAATTTTTATTTAAGGTGAAGCGGGATATGGTTGCAATAAAACATGAATTGGATACAGTGCAACAAGTTAAAGAAGAAATTGAAGAGTTACGTGAATATGTGGATCGCCTTGAGGAGCATACACATCGAAGAAAACTTAGGCTTTTGGAACAAGTCAGTTAATTTTAATGCAAATCTATTGCCGTCTCAGTCTATTATTTAAGTATTCATAAGTTTTTTAATTTGTAATGTTAAATATTCTGATAATTATTCTTTATTTTTAATTTTATTTAAAATATATTTTATTTCATTTATATATATTTGTGTTTTATTTTTTTTATTTAAATGATTATTTGTAAAACGAAACTAAATTATGAATTAAAAATAATATTAATAAGTTTTTTTTTCAGGGTTTAACGTTTTTCTTGACGTACGCAATTTTTGCAGCTGTGCTTGGTATGCTACAGTTTGGCTACAATACTGGTGTTATAAATGCTCCTGAAGTAAATATAGAAAATTTTATGAAAGATGTATATAAGGATCGTTATGGGGAGGATATTAGTGAAGAGTTTATACAACAGTTGTATTCAGTGGCTGTGTCTATATTTGCGATAGGTGGTATGTTAGGTGGTTTTATTGGTGGATGGATGGCTAATCGATTTGGAAGGTAAATATATATGAACAAATAGTTTATGTATCATGGTTATCAGTTTCATGTTAGTTCTGAAATAAGTAGATCAATAGTCTTAATAATCTACATCGATAATGACTCAAGACACGTTAAATTGGCTACGAAAGCTTTTAAAAGTGCTATAGCTGGTTCACACAAAGCCTACCAAATTAATATGTTTATGCTCAAAGTAAGTTCCGTAAGTACGGAACACATCAATAACAGTCAAAAGTGTTGATGAATTATAAAAAATGTGGACTGTATTTTACTGATTATTTTCGATTTTATTTTAAAAAAGTTTATAACAATGGATTTATAATTAGAGAACAAAATTACTCTAGCGCCGACTGGTGATAGTTAACAAGAAAAGCAAAAAAAAACTATGGCGAACTAAAATTATTGTTGCTATATTCACACTATTAATTTTTAAGGTTTGCCACATGGAAATATTCTAATTGAGCAAAATTTCTATTGAGCAAAATCTCTATTCATGCCGGGCTCCCTGAAATATCAATTTCTGAATCATAGCAACTAATTATTCCTAGATATATAAAGATATTTACATATAATGTTTTCATATTATATAAAAAATATATAACTTAAATTAATTAAAATTATGAACACACTTAATTTAGTTACATTGGATGCTATACAAACCAAACACTAAAGTTATTTTGCAAAACAATTGTAAGGTTCTAATTGTTTAGAATTGATTTATATTTTATTTCTAAACGTCAAACTCTTAAAACTATGAATTCATTTCTATTATTAATGCATCGATAGTGTGTGTCTTTTAGATAAAATAGTTTTAGTGATATTTTAATTTCCTTATGTGGTTCAAGTGGTAATAGTGCAACACGAGTAATCGCTCTTTTGAGCTCCCCAAATTGTGTTTTAATGGTAACCACGCGAATTAATTTATCCTTACCGGGTTGTAAGGTGATAACACGACCCATCACCTATTTCATTGGCGGAACATTGTCCTCTCTCAATAATACAAACGATCCTATTTGTATGTTGGTAGAAATTTTATTCCATTTTTGACGATGCTGTAGTTCGGTCAAATACTCTTGAGACCATCGTTGCCAAAATTGCTGCATGGCATATTGAAGTCTTTGAAATCTGGAAAGACGATTATAATTCAGGTGAAGAAGAGATGGCTCTGGCATACTGGTAAGCGGTTTGCCTATGATAAAATGACCAGGAGTTAGAACGGATAGATCGTTTGACATCGGCGTTAGAGGTCTTGAGTTGAGACAGGCTTCAATTTCAATTATTAATGTATTTAAATCATCAGCTGTGCATTGAATGTGACCTAGTACACGTCGTAAATGATATTTAAAACTTTTGACAGCTGACTCCCATAAGCCTCCGAAATGGGGTGATCGTGCAGGTATGGTTTGCCATTGAATGCCATGTTCGGTGCAAAATTTGAAAATTTTGTGTTTATGAAGTTCTGTATTAAATAAATGTTGCAAATCCTTCAATTCTGATTTGGCGCCCGTAAAATTTGTTGCATTATCAGTGTATATGTTGCAACTGCGCCCTCGTCTTGAAATAAAACGTCGCAGCGATGCAATGAATTCATTCGTAGTTAGGTCGTACACTAATTCTAAATGTACTGCCTTTGTACAGAAGCATATGAATAGTGCGACGTATACTTTTGATGTTGTGTTTGAACGAATTTTATTTTTCACAATGAATGGACCGCAGAAATCTATACCGACATTTTCAAATGGTCGGTACTGTTGAACTCGTTTTTCCGGAAGTTGACCCATGAGTTGTTCAATGGATGACGGTTTAGTTCGAGAACATCGAATACAGCTGTGTACTATGTTATTGCATAGGCTTTTGCCCTTTATTATCCAAAACCGTTGGCGAACAGCATTGAGCAAAGCTTGTGGCCCTGTGTGCAAATGTTTTCTGTGTAAATGTGTTACCAACATATTTGAAAACTGGTGTTTGTATGGTAGCAATATAGGATGACGTTGATTGTAGGCCAGTTGAGAATTATGTAACCGACCGCCAACGCGTATAATGTTTAAATCATCTAAAAACGAACTAAGACGAAAAAATTTACTTTGTGATGACACAGTTTTAGTTGTTGACAAAGTTTTGATGTCACTTGAAAATACTTCCGCTTGTACCATCTTGATAATGACGTTGAGAGCATTGTCTAATTCTATACACGTAATTGAATCTGTGATTCTATTTATCTTTGATAATCGTGTATTGTTAGCGAAGCGCAGACATAATGATGTTATTCGTAGAAGTTTAGTGTAATCGGAGTATCGGTTAATAATGTAGTTTTGTTTCGGTATCTTGTCAACTTCCAATAGATTTATAGATGGTTTAATTTCTGGATCATTTATATCGCTGAAATCCAAATCAATTGAAGATTCCGTTTTATTTTCAGTTAGAAATGCAGGTCCTTGCCACCAAAGTGATGTCGATTGTAAATGAGATGGCATAATACCTCGAGAGACGATATCGGCTGGATTCAAATCCGTAGAAATATGTGACCAATTTTCAGATGTAGTTAACTCCTGAATTTGAGCAATTCTGTTGGCGACGAAAGTTGGATATCTTGCTGGTGAGGATCTTATCCTGAACAGTGTAATTTCGGAGTCTGTCCAGAATGTGACCTTTTGAAAATTGATCTTTAGTGATTGTTGAACCTTCGTGTATAATTGAGACAGAAGCAATGATGCACACAATTCAAGGCGTGGTATCGTTTGTCGTTTCATTCGAGCTACTCGCGATTTTGCACAGAGTAGTCGTGAATATTTTTTCCCATCCTCATCTGTAGTTACCACGTATATAAATCAACCATATGCACGTTCTGAAGCGTCTCCAAAGCAGTGCAATTCGATTAATTTTACATGTTGAGTCGGAATGACACATCGAGGTACAAAGAGCATATTTAAAGTAATTAATTCCTGGTGAAATGTTGTCCATTCTTTTAGTAGAGATGTAGGTACATCACTATCCCACGATATGTTTATTGACCACAATCGTTGCATTAATAATTTCGCTGTTAAAATAACGGGTGCGAACAGACCGAGTGGATCAAATAATTGCGTTATTTGAGATAATATAGAACGCTTAGTATAAGATGGTGTAGACGAGTTATTATATTTTTCTAACGACATTTGAAAAGTGTCATTATTGGAGTCCCAAAGCATTCCAAGAGCAGTTGAAGTATTTTGCTGCTCGTTTGGGACGACACGTTTGTCACTTGAACACCATTTCCTTAAATCGAGACCAGCTTGTGCTAGGATTGCAGTCAATTCGGATTTTAGAGTAATTGCAGACTCAATTGTGTTTGCTCCAGATACTAAATCGTCAACATAAAAGTCTCGGGCCAGTACTTCAGAGGCTATTGGAAATCTATCTTGTTCGTCGACTGCAATCTGTTTTAAGGTGCGAATGGCTAAATATGGACTACTGTTAAGGCCATATGTTACGGTGTTCAACTGGTATGATCGAAGCTCGCCAAAGAATCTGTTGAAGATGACGTTGGCTTTTATGAACGTTTATTTGGCGATACATCTTGGCGATGTCTGCCGATAGGGCAATAAAATTTTTTCGAAAACGCAAAAGTAACGCAAATAAGTCGTCTTGGATTGTTGGTCCTGTCATAAGGACGTCATTAAGAGACAATCCGGACGTGGTTTTGGCAGAGCCATTAAACACAACACTTAACTTGGTTGTACTTGAATTTTCTTTCATAACCGAATGATGAGGCATACAGTACGAGTTTTTAGATTGATCATGAATTGGAGACATATGATTTAACGAAATAAATTCATTCATGAAATCAATATACATTGATTTAATATTCGGATTTTTATCTAAGCGACGTTCTAGATTATAGAACTGTTGTGTTGCCATTTGTTTTGAGTCACCTAGATTTTCGACTTCTGGCTTAGTTGGCAGAGCTACACTGTAGCGACCAGAGGAGTCTCTTTTGACTTGATCTGTATATATTTTTTCGCATGTTTTTTCCTCCAAGGAAAATGTGTTTGCGTTATGGATTTGTTCGGTATCAAAGAACTTTTGGAATTGTATGTGTAACTGATCACAACATAGCAAAGAAAAGGAAGCATTTTCGTGAAATGACAATGGAATCGCACCCATTATGATCCATCCAAATTGAGACTGTTGAAATGGTGGGAGTTCATCAACGAGTTTAGCTTGTTTGCCAAAAACAATATCAGAATAGTATTGAGCTCCAATTAACAGATCAATTTTGTTTGGAATAAAAAATGATGGATCTGCTAGTTCGAATGCCGACGATAAAGAATTTCGATCAAAGATGAATCTTTGTAATGGTTAATTGTCCGTTATTTTTGGAACAATTAGTACATCAAGATCCGTTCGGTAGTTGTTGATTCTGGATTCCAATGTAAGAGACGTTTTATGTCTAATGTGTTTCGTTATATGATTTATACCGGTAATTGGAAAATTTATTTGAGTCCTACGTAGCTGTAGTGTATTGCACAAATTCTCTGTTATGAAATTTGATTGTGAGCCTGTATCCAGCAATACACGCACAGGAATTTTAGTGCCATCAACACACAGTATATTCACAACGGCAATAGCCAAAAGGACTTGTTGGATTTTTAAATTTGACGGTTTTGAAACGCTGGACAGTGTTGTTGATGTAGATGGTTCTGAAGCAGGTAGTCGATCAGAATTAACTTGCACAGTTGATAGTTCTGTATTTGTACAACTTTGCTGAGTCAGTGATTGTTGTGGATAGTTTGAATTATATGATTTATAATTTTTTAAATGTAGTAGCGTATGATGGCGCTGCTGACATCGACTACACCGACCTTTAGATGGACATAACGAATCAGGATGTGAAGAAAGACAATTTCTACATAGGTTTTGATTTGTAATTGAATCAAATCGTTCTTGTTCTGACATACCCATAAATTTATCACACTTATATAAGGAATGGAACCCAGAGGAAAATTGACACTTAAATTCAATTGAGGCAGTTAAAGCCGTGCCTGATTTGTCGACAAAGGGTTTTTTATATTGGTGTTGACGGCTATTTTAAATTGATTCAGTTGTGAACTAGCCATTGTAGATTGCTTAATCGCAATTGAGCTAGTTGTAGCTTCTAAAACACGGACACGTTGTTGTAAAAGTTTTGTAAACTCCGTTAGAGTCATTGGGTCGTCTGCTGTTGCGGTTTTTGTTTCAACCAAATTACGTGAAATTGCATCTAATTTCTCAGTAAGATGGTGAATAAGCAAGAGATCCCAATGTTCGACAAGTATGTCAAGCCTTTTGAGGGCATCAAGATGTTTACTATACTTATCAATAAAACTCTGAAGGGACGGAGCGGAATTTTCAGAAACTCGTCTAATTTCGTAGACTTGCTTTACGTGTTCTTTTTTAATGAGCGTTTCATTATTGTAACTATTACATAGATTTTTCCATACCACGTCGTAGTTTTCGGGTGTTAGAGGTAAACCATCAACGTATTTATACGCTGTCCCATCCTTAAGACAACCTTTTAGATAATGAAATTTAAGAACCTCTGATATGGTATGATTTTGATGAATCAGTTGTTCGTACATATCTCTAAAGTTGATCCATGATATCAATGAGCCGTTAAACCGTGGTAAAGGTATTTCGGGTAAGGGAATATCTACTACTCTCATATTAGGTCTGTCTTTATACTCGGTGGGTGGATTTTTTATAATAACGTTGGCACTAGAAATGCTTTGAGCATGAATCAATGTCAAGAGTTTTGATTCGATAATGCCATATTGGTCATCGAATTTATTTCTATCATCACTCTTGAATTCTTCAGGTTTCAGTTCTTCATATTTCGATTGAAAAATATCAAATTTAGTATAATTTAATTTTAATCTGTCTAACAATGATTGGAGTTCCCCTATATTCGCGCATTGTGCGTTTTCAATCTGATCGTTGAAATAAATTAGTCTTGTTTTAATAGAATCTAGTTGTTGCACAACAAAATCAATTTTTCCTTCGTTTTCGGACATTTTTAATTAAAAATTGAAGAAAAGTGATACGCAATTAATGAAACAAAATGGCAGAACAGAGAAATGCAACCAAACACTTTAGATAAAATGTTTTTAGATTAAAAAATATTACTTGAATTGAATTTAAAATATTGCTGAAACACTAAAGTTTACTATTATTTATTTATTTATATTGTAAGAATAAATACCATTTCCTTGGTTTATTTTGAGCACATGTCCATTTGCACATGTGATCCAAAATTTAATTTATTTTAGTTGAATCCGATCGACTGGACCAAAAAATGTTGATGAATTATAAAAAATGTGGACTGTATTTTACTGATTATTTTCGATTTTATTTTAAAAAATTTTATAACAATGGATTTATAATTAGAGAACAAAATTACTCTAGCGCCGACTGGTGATAGTTAACAAGAAAAGCAAAAAAAAACTATGGCGAACTAAAATTATTGTTGCTATATTCACACTATTAATTTTTAAGGTTTGCCACATGGAAATATTCTAATTGAGCAAAATTTTTATTGAGCAAAATTTCTATTCAAAAAGCATTGTTTTTAAAAGTATGCAACATATCAATAGTTGATTTTCTGAACAGCTCAGGTATGTCAGGATTTATCGAGTTGGTCAAAGTCTCGTATAATATTTGTTTGGTTTTTAATTACACTGATTGGTTCTTTATCAAGTTATGTTTCATGTAATCAATGAACACGATCTTCTATAAAGTAATGAAAACGATTTACGGTGCATGCACAATGTACGAGGTTTTTCCTCATGAGATTTGAGCAACTTTTTATTATTATTTTTTAATAGAAATGCAATGCTTTAAAATGTAGGTAGCTCAATTCTCTATTAATCATGAGGAAAAAGTTACGAAATTTTTAACTTTTTCATTGAGGAAAAAGTATTTCCAAAAAAAATTTTTTTTTTCTCAAAATAAATTTTCATACAAACTTGGATCTCATGAGTAAAAGTATTTTCATTGTGCATGCATTGTTAGGCTAGAAATATAAATAATGACAGGCGGCCAAAGGGGGAATACTTTTGCTCTGCTGGTGAAAGCTTTTATTCGGCCGTTATTGAACTGTTGTTTAGTCTGGTCCTATTGCAGTTTGCATTTTGGTGTCAAAAAACCACCTGACAAAAATAACCTCTCAAACTTATGAAAACTAACAAAATTTAAACTTTTAACATTTTTCATTTTGAATTATTTGCCATTAAAAATATAATCTTTTATTTACAGAAAAGGTGGTTTGCTATTGAACAATATTCTAGGAATTGCCGGTGCTTGTTTAATGGGTTTCTCGAAAATGAGTCATTCATACGAAATATTATTCTTAGGACGATTTATAATAGGAGTCAATTGCGGTTTAAACACATCGTTAGTACCAATGTATATTTCTGAAATAGCACCGCTTAATCTCCGGGGTGGTTTAGGTACCGTTAATCAATTGGCTGTGACAGTAGGCTTATTACTATCCCAAGTATTGGGAATTGAACAAATATTAGGCACAAATGATGGTTGGCCAGTTTTATTAGGTTTAGCAATTTGTCCAGCAATATTGCAATTATTATTATTACCCATATGCCCTGAATCACCTAGATATTTATTAATAACAAAACAGTGGGAAGAAGAGGCAAGGAAAGCGTTGCGAAGGCTACGCGCATCAAATCAGGTTGAAGAAGATATTGAAGAAATGAGAGCTGAAGAAAGAGCACAACATTCAGAAAGTTCTGTTTCAATGATGGAAGTTATATGTTCACCAACCTTACGATCACCGTTAATCATAGGAGTTGTTATGCAATTAAGTCAACAGTTAAGTGGAATTAATGCAGTATTTTATTATTCAACATCATTGTTTATGAGTTCTGGTTTAACGGAAGAAAGTGCCAAATTTGCAACAATCGGCATTGGTGCAATTATGGTATACAAATTTGCTTGTAAAATTAATTTACATTCTTAAATGTAATTTATTTTAGGTTGTCATGACACTAGTATCAATTCCATTGATGGATCGTACCGGTCGGCGAACACTTCACTTATATGGTTTAGGTGGAATGTTTATATTTTCAATATTCATCACCATTTCATTCCTGATTAAGGCAAGTTCATTAAAAAGTTCTTATTTCATTAGTATTTCACTAAAAAACTTAAGATTAGCAAAATATAGATGCAAAAAAGGTTTGTATATCACCTGCAAATTTTATATTAATAATTATCGAGAATATGGTAATTCATCGAGTGTAATAAAAAAGTATATATTTTAAAAAAACATAATTTTATTACTTTTAAAATTAATTATAAATTTATATATTTTTTTAATGCATGGATATTAATTATTTGTTTTTCTTATTTTATAAATTTTTGGTTATCAAAAACAATTAATTTGCTACTTCACCAAAAAAAACCAACGGCTATAAAAAGCTTTTTTTAATCATTTAAAATATATTTGCTTTTTGCTTTTGAACTAACAGCCAACAACAGCTTCAATTTTCCATTTTATGTTGAAATCAATCTAAATTTTATGACAATTATAATATTTATTACAATTGACATAAACTTTTACCAAATGACCATTATGTTCCAAATCCTTGCTTTTTTAAAATAAGTTTGAAAAAATGTTACATTGTTTTTTTTTTACTGATTTTGGTTTACTTTTATTTTATGATTTTGATTTGTTTATTTTAATTATCATAATATAAATTTTAAAATCAAACAAGCGAAATAAAAATAGAAAAATTATCTAAACTGTTATTATTTCATCTAAAGACATGTTTGTTGTATACCATGGGCAGTTCCTTTAATTAATCATTAAAATGTTCACACTTATATAATTCGCTTTTTTGATTTTCGTCCCCGCCCCTAAATTTAAAAAAAATTCTCGATTTGTCAGGCTTTTACCCCAAAATTTATTATATATTTAATTGTCAAAAAACAAAAATTTACTTCAGAACAAATTTAATTTATTATTTAATATAATAAATCATTCATTTATTTATTTTTTCAACTTCCCCTATTTTTAATTTATATTTCTTATTATTTAAATTTCATTTTAATTTTTAAAATCAATACACACTTATTATAAAACACAATAATTGGTTTTTAGTTAAAATCAAAAAAAAATATAGTAAAAGAAAATTTATTTTTTATTTTGCTTTAACTATGAGAATTAATTAAAAAAAATTGTCAAGTAATATTTGATAATAATTAATTAACAATTTTTAAGAGAAAATGTATATAAAATACACACACTTATTTTTGTTTGATTTAAAAATAAAATAATAATAATAATATATTCACCATAATAATTTAATGTTATTATTATTTTTATTTTTATTGCAATAATTAAAATAATTACTTTTCTTTTGAAATAACTTTTTAGAGTATCATTTTATTGTATCCCATGATTTAAAGTAATTTTTTTAAAACCAAAATTAGAGTACAAAAAATTAACAAACATTAAAATAATAATATATTAAAATCACAAAACACAAATATTTTAATACACTGCGCTTTTGGCAACACTGGGATTCAAATAACAACCAATAGATTTGAGATTTGTTTATATTTGTATTAATTGAGGAGTAAAATCGACCATCTATGCACAGTTCATTGACCTCAAATAATGCAATCATCACTGTTTTAAATTATAAAACACACCACCTAATACTATTATAAAATAAACATGTATGAAGCGGAATTTGTATGGAGGGAAAATGCATATGAAATTATATGTGAAATTTTTACCAATCGAAAAAATTGCTTGGCAACTTGCAACAAAGAGAATAAAAAATATGGTGTGGTGCGACATTTTATAATGCTAATGTGAACTCCAACAAAAAAAAGACAAATAAAGTTGAAAATTGCTTCTGTTAATGATTTAAGACTGCAAAATGTTACTCATTATCAGGTATGAAGGACGAAGAAAAATATAGTTTTGTTAGTAAATAATAAACTCGATAAATATGTAAAAACTGACAGGTACGAATATAATACTAGATTTTAACTAAAGCTTTTGGACATATGTGAAGTTTGGTACCTAGATTAAGTCCAAAATAGCTTACTTCCGTGCGTCATATGCTATTTTTATTCGCCGAAGGTAAAATGTTTGAAAAAAATTGTCTAATCTAAATCAAAATTAAAAATGTGTATAAAGTTTGAGATAAAAATATGTTGAACAAGTAACCTTTGACCAAAATATTTGTTATTTTTCAAACAAATTGTATAACTATGACAACAAAAAATAACAAATATTTTGATTGGAGTATGGTATTTTGAATTGAAAGGGTGCTTTGATAAAAAATTTAATTTTTTATATAATTTATAGAAATTTAAATGTTTTTTGCTTTTTTGGACGTAATTATGGCAACAAAATATATAGGGTTAAAAAGTGACACTGTATAACCGCAAATCTCACTAATAAAGTAACACTTTAATATGTAGGCGAATAAAATAGTGGATGATACACCAAGGAAGAGAAGTGCATGTTTTTCTCCCGAGGTGTGTTTGGATGACATGCGCTCTCTTGTAGCATGCTCCTCGGAGAGGCGTAAATACTATTTTTTGTACGACCACAATATAATTATGATATTAAAAAAAAAGAACCGACTTCCGAAAAAACAAAAGAGGCACAAAAAAGTGAAAAATAACTCAATTGTGGCTTTTAGAGACAAAAATACGTTACATTTTGATTAATTTAATTTAATTATACCTTACTATAGACAAAATAATTACGCCCTTGAACAAAGTTGTTATATTAAAATAGTTACTTTGTATTATAATTATTATAGTTGTTATAATAGTTATTATATTTTAAAAGTTCTTTGTAGTACAAAACTGTTGGAAATCGGTGCCAAGACCGAGACATATTAGTCGGTTTTTCGTCAATGTTGCACCGACTTTGAACAGTTTTGTACTAGAAATAACATTTAAAATATTATAACTATTGTTGGCGACATTGTCTTGTTATTGTTATTCGTATTCGTACCCAACATCAGATGTCGCGTCAAGATTAAGTTAATGTCAATTTAGATATGTTAATCATAAGTTTCAGAAATGAAAGTTATTTTTATGTATTGCCGGTGATTTTGTCGTGTGTACATTCATTGTGTTTAAGTTATATTGTTATATAAATTGTTAAGTAGAGTCGAGTTTTGTTTGGTAACCTTGCTGTTAAGATTCGCCCTAAATTACGATTGAATGAGACCGCGTGCTTTATTGTATGTACGTGACGTGAATAAAATTAAAAGAATCAATAAATTACAAATACTGTTATTACACGATTCGATTTGTCAATTCTTTCTTCCTACGTCCTCAAACAACTTGGATTCTGGTTTATAACCTCAACAACTATTATAACAACTATAATAATTATAATAAAAGTAACTATTTTAATATAATAACTTTGTTTTTAAGGTATAATTAAATTACATTAATCAAAATGTATCGCATTTTTGTCTCTAAAAGCCACAATTGAGTTATTTTTCACTTTTTGTACCACTTTTGCTTTTCTGAAGTCAATTCTATTTTTTTTTTTAAAGATTATTTATTTTTTCATTTTTAGTGTAGTCATCATAAAGCAAATATCGCCATGAAAGCGTTTTTAAAGTAATAACTTCAATAACCGCAAAAACTTTCTTCGCAGCGACCATCTATTAATTATGGTTTTGCGATTTTTTGCGAAAACGGCGTTTTTTCAGTCATAGAAAATTATATACGACCACCTCGACATGTATAGCGATATAATACTGCCCAAACCATCCAAACAGATTAATATGTTTTGACGAAATCAGCGGAAATACATAAAAATATGGATTTTTTCAAATTTTCGGAAAAACGGTATTTTTAACGTTAAAAAAAAATTATACGACCCTCTGGGAATCAACCTTAATAGAATACAATTTAAATTATCCAAATCAAATGAACCGTTTTTGAGCAATCGGTGAACATACATAAAAAAACCACAATGAAACACAGAACCTCCTTCTTTTTTTAAGTCGGTTAAAAACTAAATCTAATCATTTAAAGGAATCGAAAATTATGATTTTTAATGTTCAGCGTAGTAGGCGGTTTTATACAAATTTGCTCGAATTTATCGAAAAAATTTGCGCAGATGAGGGTGCGAAATAATAGTAGATTATGATGCAAGAACGTAAAGCTAAGGCTTTTGGGCGTATGTGCAGTCGAGGCGCCCGCCCACATTAAGTTCAAAATTAAAAATTTGCATAAATTTTGAAATTCAAATGATCAAAATATTTGTTATTTTTTCAAACCAATTGTATAATTATGACAACAAAAAATAATAAATATTTTGATTGAATTATGAAATTTTTTTGAACGTGACAACAAAATATAGGGATTGCAGTCGTAAAGTGACACTTTACGACAGCAAATTACAGAAATAAAGTAACACTTTAATATATAGGCGAATACAAAAGCTCTTTTTCAAAGCTTGGACCACAAATCACTAAACGAATTATTACAGAAAAATAGATGCAGCGTATCATGTCATTCTCTTTGATTAAAGTTTCGGCAAGTGGGCTGGATAAAATTTTAGATAAATTATTTCTTATGCAACAAGATCTTTATATAAATTATGCTTTTATTCATATAACTATTTTATAATATTACACTAAAGAAGCATTTTTTCAATTTTACACAAACGCTTAGGTTAGGTAACATCAGATTTATTTAATTTTTTCATACTCATAATGAATTTTAATTAATAAACTATTAGATATTAATGGGATGGGTAAATTTAGATTTTTATATTATTTTTAAAAACGACATTTATTTTTAAAAAAAAGTTTTGGCAATTTGTGATTAGTTGTTAAAACAAATTTTCAGGAACGTCCCAAAAATAATGTACTTCATCCAATTTGAATTTACTTATAATACATCTAAAAGAGACGAGTTTAACCTAAAGCGAAAAGCAACTCATCGCAATTGCAAAAATTTATAAAAAAAAGCTAC
Organism: Diogma glabrata; assembly: GCA_963693315.1. Lineage (NCBI taxonomy): Eukaryota > Metazoa > Arthropoda > Insecta > Diptera > Cylindrotomidae > Diogma > Diogma glabrata. The sequence goes on along the minus strand of OY856186.1, from coordinate 457,311,169 downwards.
TTATTTGACGAGCTTTTGAATCTTTAAAAAATGTTCGAGGTTTTTATTTTTTATTCCTATAGTTTTTTCTTATACATAATTATTTTTCCATTACATATTTTTTTTAATTTTTTGTTTTTACAAAATCCAATGAAATTTATTTTTAAACCATGGCTATTTTCTTTAATAATTAAAAATGATAAAAATTAAATATATAAGAAAACAAGATAGTAAAAACAAAAGCCTCCAAACATCGAGAATAGAGTTACTATGTGTGTGTTTAGGAGTTTTTTGGTTATGTACAGGAAATGATCGACTGGATGTCATACTTATCAGTGGTGTCAACATTGGGATTTGTTGTATTCTTTGCTGTTGGACCTGGATCAATACCATGGATGATAACGGCCGAATTGTTTTCACAAGGACCACGTCCAAGTGCTATGGCAATAGCAGTACTTGTAAATTGGTTGGCAAACTTTACTGTCGGAATTGGATTCATAAGCTTAAAGGTAAAAAACATTTTTTACATTCTAAATTAAATTATATTCTCTAATTTTTGTATTATTAACATTTTTTTAGACTGCTCTCGAGAATTACACATTCCTACCGTTTAGCGTATTTTTAGCAATATTCTGGATATTTACATATAAAAAAGTGCCGGAAACTAAAAACAAAACCTTTGAAGAAATCTTAGCACTTTTTAAACATGGAAATGGAAGGTAAGATTATTTATTTAAAATCTATGAACAAAAACTATAAAACTAAAATAATATCTTAAACTTTACCAAACTCTTACATTTTGAGTTTCACTGACAAACTCAGCCATCGTTACTAACCTAATGTCGATAAAAATTTTAAAACACAAAACTATTCCATAACCAACTTATAACATTTCAAATTTTAATTAATTCGATAATTTTATTTTTTAAATTTAATTCTAATTTCTTATGATTTTATTTAATATAAGTTTATAAGTTTTATGTGTTAATTATCAATTATTCAACAGACTAAAACTTAAACTTTTTAAAATTTTAATTATTAGATATCAATATTATAAAATTGAAAATCGCAATGGAGAATAATTTGTGTTGGTGTTGAAAATAAAAATGAATTGTTTAATTGCCAGGAAGTTAATAAATATTATCGATTGAAAACAAATTTTCTAAACGATCGACATTTTTTTTCCTTAACCGTAATTTCATTATAGTGAAGCATGTAACTCTATCAATAACGGATGTGTTTGAAAGTTTTACTTTTGCATATTTTATGTTTTGCTCGATGAGTTCGTTCATTCTCGTTGTTTTTGCTTTTGAATTTTTATTTTCTAATATACATATACAATTCTTAAAATATTATTAAACTTTTGGCAATAAGGAAATAAAAATACTTTTAAAAATCTTTATCAGTTCAATTATGATTAGAAAAAAACAGAGCAAATTTTTTTCTTTTCTTCTAATTTTCAATTTTCATTTCAATAGAGGAAACCTACGTGATAGTAGACTTTATGGGTAAGTTTGATTTTGCATGTGAGAAAACACAAAAATAAATATATAAATAAATACAAAAAAAAAGAAAATAATCAAAATATAATTAATTTAAAAGATTTCTTTTTTGATAAAAAATAGAAAAAATATAACAAGAATTTCATAGAAATTGAATTATTTAGATAACAAAACAAAATTATTTCTTTTTGATATTATATAATTATATTTGCTGGAACAGTTTCAATTTTATAATATTGCATATCTCAGTGACGCCGAATTCTATTATAAATGAAAGAAAAAATAATAATTATTTATTCTCTTATGTTAACAGTTTTATAAAAAATCAAATGTAACCGAAAAAGTTAAAATATACTAATTTTTAATTATTGCATGTGTATTTTTATAATTTATTTGGTCGTAATAAAATTATAAATTGTGTTTTATTTAATTGTTAAACTAAGATGTTTGAATGTTTTTAAACAAAAACATTAATAATGAAGTGTTTAAATTTTAAAATATTGTTTTGCAAATATTTTATTTAAATTTTGATTCAGTAAGATTCAACACACCTTAGTTAAACATACAAAGACAAATAAAAAACAAAAAATGCTCAAAACCATATAGCAATACAAAATCTGTGGTGGTCTCTTCTTGCAAATGATACAATTTTTATGTCTATCGCTAAAATATATTTAAATTAATTTTTTTATTCCTTTATGCTTTAAAAATATTACAATGTAAAGTAAAGTTTTAAAACATTAACCATAAAAGCTTTATATGTATTTTAACCAAATATAAGTGCACAGAAAAATTTTTTACGCTTTTACTATATAAGAATTTTGTAAAAAACAACCGAATATAGTTTTTGATTCACTTGACTGCTTGATCGTATATAAAATTTAATCAGCTAAATATTGTTATACTGTATTCTAATAGAAAAGTTCTATTTGCCTCCTTAAACTTGAATTCATCAAAAAGCTGTTTTAAAATTATTCGTTGAGAGTTTTAAGGGCAAACTACTGTCTCAAGCTACAGGTTTGATTTTAATTCTAAATGTATGATGGAATACATTTTTTTTTATATTTTTGCACTAACTAAAATTAATACCAACCAACAGACGATTGACTTTTAAGTTTAACCAACCACGTTGGATCAAATCTAAACAGAGAACGAGTTATTTGATTTGAATTTAAATTTCCTTCACTTTTATTTATTTATAGTTTTAGATTAGATTTACATACTTTAATTATTATAGTTGAATTTTTTGCTATTAATTTTAAAACTTATATTATTTTCTATAATCTTTCTATTTCTATTTCTTTAATCGTTTCTAGTTTTCATTTTCTTATAGATTAAATCACTACATATTAATAAAGAAGAATAGATAAACATATAAGAAATAAAAATCTAATCTCTTCGGAATGAATGAAAATTTTTTTGTTGTTTTTTATATTATTTTTTTATTTACTTTTCATTATATTTTTTTTAATATTTGCTTATTTATTTTTTGATTTTATTTAGAACAGAAGGAATACGGTCCGTGGAAAATGATATGCAATTGGAGAAAATTGACGAAAATACGAAGAAAGACTAAATATTTTTAATTGAAATCGTTGCAATTTATTTTTATTTTTAAACATTAATTTAAAAAATATGGTGGATTAGATGAATAATTAAAAAGATTAAATATTAAATTAGAGAATTTACGTTATCTTATTTGGTAATATATTTTTAAAACTGCGATAATAACGTTGGAATGAACACAAAAATCGACCCAATTGAAAGTTTTCATTCGTATGTTTGTGTATAGGTCCAAGACTGCTTATTTAGTGAACAAATAATATATAACTCGTGCTGGTACACGAGCTGTACTAATAAAAACGAATATTCGATTACTATAGATTTCAAATGTTATTATGCTGGTGTTTGAAATGAGCAATAAACCAAAATATTTAAAGTATTCAACTCCCTCAATTTATTAATTGCCATACATCAAAAAATTTTTTTTGGCTTCCAAGATGGATTCACCTATTTGGTATTCTCATAATTTATTTTCAAACCAATTTGTTTAGCCTCTTTATCAAGCTACTGTTATTGACTATATTGTTGCCATATGGGAGTATTTTTGGCGGCAAATTAGGTAGCATAGACAAGATAGTTTGACTCTGCCTTACTGCACAGTCATTTTTGAAGAACTTTGAGAATGAAGTCTAACGATGGGTTGTAACGAATGGTACTCAAGATGTTTCATTTAACAGTAACACCAATATAACAGGTGCTATCTTATATTCTCACTCAGTCGAAATTTAGTTTTGAAAAAATGCTGTCATCCATTATCAAAAATTATACGGACAAATCAAACGAAATTAAAGAAAACATAATTGTCAAGCAAGTTAATAAGATATTTCTAATGATGTCAATGCAAGGACTGCCAAAAACAGTATTTATCGCATATAAAAGACATATAAAAAATACAGAATATGCGGGTAATAGTAAATTATTTTTACAAATTTAATAAAATAATAAAAACTGAATTAAATCTCATACTGACAATTATGCTAAACTTCCTGCATTCCATACAATTATTTGTTTGGTCTTTTTTTCAAACTTATAAAAAATTTCAACTTCACTGTTTGTTAGTTTCACGTTTAGTCGATTATTTACTTTCTAGTGATCACTAGACAAAAGCTCACGATTAACGTTGATAGAAATTGTAAATTTTCAACAAATTTTCTAACTAATTAAATTAATCTAATTCAGCATACTTTTATTTATAACTATTTTAATATAATTTTTATGTTTAAAACAAATAAATTTATGTTATTTTCCTATTACTTTTTGTTTTTTTTATTTTGATTATTATTATAAGTTATATATTGTGTGATTAGATAGAAATTAACTAGATTTATTACTCGGATCAATCTAATCGATAAATGAACCCATAACCTTGTACCAAAGTAATAATAAACCACCAATAAAACTGACAATTTATACAAAAAAAAACCATGTATATAAATTTTAAACAATTATAATTTTATTTCCTTTGTTATTAGTTCAATATTAATTTTATTGTTTTATAAATAATGTTGTAGTTTCAAATGAAATGAAAAAAAAATTACATACATAAATGTAATTAACACCGAAAAATGAATTAGATCACAAATATATTTTTTTCAAAGTTTATGTTGTTTCACAAGATTTTATATTATTTCAAAAGCCACGGTGTGATTTATGATAATAAAATATAAAAAATAAAATTTATAATATTACAAAAGAATTAAAAAAAGAAAAAATTCAATTTAAACAAAAAAGAAATCGGCAAATCTGATTATATAATTTTTTACTTATTACATAACCGTAGAGTGTGCGAATTTCAGGAGTATGCTAAACTACGTAAATAGTTTGGAGCCACAATGTATGAATTCGGGCATCGAACATGCCGCATTGATGATATCCGAGGAAAAGACACAACATGATTCACGTAAGAATGATTTTAAGTTTGGATTTTTTTTTAGTTTATGTTTTATATCTAATATAAGTTTATAAAAATTATTTACATTTTTTTTGTTTTGTCTTGTGTGATTTATTTTTAGTTTTTATTTTTCAAAAACAAATGTAAACACTTTTATTGATATTTTAAGAGTAATAAATTCAATAACGTTACATTACTAGACAAGATATTAAAATTTGGAATATGATACCGTCACAGATTATTTTAAAACAAAACAATGACCTCCAAGGCAAAAACCCAGTTCCAACATACACATATATTAAAAATTTTAGCATTACTTTTAAATTTTAACTTGATCTTTAATTTATTTCCTCCTTAAAAATATCGTATATTATAACTCATTATTTATTTATTCACCTACTTAAAACTTTAATCATGTTTTATTTTTTTTTTTCATTCATAATTTTTGTGCGATTGCTAACAATATCGCCATATCGACCGAACTAATATTTCTGACGGATAAACGTAATAAATTAATTTGTAAGCAGCTGATTCAATTGCTTCTTTCTTTTTATATTTATGATATTTTCTATATTGTTATTGTTTTATATGCGGGGTGTATGTAAATGCACCATAAGTATTTTATTTGGGTTACATATCATTTGATTAAAATGTATGCCGATATTAATTAAAGATTTTATTAAGATGGAATTAAGATTTTATTTAAATTTGATTTTTTTCATTCAAGTTAAACATGTTTGGTGTTAATTGTTATAAACGTCTCTAAAAATCCGAAGATTCCATGCTAACTAGAAGATTATTTTCAGAACCTTATTTTGATTTATTACTTTATTATAGAAATTTTTGGAATTTTGAAAAAAGAAGCAATTTACTGCAATCAATTTAAACAAAAACCTAGAAAACGTCAACAAATCCTAACACTTTGACAAAAAATAATATAAAACAAAACGTTACTAAATAAATCGACAATACTGTAGAATAAAACAACAATTTTATATAGGTCAAACTGGAAGAGCATCCACAAAAGACATAAGGAACGATTTAATTATAAAACAAAAAATATTACTATTCAAAATACACCCAGATCATTTTAATTAAAAAACCCTAAACTGCATACATCAACAACACATGATCTAAATACATATTATTTTTTCACATAACATTTTCACCAACATAAAACCTTCAAAATTTACCAAACTCCTAAATATCATCAAAAGTATTTAATTTTTAAAAACAATTTGTAAACTTTTATTTAAAATTGGATTAAATGTTTCATGATTTTGCTATTTTTATTTGTAGTTCTATTATTATTTATAATTGCATGTTAAATAAACTTTTAGTTCAATACATACTAATTTTAATTAAAATCAAATTTTAAATTTTTATTTCATAATTTCTAAAATTTTTGGGAAGTCAGAATATAAATGTTTGTAGGTGTGTCTCTGTGTGATAACATTTTTTGTCTTATCTGTGTGCTCTTTAAATTATTTTTTTAACCCATATGAAATCCGAATAAATTTTTCTGTTTTATTTTAAATATTTTAATTTTATTATAATTAAAAAAAAACAAACAAAAAATTTTATAAAAAAAAACAAAGTTTTCGGTGGTTCATCATATCTAACAACTGAGGGTATGGGTCCATATCCATTGACTGATCATAGTAATTTATTGGGTCCAACTGGTATTGTTGGGATAACACAAGCATGTCGAATGAATTACGGAACAACAAGTACCGTGTGCTCATATCAACAACAACAACAACAACAGCAGCAACAATATATTGTGAATCAAAATCAACAATATTGTACGCAACCTCAACACACGCCGATGCCAATAAGACGCTCAGTGCCACCTCGTGATAGCTTTCGAAGACATTCAGCCCATGGGAGAATATGTTCAGGTAGAGATTGGAAATTAAACAAATCAAAAATTCACTTTTGCAATTTAATTCACTCACGTAAAAAAATCAATTGACGAACAGAACTGAAAATGAAAAATACAATATCAACTTTAAAGTTCAAAGCTATTTGCAAATAGCTTCACATTTTTTTTTTCAATTAAATTTTTTAAAAATTTTCATCGTAACAAAAATTTATTTGAAATAAATTTTTTAATTTTTTTTTTTAAATTTTAGACAACAAGAGAGATAAAATTTGGAATCAAAACCAAATTCTAAAACTAAAATTATAAATTATTATTGCTCTTGTTTAATTTTTAGTTTTTGATACTAATCAGTTGAATAGATTTTCATGGTTTCATGAGCAACACACATAGATTTTTTAAAATTTTAAATCTAACTTCAGAGTAGTTTTTCTTAAAGATTTTTTAAGGAACAGTTATTTATGTGTTTTTCTAAATAAATCTTTGAGAAACTATGATGAACATTATTTTGAATTTGTTTCTAGGTAAAATTGTATTTTGAAAAAAAAATTTTAAGTAACAATAAAAAGTATTGAATTATGCAGATCAAATGACAAATATTACACTTATACGTTTTTGATTAATTTAGTTTTTACACAAACACAGTCTCACTATTTTATAATATTTGATAAATATTTATTTATTATGTTTCCATTGTAATTTTTGTCGATTTTTTTTTAATTTCAATTTAGTTGATGTTTTTCAAAAATTACACTCACATATTAAACACAAAAAAGTTTTCTTTGTAAATATCACAAACAAAATTTAAAATTTCCACTCGTTATCACTCCCCAAAACTCAAATTGTAATTATCATATTAATTTTAAATTGTATTGTATTTATGTTGCAAATGATGATAACGTATAAAAGGATAACACCAATTAAGTTATAAGTAATCTAAACATGTAATAACCATCAGCTAAATCCAGGCTATCACCACCTACGTAGATGTGTAATTTGTCGTCATTTTTTTAGTGAATTTGTACTATCTTTTCTTTAACTGAAATATTATTTTGGAAATTTTCTGTTTTACAAATTTTTTGGTTTCTAAAAAATTCTTCATTAAATATTTGAAAGAAGGAGATATATGAACTAACTCGTAAGTTATATAAAACAATTTGGACCAATAAGTATTAAAATAATAAACTACTTGAAAATATTGTTGATTTTTTAAAATTTAAATTGATTAAATTTAATAAAGCTTTAAAATTCCAAACAATCAAAAATCATTGTCACCATTCTACTGTTATTAGAATTTTTTGTATATAACTAACAATGCTTTTAATGAAAAAAAACTAAGTATTTGTCACACTTATCAACAAGTGCCACTTTTAAACGAATTTCAGAAAACTAAATCTTGGAAAATACAAGAAAACAAAGTGCATATAAAAATAGCAGAATATTGTTTCTGCAACGCAATTAAAATTTATTAATTTATTTACAAACTGTGGGTACTTTCCACTCCCTGGGAAAGTCTTAAGCCGGGTCTAAAACCTACTCAACTTGGTAGAATTTTATGTCACAAGGAAAAAAAAAGAAAAAACAAATAAAGTGGCGGAATACCATGTTATAAAAATTTGTAAAAATATACCAAAAGTAGAACAGATGTCTTTCATAGGGAGACTTATTGGATGGTGGCATTAGAAAAACAACTTTTTCAAATTTTCTAAATTACTTGTAATAATGAAATCCAGATCCATCTACTGGATATACAATATAAAAAAACTAGTCAAGACAGCATGTCAAATATCAAAACACATAAATATTTTCCTTATGTAATAATAAAATAAAAAATTATTCGTAAGTATAACTCTATTGTGTTGAAATAAATCATATTAACAATGAACTGATTAAATGGAGAAAATGCAAAAAAAAAATGGGATTGAGCCAACTTAAATCGGGCTATTAAAACAGGTCTTTCAATAATAAAATACTTTCCGAACATTTTTAGAATTATTCGTATACACAAAATATAAAATTTTTAAATTAATTTTAAATTGCGCAAAGCATTTAAGACGTATAACTCAAATAAAACACCTGAAACCCATAGCGCCTATAAGAAAGCCAGAAATATTAGTAAATACAAAATAGACTTGGACAAAGACGCGTTTATCCAGAAGAAAGCAAAGAAATTCGCCGAGCACCCATCTGGCTCACGTAGTTTCTTTCAGGCAGTTAAATCAGTCCAGAGCAATTTTACTCGATCCTCGATGCCACAATTTGGCGAAATATCGTGTGATTAAATTTAAAATATTTAATTGATTAAAAATTAATATTTAAATAAAACCAGACTGGAAAAAGGTGCAATTAACTTTTTTAATTTAAAAATCCAAGAAATTTTATATATATTCAATATTTATTTAGCATGATGACTCGAATGCAAATTGCAAAAGAGAGTAGCAATATAACATATAGATCAATTTTTTAAAATTCGTATAAAGAAATTTTTATTATTTTTATGAATTCATAAACAAAAAAAAATAATTTTAATGGTATTTAATAAAAATTAAAAAAAAAACAATAAAAAAATATGTACCACACCAGGAGTTGAACTCACTACCTACAGCACATCAATCGAGCACGATATCCACAACGCAATTTGAAATGTTAAGAAATGATAGATTGATAAATTGATAAATGATAGAAATGCTGACGGATCAGCCTAACTTACTACCTACAGACAAATCTATGTGTGATGAGCAAAAAGAAGTTTTCACTTCAAAAAATTGTATAAAGTTTTGACCCATTAACCGACAGAAATCACTAGTATACTGAATTCTTTAGTTGAGTGATGGGCAAATATTGTATTGTCTTGAAAAAACAGTCACATTGGTAGATGGAATTTTAAAGCATTCCAAAAATTGTGCCCCACTTTTAAATTAATAAAAAATCATCAATATTTATTTTAAGCAAGGTTAAAAATTAAAAAAAGAAAAAAAAAACTTAAATAAAATTGCAAGCTATTTTAAGTCAAATTTTTTATTTATTTTTACTCTTAAATTTCACCTTTTTCAATTTTCAACTAATATTTTCATCCATCCATAGTTTAAGCTTTTTGTAGTTTTGAGTTAAAAATTTGCATGAACTTTTACTTACGTAGTTTTTTGTGTATTTAACAAAATAAAAATTTATTCCAGCTAAATAAAATTTTGAAAAAATAATAGCGCACGCTTTTTTGTAAGCAACCAAAAATTAAATTAAAACAAAAAGAAATTTTTAACTTTTTTTTTTAATAAATTTGTCGTTTTTGTATTGAATTTTTAAAATTGATAAATTTTGTTTGTTTTTTTTTTGGGAAAATTATAGCTGCTTCCGAGCGTTGTTCAGAAAACGCGAAAAATACACCAGGGGGGCGGAACACTGCCTCTGCGCACCATCACCTTCATCAGCAAGTAACTGCATGCCAGAACATCGGGCCTTGACTGAAGAGCGACGACTCGTCCACAATAATGCCCCCTAACATCGCTAATAACAATAGTTTAGTTAGTTTAACTGAAAACACAACATTTTCTGATCCTTATCATATAAACACTAATATAAGCGAAAAACATGAATTAAATCATAATACACCACCACCAGTACCAGTAAGATCATCATCACGGCACGTTTCAACTTCATCGTTTTCTTCTTCATCGCCTTATCATCAACATCATCAGCATTGCCGACATTATAAAAAGGATAAAGAATTGATAGATTCACCTAAATCGCCGAAATCAACGATCTCTGATAAAACAAAAGATCAAACTGATTTGAACGTAGGAAGTAATAAAGAAATAATTAATAATTATGACCAAATAGTACCGAATATATTAGTAGGAAATAATTTTAAATTAGATAAAATTAAAGATATTCAGCAATATTATTATTATGTAAATAAAAAGTGTAAGCATCATTCTCATCGTCGTACTAGTTCATCATCATCGCATAAGGATCATCATAATCTGACTGTTAAGTCGAATCCAACATCCCCATTTTTATTAAAGGATAGTCAAAAAACTGTTAAATATTCATATGGTTCGTTAACATCGTTGAGTGGCCAATCATCGGTATGCCATCATCATCATTATCATCATCATCACCATCATCATCATTTTCACCCACATAACTCCGATACGATTAAAAGTTGCAGTAGTCGAAGTGGTGAATCAATTCATTCAACATGTTCATGTTATTTTAATCCAATCGATACTAAAAATAATGATACTGATGATCGTAACGATACAAAATCAAAAGATCAAAACCATATAGAAAGTAAAAACGAAATTTATAGTGATATAAGCTCGATATTATCATCGCTTTATGAACAATCAATTGATTTCGTTCATCCAAATAATAATGATCCTTGTTGTTCAAATATTCTTTTGACACCTTCAAAAATAACAATTGAGCCTACAACTTCAAGTTTATCATCTGAAATTCCAGAATTTTTCAATTCACCATCCCGAATTAAATGGAATTTTTTATCGGGTCTTGATCCAAATCACAAGTTGAAAGATGAAAATTTTAATAACAATAATAATAATGTGATAAATGATGGTAACGATGATGACGATCATAATTTACATGTCGTTATTTTACCTCCAAAAACATCCAAACTAAATACAATAGAAAAAAAATTTAAATTATCCCCCGAAGTAAAAACTGTTTCGATATGGCACACGGATAACGATGAAACGAACGCAATTATATTTCATCATGAAAGTGAAATTGTTGAAAATTGTTGTAATAATATAGGTCATAATTATACTAATACTGATAGTAATAATTATTTTATAAATAATGAAATTTTTTTACAAGATCAATATTCTATATCATCTGATTCATGTGATTTTTTAACATTAAATAAAAATAATAATCCTAATAATATTAGTAACACTAATAATAATATTAATAAGGAAATGAATAATAAGTTAAATAATAATTTGAATAATAATAACAATTCATATTGTTACAATAGTAATAATAATAATTATAATATAAATATTGGCTCACCTGATTTAAAACGTTTTGAAAAACGAACAAATTTAAATCAAAATATTATTAATTTTCATCAAATGCCAGGTACCTCATTATCATCATCGTCATCAAATCTATTAATACCGTCAGCGAATAAATTAAATTTAATAAAAAATAATTTAACAACTTCACAATTATTATATAGTATTACAACAACATCAAATATCAATAATAATTATAATAATAATAACAGTCAAAATAATAACGACAAACCATTTCATCTTACAACCCAAAATCAATTATATTCTTCACTTTCGTCATCATCATCATCGACATCGTTAGTAAATATAAATCGTAATAATATTATTAATAATAATAACAACGTTAATATTAATAACAATAATAATAGTCGCCGTAATTCACTTTTTATTAATTTAAATAATAATTTATCAATAAATAATACAAATAATAACGATGAAACTGTAAATCTAAGTCAACAAAATAATGGTATTAACAATAGTAACAGTCGATGGAATAACTTAATGAGATTTGATGGTTTAATGCGAAATGTTCGAAAGCGTGCCAAGAAGTGTGCTGATTATTTAAAATGGGATGCTAGGCCGAATTAAGTCGTATTTTATGAAATCGATCTTTTCTCACTATCAAAAATAAACAACACTATCTGAATTATATTATCACAAACAACTTTGAGACAATTTCACTTCTCCTCAATTTTAAGATTCAGCTAGAATTCCACAAAAGTTATTAAAATCGATAACATTTCAATTTGTGAATAAGGAATTGTAATATATATTTTAACAAAAACCAAAATGAAAATAGCCTAATAAAAACATAATTAATTAACAATTCGAAAAATTTATACAATATAAATTAAATTAAATTAACATGTAATTAAATTGATTTAAAATTTATAAATAAAAACAAAAAAAAATTCTAAATTTAGAAAATAATTAATATTATGCACTAGGAAATTTATCAATAAAAATTTAGGTTATGATTTTAATTAAAAGTTACAATGTTTAATAAAAGAAGAAAAAAGTTTTTGTACGATTTTTTAATACAGTTTAAAAAATATTAGTATTTAATATTTTAATTTCGTTTATATATGTTAATATATTGTATTTAAATAAAACAAAAAAAAATTTAATTTTTTTACACGTGATATAATTCTTATTAAATAGTTTATATAGTTTTTAAGAAATTTTACAAACACAAACATAAAAAATTTCTAGAAAATTATATTTTTATTTTATAATTAATTTTTATTGTTTTTTTTGTTTTATGCATATAAAATATAGAAAGAACTCAAAATATTTTTAATCAAAAATATTAAATAATTACATTTAATTTATAATGTGGCTTGTCTCTGCACAAAACAAATAATAATGGAAAAAAAAAAACTAAGGAATTTTAGTTTAAAAAGCGATGAATAGTTAATAAATAAATACAATTTTTGTAGTGATAATTTTGTTTTTGTTAAAATAACAATAGTGTTTGTAAATAGAAAAAAAGTGATTTAAAGAAAAGAAAACGAAAGTGAAAAAAGTATTATTAATTTATAAGAAACAGATAATTGCTATCAGTTATAAAATACTTTAGTTTTGAAATTGATTGGTTAATTATAGTTAGACTAATTAGTCATTTGAAACTAATTTACGTTTTTTATTTTTTTCATTTGTGGTTTTTATGAGTTTGGTACCCAACATAGGTAGAGAAAAAAAGCAGTTTATGCAAATATAAATTTATATTTCCTGATTCAGACCTTCAATCTTGATGCGAAATTAATTGCGAGAATCTGTCGAGTTTTTTTTATATCAAAACAGTATTCAAATAAGAACAAGAGCTATAGATATATAAGATATATTCAAGAGCTTCTGAGATATTGTTATCCATACTCCAAAAATTTTGTTTAATTGTTATCTGAACGAATTAGTTTAGTTTTAAAAGAAAAAATATCAGCTCAAAACAACATACTTTTTAATCCATTTAAAATATAATTGAGTTATTATAAAACCAATCGAAAACTAAATTATAAACATGGTTGAAAACATTAAATGAACTTGTTATAACCAAAATTAAAGGAATTGTTTAATATATATTAAGTTTAACTATAGCCGATAATTATTATAACAAAATATAATATAATAGCAAATTATATTTACTCATATAAGTTTTCTTTTTAATTTATTATTGAATTGTTTTTTAAAACTTAATTAAACGATTTTCTGTCAAAATAAAAATTATTTTAGTTAAATCTAGCTGCGCCAAATTATCTTATTTAGACAAGCTTTGTTTCAAGACATTTTGCTTGTATTAGAAAGGGACCAATGCAACAAATATTACAGTAGTTACCAAAACACGAATAAAGTCTTTATGTAACAACAAGGAAAAACTTTAGTTTTAACATTGACAAAAATATGTTAATACGAGGATGCAATTGTTATTACATATGATCAAATTTTATAAAGAATTTTATTCAGTAAGCAATACGTGTTGTTCCATAACGTTTAGGACATTTTATAATAATTTCACCAGTTCCTTTGTTTATGAAGTCACTCAAATTGACCTATCATAAATTTTTGGTTTCGAGTTTTTCAAAAACAAAACAAATTTTTAATAAAATCATTTTTGAAATTATTAGCTTGAAGTTCAGTTGGACGGCGATTAATCAACCGACAAGTTTTTGAGTTATAACTTGTATATAAAACTAATGATTTAATTAAATTAAGAAACAATTCATATTAATCTCAAATCACTCTCAATTCTCAGGTGAACCTTAACGTGATCCCAAAGTTTTTTTTAATTTTAGTAAATTTCTTATGTTCTCCTTCAATTTCCAACAATTATAATCAAACCAACAAATGAAAGTTAAATTAAATTAATAAAAATAAATTACATACACACATATAATAAAAACTATTAATTAATAAAGAAAATTTAATTATGTAATTTTGATGCACTGCCAGATTAAATGGTTTTTATAAAAAAAATGTATATATATATATATATATATATATATATATATATATATATATATATATATATATATATATATATATATATATTATATATATATATATATATATATATATATATATATATATATATATATATATATATATATATATATATATATAATATATATATATATATATACATATATACATATTTATATAAATATATTATTATAAATAATTCGAAAACAAACTATATAATATTTATAGTAGAGAAAAAAATTAACATATAAAAATTCGTTATTTAATAAAAATTATACATATGTTTATAAAAAAAAAATTGAATCAAAATTTTAAAAACCAATTTATTAATTACATTAAATTGCGAAATCAGATGAGATTTTAAAATTAAAATATTATATAAAAATATCAAATACTTGGTCGGTTGTTTTTTCTGTTTTTAAAAATCTTTGTACAAATTTTTAATCACGGATCAGTTACGGCTTACACTTTATTAGCATTTAATTAAGGAGTGCACTACAACCGTTGACGGTTACCAAAAAGTTGCATGGAATAAAAATTGTTAGTTTGAAAACAACAGCATAAATTAAGGAGCTTTTTATTTAATAAATTTTTTACTTTCATTTTGATCTAAATAGACGGTCAGATACCCATCATTCTAACATAATTTGTTTGTTATTTTTAGGACATGTAGATCAAAATAAGATTTAGTTTTTTTAAGACATCCAACCATATATGAATTTTTGTGACGTCAACATGTCATTTTACTTGAAAGAATTTTAACCGAGTTAGTATATATCCAGTAGGTTGTGATAAAAAAAATCCTAAGAAAATCAACTAATTTATCTAAAGTTGCATTTTATTCCAGACACAAAAAAGATTTATATATGCAAATTAAAACTTTAAAACATTATTTAAATTTTAAAAATCAAACTCAACAACAAGTTCAGTTTAAATTTAATAAATTTTCCCTCTATATATCTATAACAAAAAATTTATAAAAATAATCTTCAAAAATTTATTTAAATTACATAAGAGCAGAAACAACCAAAACCAAAAACAAATTGTAAAATTTACATTAAAAATTAAACAATTAGTAGACAAAAATAACAAACAAAAAACGATATTACGAAAATATTAATTAGTTATTAACAAATGCAATATTTAATTAATAACGAAAATTAAAATGTAAATGTACTCATATACATACATACATTAAATTATATTAATTACTAAGAAAAACAAAATTAATAATAAAAATAATTTTTAAGGGATATAATAAAAATTTACAATTTGTTTTTCTTCTAGATAAAATTCTTCCGATTTATATTTATTTGTTTTTATTTTTATTTATAAAATCGAAAAAACAAAATTATTATTATTATTAATAAATTATTAAAAGGATTTTATTTCTAAAATAAAATCAAAATACGATATTTTCAATAAATAAAAAAACTTTTCATTAAAATCAACAACAAAAAAAATATTTAATTGAAAAGTAAATTGAAAATATTGGAATCAATTCTAAATGTAAATACATTAAAAATTAAAAACTTATAATAATTAGATTATGTATTAATAAATTAATAATTTAATTAAAAAATTATATATATATATATATATATATATATATATATATATATATATATATATATATATATATATATATATATATATATATATATATATATATATATATATATATATATATATATATATATATATATATATATATATATATATATATATATAAACAAATTAAGCAAACAAATTTATTGGCCATAAGTTTTACAAAAAAAAAAAACAAATTAATAAAACAAAAAAAAATTATATAAATTTAAGTTTTGCTCAAAATAAAATAATTAATAAAATTTGTTTTTGTTAACATTTAAAATAAAAACGTAATTCGGTTTCATTTTATGTTTTATTTTGAAAAAATTAATATTTTGTTTTATTTTAATAATATTGAAACTTTAAATTAAATTAAATGAGCAACTGGGCGGATATAATTTGATGCTGTTATTCTTAATATTGAGGGACTAGCATCTAACCTAATTATGAGGTAAGAGGAAATCGGAAACGTTTTAAGAAATCCAAAACATAATAAGCTATAGAAAGTCAAAAACTTGCGGCCATGAGTTGCATTACTCAAAGAAACTAAAAACAAATTCAAATTAGTCGACGCCCAAAAATTAGGTACACTCAAATTTAAATACTTAAAAATAAATTTTCAAGCGATATGTGTAGGTACAAGGAATTGTATCAACTAAATTTTGTTTCAGTAGATGGCCGGTAAACTTAGAAGCTATTTGGGTAAGTCTGCAACTGCGGTTTGTTTATACTACAAAAAATAATCTAACAATTGAAAAGACCAGCATATATGTGTACATACATTTTGTTACCCATTTTTTTTTTTTGACAAACATGTTGTTACGTTTTTCCAACCTTACTTCGAATTGGCCATACTCATATTCGGTAAACGAAATTCCAAAATCTCTTCCTGGATTCGATCACTGATTAGTAAGCACAAATACCAGGTCTTCTTATTAAGTATTCAACTTCTTAATTGTTCCACAACAACAGGAAAATAATACAGCACCAATATTCCTATCTAGAATATTCTTCTAGCAGCTTCGAAACTCCCACGGTTGATTGTAGAAATTTCCATTTCACAGCTTCCAAAACAATACACAAATTATTTCTTCTTAATAATACTTAAAACTTTATTCATAATTAAATTTAAAATAACTTCTTCTATTTACACGGTTTTATTTGCACGATGCAGCGTTTCGATTACAATTAATCACATTCTACCTAAAATACCTGCTTAAATACTAAATTTCGTCGCCTGAAAGTATGGGGTAGTATGCGTCAAATCCGGTAGTTCTGATTTTTGTAGACTTGTCTATGATGTTGGCCTAATGAATAATTCAAGTTTGTGACCTCGAGCGCCGAACGCAGCTCTGTTAAAAATCGAAAAAGTCGTTTTTTTTTCTAATTTTGGCGATTATAACCCTAAAGGACTAGTTTTTGAAAAAACTTTCTTAGGACGTTTTAAAAGTAGAGTAAATTTGCTACAATATGATACTAGAAATGTCTCTGTAGACCCAATAGTTTCCGTGAATAAGCTTTTCAAAGTTTATCATTTTTTTCGAACTTCGCAATATTGTCAAAGCTGAAAGGAATAACACCGACTGTCATAGCGCCAATGACATAATACGAAGAAAATTACCAACACTAAATCAGATTTTTTTAGTTAGCGCAAATTTTTCCAAACTGAAAAAGTACAAACATTTCTAAACCGACATAGGACCAAGATTATTTTTTAAATAATCTCGGCACTAATTCAATTTTTTTTTAAATAGTGCCCAGATTAAATTCTTGAAATATTTTTTAGAGAATTAATTTTTTAAGAAATCTCAATATTTTTTTAATTAGCGCAGGCAAATGTATAACAAATGCATTTATTTTTCCCTGACAGGGTTGCAGTTTCACTCCAGCTGGAATTTGCTTACTCCTTTTTAGCTCGAGCAGCACAGCCGTTTTGCATCACAGAAACTACATCGTCCAAAAAACTCTGTTTTTGTAACAATAGAAATAAAAAATGCATGAAAAACTTTATACCAAAAATACTACGAGAACTTTATATTAAAAAATACTACAAAAATACTCTTAACTAGCATTATTTAACGGTTCAAATCTGTGATTCCTTCCCCACCACTGATTGGGACCGGATTAAGTCCGAATGCGATATGTTACATTTTAAACTATACAACTCGAATCATGCAGCAAAATCAGAGACGGATCATGGAACAGACTAAGTGGACCAGAACAAATAAGGCATTCAAGAATAGAGAAATCATATTTAATTTCTGATAGGTGCTGGATATGAGATGTTCTACCAGCACTTGTCATAGTTCACCCTGATCCTGCCAGGACGATAATAGGAATAGTCTAAACAATATACTAGTCGGGATAGTGTATATATTTCCGAAACTTTCTGGTGTATATATTTCCGAAACAAAAATTCTGTTTTTGAAAGAGAACGACGGTTTATATTTTTTTTTTTGGAAACGGTAGAGGGATAGTGGAAATTTTACGAATGTGGGAGGAATAATGTTCTCCAAATAGTTATATATTAACTTCACTTTTTGTCTTCTGGATCACTTCAGTGTACATCAGGTCAAGGTGGTCGCGATAAATGAAACCTTGGCATGGTTAAAACATAATGTAATATCAACTAAAGGTAGCAATTTCTATGTGGACAGCCAAGCTGCATTAAAATACATACAGTAGCAACGATGTCAAACCGATAACCGGTGGTGAAACAGGAGCTCCTGGAAAATAAAAAGGCACATCTTTCCCGGATTACCTACACTTTCAAACCTTTTATCGACGTGAGTAATTGTAAAATTAGGAAGGATTTTTGTAACGCTAATAATCATAAAAGCTTTCAATTTCGCGAGTTATGTTAGGCTTGCAACGATACAAATTACGCTCCATTTTCAGCAAATTCAATTGAACGTATCAATTTCTACCAAACAAAAATAATATGAATTGGTTTTTATAAATAAAAATGACTCTCTCACTCGTGAAAAAACACTCACGAGAATGGCGATTGAATATTTGTGAAACATTCTCTGAGGCACTCGCTCATCCACACTGCTTTGCGTTTTTTATTAATGTTTTCGGTTTTGTTATTATTTTTTAATGTCAACAGTTCAGACGTCTTCTGTTTTCTTAATAATAATTCATAATAAAAGTGGAGGCGGCTGGTATTTTCTAAATAAGCTTTTGTAATATTTATTAAGATAATAGTGGGGGTGACTAGTTTCTTATAATAATTTTATTTATTAGTTTTAATGTCAAAAGTGCAAGCGGCTGGTTTCTTGTAGTTATTAGAATTAAGATTTTCTTAATAGTGAAGACGGCTAGTTTCTTCTAAAACATTCTGGTCATATTCATGACTATGTAAACTTTTCACAAAACTTTTCTGATTCTTATGCCAACTTTTGAATTAAAATAAATAACGCAAACAAACCAATATAAATTTGATGCGCATGTAAAAAGAACTCAACTGAAACTGATTTGAAATAAAGATGAGCATTGCGTTTGTAAAGAAATAAATGTAGATTTTGATAATCAAGAATATTTTATATATTGTTTCTGTTTCATTTAAAAATACTAGTTATCTTTTTCTATCTTTCCAAATAATTCGGAAAAGCAAAACAAATGTCAAAAAATTAAATATGTTTGTACATCATTTGTTTTATTTTATATCAGTTTTTTATTTTTATATACAATACATGCATGCAACCATTCTTTGAATTTTTTGTTTCATATTTTTGTTGGAATTACGGCTAATACACCAAAGTTCTATACGCAGCTCACAATCTACTGTATGTTGTACTTGTACGTTACTCCTTACACTACCATACACCCCAATAAATAAGTACAGTGTGAATTGATACTTTGTTGTTGCAGATTAAATGTTGTTTTTTCATAAAAGTTGTAATCATTATAAAAATTTTTGAATAGTTTATAAATTTTAGCAGTACAACCTAGTCCCTCAGATAGAAGTAGAGATTTCACTAGTTAAGGTTAGAGAATTGTCTACTGGGTTGTGTGTCCGAAAACCGCGCTCGACTTGGCTCAGTCGTAGGTTGTTTCGGCAACCAGTTAGTTCTAGTAATAAGAAGATGACTCCACAGCAGGGTTGTAACTTGTAAGGTGACTGATTTCACAGGAAATATACCCATAGCCCTTTCACTAGTTACATTATTTAAATAATTAATTGGAAAAAAATTAAAACAATCAAAAACGTAACTGGTATAAATAAATATTAAATAAATAACTGGTATTTAGATCACTAAACAAGAAATCATAAAAATAAACAATAAATGATATGTACTTACCAAACCAATAAAATAAGTAGTTATGAAATATGTATTCAATCACTAATAGACGCCCATCAAAACCAATAATCTGGATCCTCTCATACGCCAAATTATCTAAGATATATAGGCGCTTTCCAATCGAGTGAATTACTGAATGATTCACTTAAACTGAATTGGTCTAATATTCAGTAAATCATCAAAAATAGAGCCAAAACAACAAAAAACACCAATTTTTTGACATTTAAAAAATACATAACCAAAATCGAAAATTTAGACACAAACAAATATGTTCCGATTTATTTTATTATTATTTTTAACGTTTGACCACAAACCGTAAATAAAAAAATATGAATATGTTGAACTGATGAACCTATTTTTTCCTTCACTTTATTCAATTCAATTCAGTTCTGTATTAGCTCAGATTACGTTCAGTGGAAACTGAATATTACCATTGGAACATACAAATTCCGGAATACAATTCAGTTTAAGTGAATCATTCAGTAATTCACTCGATTGGAAAGCGCCTTAAAAATACAATTGCTGTGTCGTTGCAAAATTTATCCTCGTCTAAGATTATTCTACGCGAAAAATCCTTGACAAACACAATTGTATGGCGTCCTGTAAAAAGAAATCAAGCGGGATTTGGATACATAAGATCGTGTCATATTAAATGCCGTTGTTAAAAAAGATGTAATTATTGAAAAGAAGCATTTACGGTATAGGGAAAGGTTTTCTGCAAAGCAGTTTGCTGAACCAAATTTATTTTTATTCTTTGTATTTACCTTCGTACATGGTGCTTTAGTGATATAAAGTTTCTGTAGACATTTTTTACCAACTTATCTAAAATAGCTAGCTAATGGGATTAATTGAATCAATGGTTACTTATTTAATTGATATTTCTTTTGTGTTACTCTTTTTAACATGCTATAATTTTTTCCATTAACTATAGTCTAAGGATAGTATTCACGAGCACCTTAATGGATTATACCATTGAAAATTTAGGCGCATTCTTTCAATTCGTTTTCTGCATTCGCTTCTTTAGACTCAAAATCTTGACAACTTACCATTGATCAATGATTAGGAACAGGATTTGATACAAAATTATTAGATAAAATCAAGAAAACAGATATTTAACTAGTTAATTTTTTATTTGATTTGAATAGTTTAAAAAAATTTCGGTTAGTTTCTCCATAGCAACCGCACTTCTCTCTAATATTTTTAGTTCCTTACTATAATAATCTTCTCTTATTTTACGTTGTTGGTCCTTTAGTGTGCTATTCTTTTCTATAATATCATTCGCTATCTGCGACAATTGTTCTATATCATATATTGGATCTGAAAAAAATTAATTGTTTCGTGCAATTATTTGAGAATGAACTCAATAGGATATTAATTTATATCTACCATTTAATAATGGACTAATAGTCGCCGAAGTGCACTGTGAGGTAAATTCTGCACTCCCATTATGTTCATCTGCAATATCAGCTGCATCTGTTAACTAGAATAATGAAAAAATGTAATTGGTAAGTAAGTTAACTTTCGTTGCGATCATACATTGATATCATCTTCCTCTGAAATCCTTTTATGATAAGCGTGATCTGTATTTGGAAATCTGTGCACTAAAAACTCCTGCAACCCCAAATTATCTATAACAATAAAATAATTATAATTAATAAGTGTGTTTAATAAATGTCAAACTTGTTAATCTAATTTATTCAAAATATTTTGTAATTCCAGTATTTGGTGAATATATTTAATTTTATAAGTTGTATGTAATAATATAAAAATAGGTTTATTTATTTTATATTACCATATTGGTTCACGTCTATATTTGAGGAGAAATCATCATCTATTACTTCCTGTTTTATGATTCCTAAGTCAAGGGGATCTGGACCGTTTTTGTTATCTATTAACTAATCAAATTTTTTATTTCAACGCAAAAGTATGATTAAAAATTTAAATCATATAAAACAAACCTCTTGACTGGAACTACACGGCTGCTGAATGTTATCTTAAATAATACGGGCAAAATTAAATAAAACAAATTAATGATAAAACTTTATTCCTATACCGTGACTAGTGCTCGTGATGTCGTCTACATTTTTTTCAATTTTAATTTTTTTCAAATTATTGTTTTCAATATCACAGTTTAGTTCTTCATTGGTTAACTAGAAAAATCAAATAAATTATATTTATTTTAAATAAAACCATAAGCATGTTAGGGTATGGCAGCAATTGTAATGTAATAGGTTTAGAGTTGCTATTTGACACACGGGTCAAAACATCAAAAGCTTTAAATTATCACTTGCGTACATAACAGGTTTACAACATTATAAGTTTTTGGAAATTATAGTTAAATAGATTATAAATTTGAAAAATATTATTGAATTTTAACCAATTAAAACAAATGTATGGATAATTCGTTAAAGTTAACAACTTTACATACCAACGGTATTGTGAGATTCATTTTCTTTGTTTTTCGCGAGTGACTGTAAGTGAGCGAACTAATTGTATATTATATTGGAACTGTCATGATTTGACAATAAATAAATAAATATTGAAGAAAGAGTAATTCGACCTTTTGAGTGAAGAATTTATGTTGTGTGTATAGCGAGGCAATCAAGATGAAGACCAGACGGTGATGACATATCATTTGAAGCACTTAAGCCGTTTTTAAGTTTGATATACTTAACACTTTGTTGCTTTTATGATTCGTTAAATTCTTTACCACCATTAGAGCTTACTTCTCGTAATTAACTTCCGTTGTCTATAATTGTAAAAGGTTATACTAGCAATGCAAAGATTAATTAATACCTTAATACTATCGTTTAAAAAGAGCGATGGTGTTGCTGAATGAAGTAAATCATTGTTTTCAGAAAAGCATTCAGGTTGAAAATGGATTGAACATATTCTTTTATTTTTTACATAAAATTCGGTCTTATCCTCACCAATCGCTTCAATCCATTCGTCGGCTTGTGATTTTGATGTAGGAAATCTAAAATATTGATTATCAGTTATTCAACGTTCGTATGACTTAAACATTTGTTTTGTGAAAATCTTAGAAATTCTTCTTTTCCGTATATAAGGCGAAGCTATTCTCACCTGTGATATTTTATTTGACGATCAAAATTCTTTGTAGTTAAATAATGATCATTTTTACACTTTTTTACACAGCACCTCATATTAAAAACACAAATTATTTTATAGACAACACTATTTAAACATTAATCAATACTAATTTTGTATATATATTTTTAAAATAGGATTTGAAAAGCAAACATTGAATTAAGTTCGTAATGCAGCAAAAACACAAGAAATCTGACATATGTCATGGTGATTTGTACGCATACATTCACAAAAAAAGCTCCATTTTCAATTTATGTAATTACTGGTTATATTTCATATATTTATTCCATAGACCAAAGAAATAATGTACGTATTGTTATGTATTGTTTTCAGTAAAATCGCTACACCAATATTACCAAAATAATTCTAAAAATTTCAACATAATAACTATAAGTCGATAATGCAGACGTATATGCAACAATTTTATAACAGTTTTTCATGATTGTCAGTCAATCTTGACTGTTGATAAAAATTTTAACAAGTTAAACATTTCATCAGTGATAAAATTTGACTGTCACTCATTATGTCATTTAAGACTCGATACACGATGACAGTAAGCTATCGCGGTAGTACGGTCATGACAATTTAACTGCCATGACATTGTGACAGTTCTGTTCACACGGTGTTGTTAAATTTTGAGATATTATTCAACGACAAATATCTACTTCTTTATTTAATCAATAAAAAATCAACACTGTGCAAAATGATAATGCACTGCAAAGACAGGTCCGTTCACACGAGACAATTTCTGTCACTGTCACACTATCAAGTCCATTTTTATGGTGTGACAGAGTTGTCATGACAGTATCTTCGTTTATACCGCGTATGACTAAAATGATGACAGTCGCTGTCACGACTGCGTTTACTGTCGTGTATACGAGACTTAACAGTCAGTCATGAAGTCAAGCACGTAGTCATTCAAAACTGACCATGTATGGGCCCCTTTATGTGCTAACTTTTCAAATAATTATTTATTTTATTTATACATGACGGCAAACAGGCCGAGGCACAATAATTGCCCAGAAGAAATATTTTAACTACGATCAGTATGATTTGCGTACAAAGAATTAAGCGAATATATATTCAACCAAACAGTAAGTATCATCGACAACTTACACTACAGGATTGCACAGTAAACCTAAATATCGGTGCTTTATAAAGTATATTTTATTCAAAATCCAGTTAGTTTTAGTTGAACTTCTATAGGTTAATTCAGATTCTAGCACATTTTACCCCACATGGTTACCCCACTGGCTTCCAGCCAACATGAAAGAAATGAATTGTAACTAATACTAAAATCGTATCAAAAATGATAACACGTCTGATGATACTCGTCGCGGATATAATACTAAATCGTTTTCTTGCATGACAAATATATTTCATAAATATGACCATATATTTCTTTTGCATTTAAAAGTTAAGCAGATCACAAATTTTTGTTAAAATCAGTGTTGATTCCATTTCCCTAAAAGCAGATGATTTGGAAAGTGCATCAACTAATATTTCACCTGCTCGTGTTCTTCTTTCTAGGAGTACTAATTTTTTCTGATAATAATTCCTTTCTATTTCTATATCTCTTTCGGTAAGACTGTTGGCTGTTAATTTGTTTAAAGTAGATTCCAAAATTTGAGCTGTTTTTAAATTGGTATCACCTAGAATATTTAAAAATGCCAATTTTAAAAACTGGTATTGAAATTACAATACAACGTTTACAGTCAGTATTTAACGTATTGTTGCTGGAATCCACTGGGAAATAATCTTTATTTATCGGCATCTCCTCAGTTAATAATTCAACAACTTTATCTTCCAGATTATTTAACTTTGCAGTAATATCGGAATTAGTTGTAGTAATACCTGTGGAGACAAAGGTAGATGATTCATCACGTCTGATTCTTAATTTAGTAAACATTTTGATGGCAATCCATGTCTGGGAAAAAAATCAATAAATAACATTATTTATTGTTATCGATATTTATAAAATAACTCATACTTTTCTCCACTCATGAGCATTTTTCTTCGGTCCAGGCAAATTGTTTAAAATCTTGGCTAATGTTTTCCACATATTTTCAGCTTTATCAAATGTAAAAGTTGAATCAAATGAATCACGATTTAATTTCGGATGTTTACTTAAATATTCTATCATATTTGCTTTTTGTACTATGCTTAAATTAATTTGGTGTTTATAAACTTTTATGCTCGAGTCCATTCTATAATTTCAATTTTATTTTATTTAAACTATCGATATTTTTTAAAAGTAATAATAATGAATTTGTTGATATGACAGAATACAAATGTCAAACTGCAGAAAACTGTTATAGGTTAACTGTTATACTTACAAAAAAAGTATAGCAATCCTGCTAAAAGATGAAAAAAAATACCGTTACTAGTTTTTTTAAATTATTTATCCACTCACCACATTAGAAATTAAAGTTGTAAAGTTATGCAGTTTATATTAAAAGGTACGCAGTGCTATTATATTTATATTTGGTCAATTTTAATTCCACAAAACACAGCTATATTGATTGTTTCCAGAACAAAGACCGAGTTTCCCAACGATATTTCTTTCTATGCATATGTTAAAGCTCTTGAATTACAAAATATTTGAAATAGTTTTCAGTATATCAAAATTTTAGTTTACAATTAGCCCTTTTACAAGAGCAAATCCCTTATTTTTCTAAAATATTATGAATAAAAAAATGTATGTCAATGAACTCGATCATGTAAAGAAATACGATTTATTTATTTAAGCAAAAATAAAAAAAGGAGTTTGCTTTTGAATATGAAAGAATTTTAAAAGAAAAGGGAAAAAGGTAATAAAAAACTAACGCTGATGTAATTTTTTCTGGGATTCAGTAATTTGCACATCTTTAAGAATAACAACTAAGCATACTACATTGTTTTTTTACACACCTCACCTTTAAAAGCAGGGTTTCGTGTGGAAGTAAATAAAACTCATGTAATTATTTTTCTATTTTGTAATTATTTTTATTATATAACGGTTATTAGTTATCTAGGGTTCGTTCATTTTACTTTTTTTCATTTTTCAAAATAGTTATCTACACATGTTCTTATTATAAAATTCGTATAAAAATCCTGATTCCAAGCAATTCAATTCTAATAATTTATTTATTTTTTATAATTCAATTAATATTGTTCAATTTATTGATATAAATATAGGAAATGATTGTTATTTATTTATTCAATATAAAATGATAGTGAAACACTATGGGTTATATGTTATGGTTACTTTTTGGTATTGAATTAACTGTGGAATTTGGGGAATTGAAGTTACTTCTTAATGAAAAGTAAGTATACAACTTGTTTGATTAAATATAACTAGAGCAACGAGCTGCAAACATAAAATATGTTCATAGAAGATAGTTTAACACAGGTTATAAATGACTTCAGTTAATTTTACTGCTTTATTCAACAGCATTCTCACAACCATTCATTCAGCATGGGCAGACAATTAAATAACATGTCCATCGACAAACAACAAAGCGGATCCACGTCTCACGTTGGGAGGGAACTGCGATTCTATTGGATCTAACCTTATGATAAAGTACGCAGATAATCGAAGGAAAAAAAAGGAAACAGATTTGCAATACGATAGATAGTCCTGTTGTGTTTTGCATCAAAACTGGTTAGTTTCTACACTAGCCACAAACCGATTTTATATAAAGCATAGCATCACAAAATTCTTGATATGCTTCTCCGGGCTGATTTATCCTCACGTGATTTAACCGTAAGAATGGTCACTTAAAGAGCAGTTTCGGAAAAAGGGGATACTTATTGTGTCTGTCTATCTTCCGTTCGACTCAATTAGTCCCCTGCCAACACCGGAATTCGTGCGCACGGTTGACTATGCAAAGAATAGAAACCTGAATATCATAGTCGACTGTGACCCCAATTCACATCACGTGGGTTGGGGAAGTATCAATACCAACAGTAAAGGTCTGTCTCTTCTAGAGCAGTTGGCTAATACTAAATTCCGCAGGAGAGCGCGGTTTTGTTAACTCCCGACGGCAATAAATAATAGACATTACTCTATGTTTTCGGGTGTCTTCTAGAACAGTGTTTCTCAACAGATTTCATGCTACGGACCAATAAATATTTTAAAATTCTATTGCGGACCTTGCGAAATATTTCATGTTAGATGTATGAAAGTGCAGGTTATGTTTTGCTCACACTTACATACTAAATGTAATTTAAACAGGAGTGAACGAAATAAAGTTTCAAGAAACCAAAACAAGAAAAGAACGAATTTTGATTTGTAACAAATACACTGCAGAGTTTAAAACTCTTCTTATATCACTTATTTACTCTGTTATTTTAAAAAAATATCGTTCTTACTCCTAATTCGAAGTAATAGTATTTTATTGTGTAAGTGTTTAATGCTATATTATATTTTTTGAGTCAAAGTTTACATTTGGGAGAGAATAAAATAATATGTATTAATTTATATTAATTTTTTTTTTAAATTCACAGATACAACAAGTAAAACGAAAACAAAACAATGCATTTTATTTTATTTTATTATACCATTAATTGCAAACAATTAAATAAATTTTATTTAATTTCGACACCTTTTTAATTATTTGATATTTTGAAAATGAAATGACCTACAATAAAAGACAGCAAAGTTCTATCTACTAAAACTAATGGAATTGAGAAACCAAACAGCCATCATAAAAAATACTAATTTTTTTTACAATGGAAATTTAATTCAACCATAGTAGTCTTTCCCTTTTGCTATATTCGAGAGAGGGACATGCGCATCAATTTGAATTTATTGTTTTTTATAAAATCAGAGCGAAAATATTATTTTTTATTTTTTTATTTATAAAACACAATCCAAAAAATTTATTTCAGGGTTCAATGAAATCAAATAAATTGTTTCCGGCATTCAAATATAGGTTTATTTTTGTTTTTTTACCATAATTGTATGCGTTATAAGTCCTAATAGAATAAAGTAAACAGCTGTTAATTTATTCTGTTGTGTGAACGCCGCAGAAATAAAACAAAACAATTTATTTGATTGCATTTATTTGAACTCAGAAATTATTTTTTTTGATTGTATTTTATAAATAATTTGATTTTATTTTATAAAGAAATCAATAAAAACGTTTTCGCTCTGATTATACAAAAAACAATAAATTCAAATTAATGCGTATGCCCGCATATTGAAAAACGCAAAGGCTACTACGATTAAATTGAATTGAATTTCCATTGTGAAAAAAATTATTTGAAAATTAAAAAAATTAAATTATATTAAAATTTATTTACCGCATATTGAAAAACGCAAAGGCTACTATGATTAAATTGAATTGAATTTTCATTGAGAAAAAAATTATTTTTTTCATGATTGTTTTAGTTTCTCAATTCTTATTAATATTAGTAGTTAGAACTTCGGCTGTGCTCTAAACGACGACTTATTTGAAACTTATTTATGTAGACTTACTTATTCACCGCCATTTTAAATAAGTATTTGAAACCTATTCTAAACGATTTAGCATACTTAATTTGACAGCAACATCAAAATACGTAAAAGCAAATCCGAAAATAAATTTAATTAAAACGATTTATTTAATTTGATCAATTAGAGAGTTTTCAAAACTATTTTTTTCATTTTAAATTATTACATTAATTTTAATACGGATAGAAAAAGAAGTTTCATTCCTTAAAACCATTCAGTAAACAAACATTAAAATATTTGACACTGTCAAATTAAATTAGATTTTTCTATGCAAAAAAAAATGAGCTTATTTAAATAAGTAAATCTCCACAATTATGTTTTGGTTTAGAATACAGCCTAAGATGTCTTTCATTGTAGGTTATTTCATTTTCAAAATACCAAACAATTAAATAAGCATCAAGTTGATTAAAATTTATTTAAAAAAAAAAAAAAAAAAAATAAAATTGTTACTATAAGGAAATTTTTATTATTATAAATAAATTTAAAAATAAACAGTAAAAAGTATATTTTTAAATATTGCATTTTAATTTAAAATTTATTTAATTGTTTGGAATTAAGGGTACAAAAAACATAAAACAAAATTCATTGGCTGTTTCCGTATAACTTGTTTACTAATGAAATTAATATATTTTACTCTGTTGGAAGCATAAAACGTCGTATTGGGTTCGTGTTTAATGAAATTTTATTCTCTCTCAAATTTACAAATTTGTAAACTTTTGCTAGAAACATAAAAGATATCATTAAACACCCAATAAAATACTAATATTGGGTTCCCGTGAATGCTAACGCAATAGAATAAAATTGAAAGCTGTTTATTTTATTAAGACCAATAACGCACACAATTATGGTTGTAAAAAACTTAAATTCGTAATTGTCGGAAGGATAAATTTTTTTTCCAAAAACTCACACTTTTAATTTGTACCTCAAATTTGATGCTCTCCTTCGTATTAAAAAAAAATAGAATATTTTTCTGAATTGTTTGTCCAATTATGCAAGTATTATTATTAAATTAAATAAAAAGAATGACGAAACAGTACTAAGTGCTTTTTTTTTCTGCACATGGAATGGAAGAAAATAATGAAGATAATTTCATAGAAGTGATTTTACTCATACGAGTGAGATCGGTATTAAAAATATATAGTACATTTGCTGTTTTTTGAAAGTGAAAATTTGTTCACGTAATCGTAAAACGTTTTCATCTCGCAGAGGATATGAAATTTTTTCTATGATAGCGGATGAAAAGTCTTTCACCCTTGTGAAAATTATTTTTACTAAATAACAAATTATAGTTGCTATGGTATTTTGTATTTTCATATAATTTTACAAAGTTTTTTAAACAAAGCAACCATGAAAAAATAGAATATGAATTTTGAATGTTATGTTGTTGATTTCTAATTTAATAATTTCAAATAAATATCGTTTTTATATGCTAGAAAAAAATTTTATCTGTGAAATAGTATTTGAGGAGTGAAAAAAGCACTCGAATAAATAAAAATAAAATTTCAATTGGTAATAAATATAAAAAATCGCGGACCATTAATCTTTCCTACTTCGCGGACCAACGGTTAAGAAACACTGTTCTAGAAGATATCATGAGCTGGAGAGCGTCTGCAAGAATATTTATGACCGATCAAAGACATATTGATTTTCCAGTAGAGCCGATCTCAGTAGGGAGTCGCGACAGATGGATTGAATGCGGTTCAACGGATTGGAACCATTTCCAATCCCTGAGCTATTGATTATAGACCGTTGATTAGCTCAACGATCTGCTAGGCCGGACTTTTGAGAGACATAAAGAAGTCTGGTGGTACAAAAACCTTGACAAGCTTAAACAAAGGTTAAAGATTGGGCAAAGGTTGGGCTCTGTAAAGTGAAGTAAGGAATCTTTTTAAAAGGTTTATTCGTAAATCAAAGAAAAGGTATTTCGAACATTACTATGAGTCGATTAACACAATCACAGAGGGCGCTACGTTACTGAGGACTTTGAAAAGGGACCCTTTAGCGAGACTGCGTAATCTAAAATTATCCAATACTACTCACACTTCTTCAAAGGAAGGGACATATACAACACTCCTACAACACCATTTTCTGGCTGCATATTTGTCTAGGTTCAAGTCGGCAACCGTGGTCCATAGGAAAATATCAAACCGAATGGACTGGATCATGGCAAAAAGAGTTGTAATGCCTGAAACTCTGTCTTGGGTTAAGAGCTTCTTTAAGCTATACAAAACGCCAGGTCCTAACGGGATTTGACCTATTATGACACAACAATGTTTGGACATAATAAGAGATAGGCTCCCAAGGCTCTTCGTGGCCTGCATTGTTCATGACTGGCCTGGAGAAACGTGAGGGTCGTATTTATCCCAAAACCAGAGAAAATTAAATATTCTCAGTCTTTATTCACATTTTCTAAAATCTTTGAAGAGGTTCATCGACGATTAAGAGTGTGTGTGTGAAGAAAAACCCGTTAAACAATATGCAGCACGCTTATCAAGCGGAAAAGTCTATGGAAACAATTCCTTCAGAGATGGTCGCTGACATTGAAGATGTAATGGGCAAGATATCAAATGTGGTGTGATAGTGTACTTCCATTTTCAGTCCTATAGTAATATGTTACAGATCTAAATTATTTTCAACTCACTTTTCAACCCGTTTATGTAACAACACAACTAGTTAAACATTCCAATATACATTCCGGTACTAAATTATTTTTTTGTTGATTTTCTATATTTTTTTCACCTAATCATGAAAAAATTGTAGAGCATTAACAAATTAAAAAAGATACACAATTTCAATGTAAAATAAAATTTATGCTGACTGAGGAATTTGCATTTTGGCTCGTGCAATGAAAATTTTTTTATGGGTTTTTTTTAAATTAATCAGTTGGGTTTGGTAGCTGAAACAGCTAGTTGGTTTTTGTATACTTGAGTCGGTTATGGGATATTAAGTGGACAAGTGGGAGTGGTACCGGGTGATGTTGCAAAGTTCAAGAGGAAAACAAAATAGTTTATAATAATTAATTTTGTGTTTTCGAAATTTTCCTAAACAAGTGATAGTAATGTTTTGTTAAAGGAAACTGAAAGAGAGATCAAAATTTTTTTTATGGTGAAAGATAATAAGTGTCTAAGTATATATTTATATATCACTAGAAATAAATGTGAAACTAATTTGGTTGTACGTTAAAGTAATTTGAAAACCACAAGAAAATTAGAAAACGGAATGTTTAGCTAGAATTGAATTAAGTGTTCGATTTATTAGAGTTAAAGCTAGAACACAACACGGGCGAAATCGTCCGACGACGACGTTAGTAACATTAGAATACACAGGATACATACATTTCAAACACAACTACAGTGATAAACGAAAAAGTTTTTTTCGTCGGAGAAAATTTAGATTCTATTTCTAATTTATCATCGGCGATGATTTATGCCAGATGTCAATTTTATTTTTATTTGGCTGCAAGGGTAGTTTTTAATGTTATTGTGTCAGTGCCGCCATCTGAAAAATATGATTTTCTGATGTTTTTCGCGTTTCTGAGGTTGTAATGGTTTTGTTTTGAGTTGTCAACTGAATTTTCAGTTTATGTTCAAAGTTCGGTTTTATTCATTTATATATTTTCATAATTTGTATTTTGTATTTTATTTTTAAAATTAGTTATTAGGAGAAAAATTATTATTATTTATTTATTAGTAAAAATCAATTATTTTTAAAATTGAAATTTGTGAAATTCATTTTGACAAAGAACAAAGTATTTTAGTTTACGCAATTTTATTTTTGACAGCTTTTCACGCTGACGACTTTGTTGTGATTACAACAGCGAAATTGTAGACGTTTTTTTATCGTCCGACGTTATCGTCCGTGTTGTGTTTCTACCTTAAGATTAAAAAAAACCAATATGTACTTTAATTGTAAAAGAAACTGTATTACCCAAATCAAAGGAAATAAATTATGGGGTCAATTTGTTAAGTTCATTATTTTTTTTTGGAAAGTGGATACGCTGGAAGAACAAAAAATAACTAAGACATCATCAGGATATCATCATCACCAGGGAAGTTTGTTTTTTTTGTATTATGTATTACTTTACTTTGTATGAATTTAACGATAGTGTTGCCATGAGTTGCTAAATTAATTATAATTTGGGAAGGGTTGTGACAGGGCAGGACAACCTTCTGACGAAACCTAGGTGGTAGTGTAAGCACGTGCTTTTATTTGTGTAATTTAAATTTTCTGGTACTGAGGTTGGTCAATAGAACTTTCGCTCAAGTGAGCTAGCGATATGGTTATTAGCGTGCACAACCAACTGGTGAACATTCACGGACCACCAGACCAACCTCATACTACAAAGAGACTATCTCCAACAAGGTAATCACACTCCTAAGGTGGAAAGATCGGGCGCTGGAAGACCGATGTCTGTTTATTCACACGAAGGACAACACCAAAATCTAGATAGGGTTGAAGTGAGGTCGTCCCCAAAGAGACATTCTTTCCCCTATTCTGAAACACCTGTTCTATTGAATTAAAATAGTTGTCAAATCCATTGCCAGCTATGGGTCCCTTGCATATAGTGCGAGAACTTTAGTGGGAATGCGATTCAAAACCTGAAGGTGGTACAAAAAGTTGCTTGCTTATGCATCATAAATGCTTTCAGGATAACGCCTGCGCCTTACCCCAATGTATTGTATGAATAAAGGCTCTTAAGGCTACAAAACGACTGGAACCCTTGGGACCTACCAGTGACTGTTGAAAAAACTATCAAGCGCTATGAAAGGGATCTAGCCTAACACCTGAGATCTTTCTCTGTCGAACTAATGACATAGTACTTTTAACTATCTTTCAAAAGCACTATAGAGTTGTAATTCTAGCGACAGAGAACCGGTCTGTAGCTGATTTGCTATTGGGCCGTCTGACCAACACGTTGAACGTCTACACAGATGGATCATTCACTGAAAATGGTGCAGAAATGAAAATCTTGAACTGTAATTTGCACTTGACGAATGCTTCAATCTTTCAGGCTGAAGTGTTTCCCAAAATGCCGCGTCGAAGCGAGCAACGGAGCTTATGTGGTCTGCCAAGGTGATTAATATTTTTACTGATAGCCAGCTTACTCTAAAAGCTCTTGGAAACTACACTATTAAATCAAAAATAGTGCAGCAATGTTCTAGGTCCTTGAATTACCTCGGGCTCCAAAATAACATTTCACTGGTACGAACACCAGTGCACACTGCGAATCTCTGAAGCGAGTTAGCTAATGAGTTAGGATTGATCTTCTCAGGAAGGCTCATATACCATGAACCAACAGTTTTTATATCGGTAGGAAAAATAAATTCGCAGGTTGTCCTGTGATCTAGTTCCTCTGTTTCTCCCTAGGGTGGGACAAAGAAGGCTGCCAGGTATTTACAATGTTCACTCCAGAGATGATCTGGCAAACCACTGTATTTCTGTTCAGTCTTACCCGTTCAGACTGTAGACTAATGGCAGCATGTTAGGATCAAGCTATCTAAGAAGAGAAGATTTCTGCAAAGAAGACCATTCAAGACTGTTCGTTTTTTCAAAACGGCCATCAGCTCTTGAACACTTAACAGTCTACATGTCAAACTATGACTACAAAGTCGCCTCACCTTAAACAAAAACACAAACTTACGGGTGAGTAAAAAAAGCCTACAAGAAAACGTCAATGAAAGCTCAGGCTGTTTTGTTCTATCAACGTAAAAGTATTCAATCAATTGTCCAACACAATATTCACTTGTCATAGTACCAAATGGACAATCGAATCCTTCGGGAAGTACAAATTTTCAAAAATGTTGGTATTTGTGAGGTTTTCTATCAAAACAGCTTGATTTGATCACCCATCTGCCCATATTTCATGAGTTTATATTAAGGTGTTTCAGCTTTGTCTAATTCTCCAGGTATCGTGAAACCAAAGTTGGTTTCATACCTAAGCCAGGAAACCCATGGCAAAGAAAAAAGTATAGGACTATCACATCCATTATGCCTTAAGCTCTCTTATTTGGTTAATAAACTAAATGAATTTAGTTATTACGCCGTGGAATATGTTGTGTAAAAAACAACACAGTCGCTGATAGAATTCAGGCAGATCTAAACCAACAACTTCAGATTTTGGCCATTAATGTGGCATGTGATTTTTCTAAATATGTCAGATTTTTTAACGATACTAAACTCCCATAGACTGTTGCTTATAAAAAGATAAGGATAAAGTGGGTTCCTAGGAGACATCGGATTGCATGGTAAAACAAATTAACTTGATTAATTTTTTACGAAGGCGTACGAAAACTCAACTATCGATTGTTCATTTGCTAATATCTGCGTATATATTTCAATTTATTTGAGTTTTTTTGCTCAGCGTATTCGAATTCTCACCAATTCAAATTTGTAGTTAGGATTCCAACCTTAAGGAAAAGATGAAACAAACTTTTATTTAATGAGAAATAGATGATACTAATTAACAGCAAAATAATAAAATTCTTTTAAATTATAATAAATTGAATAAAATTATATTTCTTAATAATATATATTAAAAAAACTTACAAAAAAAAATCTCTATATCTAGTTGCCATAGTTTTAATAACTATTATAGCTGTTTCTTCAATAAATATAGTTGTTGCTTTCTTCTTATTATTAAATTAATTATTTTTTTTATATGATTATAACAACAACATTACTATTTAATTGATTATGTTCGAATTGTTCGTTTTGTTTTAATCATTATAATAACGTTTATAGTTAATTCTTATAACTTAATATTTTCAATTTTTTTATTCTTTTTAATTATATCTTATCGTTTTTTTTATTTGGTTTTGGCAGTGCAATTTTTTCGAAAAAATTTACAACATTTTAATTTTCTATAGTGTGCGCATAAAGTTGCATAGGGGCTCCGAAAGCAAAACTTAAATAAACCGTCTGGTTGTTTTGTAGAAACGTTATTTCTTTCTAAATTTGATTAATTAACGAATATAGAAAAAGCGAAACTGTAACTGCTAAAAAGATGAGATCAATGTTTATTTTTAACTGTGAGGGATAACATTTTTTTCAACCCTTATACAACCGATGCGTAAATTATAGTTTGAATTTATTTATTATTTTTTGTTTTGAATTTATATTAATTGTTGGACGATTGTTAAATTTTTAATGATGACTTTTATTTTAAAATTACATATAAAAATAATAATAAAATTATTAAAAAAAAATTATAGTTATACAAATAAAAATTTACAAATTATTCATGATTGAATAGAAAAATTAAATCGTTTTATATTAATGTGACTTAGTTATATATTTAATTTATTTTTATTTTATTATCTTTTAAAAAAGTTATATTATTTAACAGTAATTCACTCGAAGTATTTTTGTTTGTATTTTGTTTAAATTCTTAAAATTAAATTTTAAATTTATTATTATTTTAATTATATTAGATTTGAGTGAAAAAATTTAAGGCGATACATAAGGAGGAGGTTTTCTATACGATGGTGTTACAGGTGATTTACCACGTGATTCCCGACCACCCATCATAACAGCTGGTGGTGGCACGTAATCATCCATATCATCATTATCTGGAAAGAAGATTATGTAAACATTTTTTTTTGAGAAAGAAATATAATTTACAAATACCATCTGGATTAGTGCTATTATATGAAGGAGGCAACAATGGTGGTTTTTCATCTTTTAGTATAACAGGACTTTTATTACCGATTTCTGGTTTTTCATCCAACTCATCTTGAAATATAACTGGTATTCCTTTCGATCGGAATGATTTTCGTTCCTCTTCATCACCTAATTCCATTTTGCCTGTTAAACGACGACGATGTAAATAATATGCAATACCAGCAGCAAGTAATAACATAAAAACAATAATAACAGCGGGAAGCACAAATGTTAATAAATAATCATCTTTTATATGTGGTGGCGGAGGCTCATCTGGTTTTGCCATTGGAATTATACTATCATGATGTATTGTGTCCATTCCTTGACACGTACCAACTGGAACTAACGAAACATTTAATAAATTAAATTCGCTTCCTAAAATCTCACGAGGTCTATCTCGTAAACTTCCATATGAATGGACATAAGTGTTTTTGATTGTCTCAATTTCATCATCCGGACACCGTTGATGCATTCTATATAAAGTTGTATTATAAAAACTAATTAATGTATAATTGAAAATAGGACGTATCGTACGTATTTGGATATTCGATACAGATGGATCGTTAAATATTTGTGATAATCGTTCAACGAAACGTTTCTGGGAGCCAGAATTATTAAAATTTTCATACGGAATACCTAATGACATTTCAAATAAAACACTATAATCTCTCTTTGCTGCTGGTTTCACAATAACAACCAGAGCATCGTTTGCCGTTAAACCTCCTGGATCTTCAGCAATTAACAGATACTCTTTTTGTCCAACATCAAAATTTTTTGGTATTCCATAAAATTCTTGATTTTTTGTATCAAATTGTAACCAATTTTTATTGTCCAACGGAGTCCGTTCCGATGTTAATAATGATAACCTTAGTAACTGATCTTCAGGATCAAAGAATGTGTCACTAGGAACTTTATATATTAAAAGTTGTCCAGCTGTTGCATTTAAAAAGTCTACAGCATTACGTGGTATAGGTGCATAATTTTTAGGTGATGGATTTGATTCTGTTATTATTTGTGCAACTTTTTTACAAGCTCCAATTAGTTCAGCATGAACTGTTTTTACAGTGATTTCGGGTGATAACGATTCTGCTAATCCTTTGATTGTTAATCTCTTAACTAATTGATCTAATTTTTCTTCGGGACATTTATCTTTTGGTAGAGTTTCGTTTGAGTACACAAATGTTGCGGATGAGGAATCAACGGAACCGGTACGAATTTCTCGGACAACTATATTTGATGTTGAAGTTTCACCTAAAGTTTCAGCAATACCTGTTTGATAGAAACTTATTGTAAATAAAATCGAAGAATAAATAAAAATTAAAATTCTTACCTCTAATAAGTCGAATTTGCCAATCAACATTACTTTTAAACTTTTCGAGTAATTTTACGCCAATATAAATTTCATGATTCTCACTTCGGTGTGTTTTGTGTTGTTGTACAGTTAAGTCCAATGTTTCGGTAACACTTAGACCATTACTATCTGTTGCTTTCAAATGGAATGGCCATTTTGAAACAGCATCTTCTAACGGTAAACCATAAATCTCACGTTTATCGTCATCGAATTGTACCCATGAATTTGGTTTCAAAGGAATATCATGTTTATCGAGAAGTTCTAGTTTGAGATTTGTTCCATCTTCCGAATCATAGAATATATCTAATGGAATTCTTAATGTAAATGGTTTACCAGCTGTTAGTTGTTGTTTGGGTAAACGATTTTTGATTATTGGTGGTCGGTTTACAGGTTCGATTATTTCTACAAATTCAGTTGTTGTTGTGGTTCGCGTTGTTGTTGGTGTTGTTGTCGGGGTTGTTTGTTCTATTGTTGTAGGTCTTTCAGTTGTTGTTGTGGTAGTAGTCGTTGTAGTAGTTGTTGTAGATGGCGTAGTTGTTGGAGTTGTTGTTATTTTCTCAGTTATTGTTGTTTCTGGAAGTTTTTCTGTTGTTGTTGTAAGTGGTATAATAGAACGTTCGGTTGTTACGCTAATAGTTTCTTCCTCGTCATCTTCATCATCGTATTCAGATGGATCATAATCATCAGATGGAATTGGTGAATTATAATCAATGTTGGATAAAATTGATTCGTCGGTGGTTGTGATAATAGGAGTTTTCTCGGTTGGTAGTAAATTTGGTACCCGTCTTCCAACATCAAAGTCAAACTAAAATAGAAAAAATAATCAGGTGATCAATATCAAAGCACAGTTTCAAAAAGAAGTAGGCACCATTCCCTATATCGATTTTAGTGGTATCAATCAAATTAGTTAAGTGTTCTATTATGAGGATAAAGTTATTGGCAACTTAAACGTTCACAATAAATTGTGGTTCGAAATTTGTAACACGATAAAATTGTTTCTGTAACATAGGACCGCTCCCTTATTGTTAAATTTGTTCGATCATACCAAACATAAAAATGTTATATAAGGTGATTGGAGTTATCTGATTTAGTAATTCCTCTGTTTTGTGTTGGATCCGTTCACTACATCAGTACTGATTCAATGAGTCTCTTGCATAACTTGAGTTTGATGTAATTTACCACATGCGGTGACCCAAAGAGAATGAGTTGTGGAGTAGGCATCACAATATGTGTCACAACAACACATAAAAATATTTAAAGAATTGGATACCACAACAACATGCGTTCCGAGAAATTGACGAACGTAAATTTCTTTTTTTGGTTCTTTGTTATAGATTTTGTTCAAATAATACATAAACAATACATCATATATCACATAATAAAATACGACAAAGGCCTTTTTTGTATTCAAAGTTAGGCATGTTTAGTGTTAATTATCATAAATTAACGTCTCTGAATATCCAAAGATACCATGCCAACTAGGGATAAGAATGGAATGCAAATTAAGTTTCTCTGAGAAATTTATGAACGAAGCTTTGAGGATTAAAGTCATCAGGGAAAACACAGGTAGGTAAGGCATTCCAAAGATGAGAGACTATGTTGAAAAAGTCACGTTGGAAGGCTACAGTTCTACACCTAATTTTTTGAACCGTAAAGGGATGGGCTGCTCCAGTTGATCTGGTGTGACGCAAAAGGTTTGTTGATTTAGGTAAAATCGATTTGATCTCTTCAGAAGCTCGATCATCCATAATATATTTATTATAGTAAAATCAGCAATATTTCTTCTGTGCAGCAAAAAAAACAAGACCATTAGTAAGACTTAAGTTACCAATGAGTTTAATAGCTCTACGCAGTCCAGAATTAAGGCAATTTAGACTACTCAAGTAAGCTCCACCCCATATGTGAGAACAGTATTCCATGCAGGGACGTATAAAAGATTTATAAACTAAAAGAAGTTGTTCGCTATTGAAAAACTTACGACAACGCCCTAAAAAACCTAACTTTTGAACAGCATTCTTAGCCAGATTAAAAATATGAGAATTCCACTTCATATTATTTTCAAACGCAATTCCTAGAAGTCTGACAGACTCATTCTCTAAAAGATTTTTGGGCCAAACGTTAATGGAAAAGGAGTACGTGTCGTTATTTTAGAAAAATGATAAACCTGTGTTTTGCTTGTATTGAATTCAACACTATTAGCAATACCAATCAGCAAAACTATGTTTAGGATGAACCGTTGAATCTAACAAATCATTAATATAGATAAGCAAAATAGTTGGTGACAAAGCGGAACCTTGAGGAACTCCTGCATTCGATGATACACCGTCAACATTGACCCGAAGTTCTCGATCATATATAAAGCTCTGTGTCCAAGATATAAGCTGCTCGTCTAAACCATAAGATCTCAATCTGCATATAAGTTTGTTAAGCCATACTTTGTCAAATGCTTTGGAAATATCAAGAGCAACTCCAAAGTTCTCAAGCGACTTGTTCCAGATATGAGTAACAAAAGACAGTAAATCTCCCGTCGCTCTTCCTTTTCGAAATCTGTATTGTCTCTCATTAAGTAATTTGGAAGTTTAAGAAGCTCATTAAATTAAAATTTACATATTTCTCAAAAAATTTAGCAACTACCTATAAAATTGAAATGGGTCTGTAATTTGTAGGATCAGTCTTACTGCCCTTTTTTGAAACAGGCTGTACACTAACCATTTTCCATATTTCAGGAAAAATTCCTTTCTTATATGACAAATAGAAGATTTTAGTGAGGATTAGTGCTAGCTCCCTAGAAAATGTTTTAAGTATAATCGGAGGAATAAAATCAGGGCCTGTTGCCTTGTTAGTATTGAGTTGTAAAAGCATTTTTCGAATAATGTTTTTTCGACAAATTGTCCGCCTCATTTTATAAGAAACTTTAGAAATAGGTTTAGGTTGGAAATTAGGTTCTTTTAAATTAGAATTTATAGACAAATAATGCCCAAGCAAATTAGCTTTTACATTTGGATCAATGATAGGTACATCTCTATCAACAAGAGGTGGTGCTTTGCGGCTTTATAGACATTGCGTGAACTAGTCGGATGTTCAGTAAATTTAGATGCTTTTTTCCTATTAAATAGATGTTTCTCTTCATCTATTCACTTTCGACATAAATTTCTCTGTTTACAGTACTGTCTAAGGTTTTCATCAATTTTGTTTTAATTAAACTTTCGAAAAGCCTTTTATTAACTTTTATAGCTTTTTTGCATTTACTAGAAAACCATAGATCAGTCTTCGGAATGATCAATTTATTAGGAATAAATCGGCGCATACCATCAATTATAGTTTCAGAAAAATTTGATGCAGCTATGTCTGGGTCTTGGCTGGTAAGGCAATAGCGTTTCCAAGGAAACCATTTAAAAAACTTTGAAATAAAATTAAAACTGTTTTATTCTTTATTATTTCAAGATAGATTGAGAAGATAAAATAAGAGATGTAAAGTTTTTTAAAAATTCACGCACGATCATGTTGTCATCCCGCACTTTTTTTTTCAGGGCTGCGGAGTCGGTCCCAAAATTAAGCGACTCCGACTCCAAGTTTTTAAATTTTAAATCCGACTCCGACTTCGACCCCGACTCCGATCAACCAATCAACTAAAAACTTATACGTCAGTAGATTATAAGTTATTTAAAAATTTAGCAAAAGCGTTAGTAAACTGCTTAGTTTTAATAATTCTCTAACTTAGGTAGTTAGCAGTGGAAATAGTTTAACATAATTCAGAGCCGGTCAAGCGATGTGCCATATAGATGAACATGCTTTATGAGAGAAATATATGTAGAAAACTAACAGATGCAGAAAAAATCTCTTTAATAAGAAAAAAGCATCTAAATTTGCTGAACATCCAACTGGTTCACTAAAATCTTTCATTTGTTATATAAGATATTAGTTTCTCTCGAAATATGGGAAATTACAACAGTACAACCAGTTACAAAAAAGGGTAGTAAATCTAGTCCAACAAATTACAGACCCATTTCAATTTTATCGGTTGTTTCCAGGGTTGCATAATCGGCTTTATTTGATTTAAATCAATTTTTTTATTTAAATCAGATTTTTTTGATTTTTAAAAAGCATTTTTGTTAAGCGCAGTGGTCCTGAAGCAGTAGTTTGTATAATTTTTGAAGCCGTGGTCCTATATCAACTCTTTTGAAAAAGTGGTCCTAACTCCTTTATATAAATCAATAGATTTGGTTGTATTCTTTTGAGAGACAAGGAAAGATAAAAGTAAAGTAACAGTTTTTAGTTACTAGATTTTTACACTGAAATACTGATTGGTGGTCTAGCGACATGAAGATGGTGTCTTGTCAAACGTCTTGCTAAACTAAGATATTTGTTACTGCTTTAGTGTGTTCTAAGTGATGTCATCTGTTATAAATGGTGAGCGCATCTTGCATTTCGACAATCCTTGTCTGAGTACTTTTTAGTTTGAAGAATAATCAAAGATCATTTGATAGTACCTGGGATAGCTGTACAACCAAAACTTGAATATATCCGGAGCTCTGATATATGGGACAATGCTAAAAAGTAGCTTTTCCCATTCAATGCTTTCGGCAAAAAGAAGCAACTATGACTGTTCAACTGGTCAGTTTTTAGCTCAATTAATCACATGGTTGTATTCTGTACTTGTAATGAAGGGTAATTCAAACTTTGTAATTAAAAGTCGAACCTCTGTCCCACACACATTAATCATGTAAGCAGTTCAAGAAAGATGATCCGCTGATCATCCAGGGAAGAGGAGTGGGTTCCGGACTAACCATGGGGTGAGTCAAATTATAATTTCGTTTTATTTTCATGTATGAATGAGTATGGCCGTGTAGGTCTTTAAGTATGGGTGCATGTGTGTATATTTAGGAGTGATTGTATGTACGTATGGGTAGGGCTGTGGGTGTGTGATTGTATGGAGGCATAGATAGAATTCTATTTGCTCATACTAATTTTATTTGTAGTAAAATTTACAACCGGAATATATTAAATTGATTAAAAGAAAAAATTCTAATTTTTCTCTAAACCGCTTTAATAAAGTGTAAATAGTTTAAATATTGAATTTAATTTGATTGGTTAATCAAATTATGAGAATTCCAACATTGTGTTTTATGATTTAGTTCAATTGAACAAAAATAGTTTTGTAAAATTTGAATACGTTATGAACTCAACATCTGTTAAACCTAAGTTCCAGGAACCTGATGACGATTCTTTTGCATCAACAAGAGACGCTCCATCAACTGATGATGACGTGACCTTTTTTATACTTATAGTACATCATTCATTGATATTCCAAAATCAACGTGAACGTCTTGTGAACGTGAACCAAGTAATATATTGTATTGTTTGGAAAACTATCGAACATTAATATTAATCGGTGAAACGGGGTGTGATAAAAGTGCGCAAGCTTCACAGCTGCTGTCATATTGAAAGCGAGAGATTTTCATAACAACTATATAATGAATAACTTTCTATATGCAGAACAAAAAAGAACACAATTAATGGGATTGCGTGGTCTGTAATAAAATTTTAACCTAATCTATAAAACAAAAAAAAAGTTTTACCACATATGGCATAATGTTTGGACCAAGCTCTCCAATCCGTAAAAGTTTTTTTTGATTCTATTATTATTATCTACTATTATTTCTATGGGTTTCTATGGGTTTCTTTCTTTGGGTTATCTGCAATTAGCATGCAACATCCAATATGAATTTGTAGGTAGTTTTAGGAAAAACGGAAGTTCTATGGGGATATTTTATTTCATTCATGGTAAATGCCATAACCTCGATGATGAAAGTGGTGTGTGTGTATTTATGTATGTATGAGCGTATGGGGGTATGGATGATGATGTATATGTATGCACATGTGGATACGTGTCTGTGTACATGAGGGTGCGAGCGCGAGTGGATGAGATGTGAGAGTGTGTGAATGGATTTAAAATAAAGAGGTTGGACGTGGTGATAGCGGTTCTTTCGCCTATAGGGTCGCCAGAGTCTAATTTCGTTCACTTGTTTTTTTTTCTTTTTGACCCGTTAGAATATCGTATTACGCGTACATTATGTTTATTTGTGCTGATGTAGCAGGATTTCTTTCTCGTCCCCATGGACTGCAGCTAGCTTGGGGCTATTAATACAACCTCGCTAGGTACGCGGCCTGCTATGCCACTTCGTTGTCATGCAACGAAGCAGCGCTTCATTACATACTATTCAAAAGTTATGTTGGATCAGTTAACAATATCGAGAGCTATGTTAGCAGATTTGAAAATATTTTTATATTAAATTGAATTTTTAA
This sequence comes from Diogma glabrata, assembly GCA_963693315.1. Lineage (NCBI taxonomy): Eukaryota > Metazoa > Arthropoda > Insecta > Diptera > Cylindrotomidae > Diogma > Diogma glabrata. The sequence continues at coordinate 457,266,546 of OY856186.1, read as the reverse complement.
ATAATTTTGAATTTGCCCAAATTTTTTAATTCCCACATGGGGGGATCAGTTTTTGTTGATTTGTTAATTTTTTTATTTTGGATCTACGGACGTGACAACCTTACGTACTCCAGTCCCTGCTATTGTCATAAGAGTTAGCGTGAAATATCACATACCACTGTCAATAGAAGTGAGATATCACGAAGGTGATATCTTAGGGAGGCCGGCGGATAAGCTGTATTTGATCGACGGTAGTGTTCTCAATGTTAGTTATAGAATATTCCTTCAAGATAGCACGGTATCGCTTGCTCGAAAAAACGAGCCTATATAGAAGTATATATCTATTCTTTTATTATTAAGGAAGACAGTGCGTCACATGATCATGGACTATGCCAATGCCACTTACTGACTTATTGACAATTCGATTTTAGTTTTGTTCGTGCAAATTTGTTTAGACAAATTAATTTTGGATTTGATTGGATTTTTACCCTTTTTTTTCTTTATCCGATCATGAAATATTGGCATGTCATATTTTATTATGTAATAGGATTTATTGTTTAAGTAGCACTGGTAACACTGGTTGTTTCTAAAAGTTTTGAGAAATATATTATTTTCAATATATGAGTGTCTTAGAGTTTTCGAAACTACTTAATGAACGACAATACGGGTTCCGTAAAGGAAGAGCGACAGGAGATTTACTTACTTTTGTCGCATATGACGCATATCTGGAACAAGTCGCTTGAAAACAGTGGTGAAACTTTCGGTGTTGCTCTTGATATTGCCAAAGCATTTGACAAAGTATGGCACAATAATCTTATATGCAAATTGAGATACTACGCCTTAGACGAGCAACTTGTTTCTTGGCAGAGTTTTATATCTGAGCGTAAATTTTGCGTTAATGTGCACGGAGAAAAATATACTAACTTATGTTGAATATTTTTTCTCTCTCTCTGGCGTTTACATCCCATGGAGGGATTTTGCCGTCTGTACAATCAGCTTCCAATCATCTCGTTTCATGACCAGTTGATCCCAGTTTCGACATCCTATATCACGAAGGTCTTGGATGATGTCATCACGTCAGCGTTGTCTAGGTCTTCCTCTTCGACGAACACCAGCTGGTTGATGTTGGGACGCTTTTTTTATCATTCTATCCAATGGTGCCTTTTCTACATGACCAAACCAATTGAATATTTAGGATGTTTAAATTAAGCAAAAACCAAAATGTTTAATTTAATAACTAAATTATTTAACTAAATTATGGATGGTGTCTCATCGGATGTATTTTCAACTAATGCAGGTGTTCCTTAGGGTTCTGCTTTGTCACCAACTCTCTTCTTATTTATATTAACGATTTGTTGGATTTAACAATTAGTCCTATTCATAGTTTTGCTGATGATAGCACGCTTTATACGTCTAATGAAAACCCCAAATTATATTCACCGTTAGCGCTTAATAACTGTGGATCGAAATTGATAGATTCCTTAAACACTGATCTTAACACAATAATCGATTGGAGTGTTGCTAAGAGTGTTGAATTCAATACGAGCAGTCATTTTTGTAGATAATCCACACCATTAAAGTTTGACTTGATCTGAAAGTTTGAAAGATCTTGTAGCAAAAGAATCTGTAAGACTTCTAGGAGTAGAAATTGAAAATAATTTGAAATGGAATTCTCATATTTTTAATCTAGCTAAGAACGCTGTTCAAAAATTGAGCTTTTTGGGATGATGTCGTAAGTTTTTTAATAGCAAACAGCTTATATTTATATGCAAATCATTTAAATGTCCCTGCATGGAGTACTTTTCTCACATATTGGGTGGAGCTTATTATAGTAATTTGAGGTGCCTTGATTCTGTTCAGCGCAGAGCTGTTAAACTGATTAGCAACTCTTACTAATGAACTTGATTCTTTGTTACCTGAACTAGCAAACCTATTGCGGTGTACCAGACCATTTACCATGTACTATGTACCTACCAGACCTGTGCACAAATAAAACACAAAGTAGCAAAATTCTCTAAAGTTGACTCCGGCTTAAGCTACAGGATGATGCTATTTTCTCAACACTTTTAAGGCCTTGGAGTATATGTGCAGCAAAACAAAACTACCGACTAACAACAATGTCTTGTCATTGGAATCAGTCCATATGATTCCTACGCTGATGATATTGTCATCCTTGGCAGAAGTGGATCTTTAAGAATTGAGATTTCAAGTCGCTTGAGACGGCGATAGACAATTTGGTGCCCCAAAAAATTATGGTAAAATCTAACATATGATTTTTTCAAGAGCGGTTGAGGAAAAAGATTTGATGTGCGGCGAAAAAGGAATCAAGGGAGTTGAATCCTTTTAATATTTGTAATCAAAGCTTGACTGAAACAACGGCTCGATTAAACCTCTTCTTAAATCATCGTATGTTTCAACCAACACAAACAAAATAAAAAATATATAAGATAAAAGATATATAAGACATTAATTAGACAAGTGATGATATATAGGCTCAAACGTAAAGCCGGTTTAGAGTCTGGAATGATTCAAAAATTACCGTCAGTTCACTAGAGAGTGAGCGACTGCGAGGCAACACTGACGTAATGAATACTAATAAAATAGTTTATAATTCTGTTTTATACGTAGAAGAAAAAAAAATAAACTATACCGAAGAAAATAAAAACAAAAAAAAACAGAATATAATTTTCAAATAGGAGTCGGAGTCGACAAATTTTTTGATTATTTTCCCGAATCAGACTCCGACTGCAGTTACTTGAAAATTCGTCCCGACTCCGTCTCCGACTCCTCGACTCCGACTCCGCAGCCCTGGTTTTTTTAAATGATTAAAGTCCAGATGTAGAAGGTGAAAGCCAACGTCATCAAGCAATATTCCATAACTAAGATTTAGGGTACAACCGTTGACTGATGGGTTTATCCGCCAGCACCCCTAAGCTCTAACTTCAGCTAGTAATATTTCACTGCTATTGGCAGAGATATTTGATATCTCACGTTAACTCATATGTCGGTACAGTTGTTTGAGTTGAACATTATCCTAAATACTCAAAGTAGCATTCATCGCCTAATTTATTTAACGACGCAAATCAAACTTGCTTACTGAGTTCTTTTCGATACAGTACGTTTGATTTTCCAATAACTTATTTTCACACTAATATGTGTACCTAACTCAAACTAGGTGAAAGTCTAACTTGTTACTTGTAGCACCAAAACAAAAAGTAAACGGTGGTGTAATATGTGATATTTCAAATTATAGACCAATAGCCTTACTCCCAGTCATGTCTAAAATATACGAGCACTATATTAATTCACACATATCCAAATTTTTGGAAGACAACCATTTGATATCTGACAGCCAATACGGTTTTAGAAACAAAAGATCAACAACCGATCTATTGAACTATTTGGCACATCTTTGAAATAGCATACTTGAGAAAGGTGGTTAAACGTACGTGATCGCATTAGACATATCAAAAGCATTTGATAGAATTTGGCATGCCAACTTGATCAACAAGCTCGTTGCGTACGGTTTTCATCCCGCAGTCGTGAAGTTGATTCAAAATTTTCTGTCTAACCGATACATTTCAGTATCTATAGATGGCTTTTCTTCTGAGTCTAAATTAATAACCGCTGGTGTACCCCAAGGCTCAGTTTTATCTCCCACTTTATTTTTAATTTATATCAACGAACTGTTGCAAATCACCAGTAGCCCAATAAATAGTTTTGCAGATGATAGTACATTGCACAAGTCATTCGTCCCTCTATCTTCAAAGGGTAAAATGCATGAACGAATAAATCCCGTCCGGAGAGACGCTGCCATAAATGTAAACGAGGACCTAAAAAAAATCGCCGATTGGGGTGACAAAAATTTGGTCAATTTTAATTCCACCAAAACACAGCTATTGATTGTATCCAGATCAAAGACCGAGTTTCCCAACGATATTTCAATTAATATGTGTGACGACCAAATAGACAAATGTGAAAGCATTCGTTTATTGGGAGTCACAATATCCAATGACTTACTCTGGAACGATCATATAATGGCCATGGCAAAGAGCGCGTAAAATATTTTACTTCGCATCAATTACTCCACATTTATAAGTCCTATATTCGTCCCTGCATGGAGTATTGTTGTCAAGTTTGGGGCGCTTCATCTGTTACTATCCTGGCTCTTTTGGACTCTGTTCAAAAGCGAGCTATACGAATTGTTGGTGATCGAGATTTAACATTAGATCTTGATTCCCTGCAACATCGTCGCACTGTTGCTGATCTCGTTGTTTTTTATAAATATCGTCACCAGCAGTGCTCGGATGAAATCAGGTCCATAATGCCTCAGACATATGTTTTTCCCCGTTTTACTCGTCAATCGGTTTGTGCGGGCGGTCGGACTGTCGAGATTACTCACTGTCATAGTAATAGAATGCAAAGGGATTTCTTTGTGCGTACATCGTACACATGGAATGCTTTGCCCGAATCAGTAGTCTCGAGTGCCTTCAATCCACAAAAATTTAAAAAAAGCGTCCACCTATACCTCAAGACGCATGTTGTTGTGGGTCCTACGTCTTAAAAGGTATCTATGTGTTGTTGTGACACATTTTGTAATTCCTACTACACAACACTTCTTATAAAAAAAAAAAAAAAAAAAAATATGGATACCGACATTTAGACGTACACACTCATCTCACTAAAATTTTTGAATGCAGATTTGAATACTAAAAGAAAAACTAAAATATAATAAATTCAATCACACTTACTCTTGGTCTAACTTTTTGAATTGAAGCCTCCGATGATACAACCAACTTCTCTGTTGTAATAGGCATATCTTCTTCAGTTACTGATCCTTCATCTTCATTCTATAGTTTGATAAAAAAAGATAAAAGTGAAAATTAATAAAACGATTTTTTTCATTTTTAATTTCATCGTTTACATCGTTGAAGTATATTCGTTTAACTTTAAGTTATTTTGAGTGAAATGTTTTGTTTATAAACGATAAGTCCTTTGATTATATATAAATAATGAATGGTTTTAAAACGAAAACTTTCATTTGTAAGTAAATTTGACAGCCGCTAACTAAAAAATATGAATAAGTTTGATGTGTTTGCGTATGTTAACAAATTTAAAAAATCGGAAGTAGTGAGTTGGTTAAACTACTTAATACTGAAAGTGCTAACTAGTAGGATTAAAAGTATGGACTACGAGTTACATGAAACATTTCATTAAAACAACTTACCAGCTTAGTCAACAAAGGGACTGAATAAGGAAACGAACTGCGAAATGGCGATATTTCTGAAAAAAAAATTGCTTCTGAACTGTCAATGACATATTTTAAGAAGTTTATTGAAGGCCATTTCAGAATTTGGATGAAAATAATCATCAAAATCTTTAAACAATCGTATCCTTTTCGACCCTTTATCGTTCAGAACATACACAACTTCCATTCCTACTGTAATTTTTAAAAAAATCAAAACATATTAAATTTTTATTAATCAAGTTCGGATCACAACAAAAAATGCTTAACATGCAACAAACAAAAAATATAACAACTCAAAATACAACATAATCCCAAAAATATAAAACTAAACTAAAATGTTACAAATTAATTAATGAAAAAGCTTTAAAGCTTACATACAACAATTACATAAAAATAAAACAAAATTATCTTATTTATAAAAAATGAAAAAAACCAATAAAACCAGAAAATTATTTTAAAACGAAAATTTTTCTTTTAACATATAATTACAAATAGAAAATTTTGCTTAGCATATCGGTTTTTTTTGTAATTCTAACTTTTATTGATGAAAATCAAAAAAAAAAATCGTGTTTTTAGCGTTATGGGTGGTTTTGTATCATATCACAAATAAATTTATTATGTCGGTGTTGTGCGATGATGGTTTATTGTCTTTTGTATTTTAAATTATAATTATAATTTTTTGTTTAAATTAATAAATGTATAAATGTTGATGCATTTACATAAAATTTAAATAAATATAAAATTATAATTGCTTATCTTAAATAACAATAAAAGTTTATAAAATATGCGATTAGGTTTAGTTGTTGTGTTTAAAGGTTGAACAGATAGATCACAGTTTAAAACCTGTTGTGCATACTTGGTCTTGCAATACCTACCTTGTATATGGGCTACAAATGAGTGCACTTTAATATTTTCGGTGGTTGACTGAACTGAGAAGCATTCAATACTTTGCCCCTCTTTGCAACAAATTGCTTTATATATATACCATTTAGTAGAATAAGGATTAAAAAATCAATTTGGTTTTGGAACGAAATAATTATGATAAGTTCTGTAACTGATAGGAAAGGTAACAAAATACATGTACAAGCATATTTTTTACAGCATTTTGCTCAAAAATGTTTAAGTTTGAAATCTGTTTCAGGCACTGTAATGTTTATTTAGTAATAGTAATAGTCATTTTTAGGACTTCGTGCTTTGAAAAAAGTAAGTATGGAACATTATTGGTGAGTTTATGATGTCCGTCTAACTTTAAGTTCGACCCAATGATATACACCGAAAGGTAGTTAATATCCACATGTCCAATACAGTCGGATTAAGTGACCATAAACCGCATGTACCTAGATCCGACAATCAGCCCCAATACCTTCTTGCCATAAACAGAAAGCAAAAGAGGGCACTAATAAAGAAAGACTCTCTAAAGAGGAAGCCATACAAGTCTGTGCCCTTCCCAAATATTTTGACCTGGCTACCCTGGTTAAAGGTGGGATACCTAAAGAGCTAGCTCTAAAGGTAGAAGACAGAAGGAAGGACACAGGTACCAAGAGTAGCAAGAGGGTCCAATCCGTGGCATCGCAAAACTCTCCACAGTCAGCTCCATCTGGTGTCAAAAGACACAAGTCGTCTGCCAGCGACCGAACACAGCATGGGCTAGGGGACACTGCACGCAATGTTGCGAGTACAATTGCACCTCCAAAATTGAGCGATGTCGCCAATCGCATCAAAGTGTACATCACTTCTGAAGACTTTCTCACCACTCTCCTGATTTCTGAGCAACTCAACGAGCTAAAAAGACATATCATGGATTTGGTAGTAGGGTAACAATTCGAGGTTATTAAACCTCACTTTGAAGCCTGTATTACATCGGCGCAGTGGGTTGCAAATGCGGTACCGAGGATAATGATCAGGACGGTACAGGCACGTACGCTAAAAGAGGACGAGTTATTTTGAGCTCCTAGACTCATAGCTTACCTTCCAGACTGAGCCAAAGAATCCACCGAAAAGATTCTAAGGCGACTCGGTGCCAAAAATCCGGATATTAGGCCTAAATTATGGACCATCCTTATGCACACTGTTGAAAAAGATCTCGCGATGTTGGTGTTCATTCCTGACCCAGCATCCGAGAAACATCTTAAAAGTTGCAAATTCAGGTTTAACTGGATGTTCGGTGCGATTCATCCAAGAATCGAAAAGTTCACAAAGCCAAACTAACCTAAAATTGCGATACCGAAAGAAATAGTACCCAATTCTACGGAGAATGCATCTGGGAGGAGCGTTTCTAGCTCGTTGTCTGCTAACCTGCAAACATCGACAACCAACTCCTCCTCAATTAGAGGAAAACAACCACGTGTCAAAATCTCCAACTTAACCCCAAACAAGTGAACTTTAGTTTCTGGGAACTAAAACAACGCCACGCAAAAAGTATGGCCTACCGAAGGCCCCCGCTGGACCACCATAGCCGTCTGGAGAAAAAAATGCCTAAGTAAGTTACATTCAAATTAACCTGCACAGGTGAGCAATGGCCTCAGCTAATTTGAACCGCTTTAACCAACAATATGCTCACGATATTGTGTTCATCCAGGAAGGCAGACATAAAAAAAAGGTTATCGACCAACAAAAAAATACAACTGATATACTTTTTAGGCCAGGAGGGACCCAGAACTGCGGTGCTCTTCAATAAAACCTTGAAAGTATTTCCCTTAACAGAACTCATTTGCTACTACATTCGGCATGTCCATGTATGTCTTAAGCTAAACCCATCACTTACCAACACTACCATCCAATGCTTGTATCTGGTATACGGATAGATGCCGAACCAATGAGGGCACTGGGCAGGGGTGTTTGGTCCCAGAGCCCAACGAGCGTTAGCACCAGGTACCTCTGCAACAGCATTTCAAGCCAAAACCTTTGCCATCAACTACTGTGCAAAGCTGTGTGCCGAAAGAGAATACAACAACACTGATACATACATTATTTCTGATAGTCAGGCGATGCTATTGACTCTGAAGTCGATGCGCTTCAATTCAAAGCTAGTATAGGAATGCTACCAAATTGTACAAAAATGGCAGATACATACTAACCGCGTTACACTTGTTTGGGTACCTGGAGCAATACTAGCAGCAGACTTGCTAGTCGTTACAAAGTTCATTGGTCCAGAACCGTGCTTTGGATTAACCAAGAGTTCGTTCAAATACGTTATCCAAAGCTGGGAATAGGAACAAAATAAACAACTATGGAGTATGTGCAAAGGTCTACTGCATTCAAAAAAGTTAATAGGCAACTTCCCCGTCTCTCCACTTAAAACAATCGATCTTGAGATAGAGTCCTAAAGATATTAACATGGTGCGTGACAGGACACGGTCCGTTAAGTCACCACGTTAACAAATTAGGCCTTGCTACCTCCGACATATGCAAATTCTGCCACTCGGAGCCAGAAACCATGGAACACATTATCTGAAACTGCTTTAAAGTTGCATGACACAGATACATTAAACTCGGCCAAGAGCGACTAGTACCTCCTCTACCACAAAACATTAGTTCAATCCAGCTAACTAAATTAACTAATTAACTACTGTTAGTGGGCTCGGATTCGATCACATTGCATATTCTGCGGTGACATCGCCGTCATCTGCAATATTACAACATCCGGGTTAAGCGCAATAGATCTCTATGTCGCAGTGCTACTCGAACTAGCTGTTATTAGTTCAGCTTCGCGGCCACCCAAATAAAAAAAAAATACGCAACATATTTTATTTAAAAAAAAATCCAGTTTAAGGAGCTAACATTCGTTTGAGTGTTGGTTGGTCGAGTGGCTAAGTAGTGGGATTTGATCTAGGACTCAGGTCAAAGTGCTTTACATTAAAACAATTAATATCAACAACACTCCAGTTTTTCTAATTAACTAATAGTCAGTCAATGGTGATAAATTGGGCTGATTACCCATATAAATAGTAATCCATTAAATTAAATTGATTATGTCTTCTACTCAACCAGAAAAGAGATTTGTAAGTAATACAAACGAGGAACACTTAAGAACAGCCTACACTGGAGGAATATCAACGGCACAAGAAAAATCGTAAGGTGGTAAATCGTAAACACTTGTCGCTTTTTGATGACCTCCAATTAGGTGCGATATAGGTTGATTTTTTCAGGAAGATTGGAATTTTTTCTTAATTTTTGAATTCTCAGATTCAGAAATACTATCGTATTAGCATATTGAAAGAATATATATCGAACATTTTGGTTCTGAGAAGCTAGAAATGGAAAATGAAAAACGAATATTTTTTGGCTTGGTCGAGTGGGTTTCTTTACAATGGCAAGGTTGAACTTGTAAGGATGATTGCAACTTTTTACATAGTTTTTATATTTCTTGATTTTGAACTATCATGGAAAATATTTTTTTAAAACTAGGAGGCACTAACATTTTGAAGAAATTTACGACAAATAAAATGTACTAGAACATTACGAAAAAATTGTAAAAAGTTAATCACGCATAAATATAAGCATGGGCCATGGATGGAGGTATCAGTTTTTGCTAGTGTGTAAATGATTTACTTATTTTAGATCTACAGTTCCTGATTAGTGATTACCATTGGCAATAATCAGCGGCTTGTGCCATGGTAAGGTAGGATCTTAGGACTTATAGCGGATGAACTCTATGCAGCCAACAGTTTCACTCACAATCTCAGTTATGGAGTATTCCTTGCTTATGTGGAGCTATTGCTTGCTCTGAGAAATGAGCCTCCATGTAACTCTATATGTGGCCTTTAATCATTGAGTAAGACAGACCTACCTGATCGTAGGTCAGTTCATAAAGAACTGGAGAGTATCAAATAAACCCTCCCTGTCGGATCATAGAATGATTCTGTTTGAACTGGATAGTACGAAAGAGGAATCACCCCCATTTCGGAATCCCAGAAACACAAGGTGGGATCAATTTGAGGAGAACCTTACAGATAGTAACTGTTAGAGGGACAGTAAATCTGGAGGTAAATCTGGCAATTACCAAGGCGTTTGAAGCCAGCTGCCCAATTACTAAGGTAAAAGAGCAGAGGGAAGCGCTTTGGTGGAGCAAGGAGTTGTCAAAATTAAGAACAGAAGTACGGAAACTTTTCAATAGAGCAAAGTAATCCGGAAACTGGGAAGAGTATACCAGGATGCTTACCACCTACAATAAGGAAATCAGGAGGACAAAGAGGGGCAGATTCAGAACCTTTTGTGATATCTCGGCAGCGCCTGTAGCGGCTTGGCTGCATAAGGCTTTGACGAAGGACGGTGTCGAGATTATAACTTCGTTGAGAAGGCCGGATGGTACGCATACGGAGAATGAGCAGCAGAGAGTTGCTCTTCTTCTAGAAATACACTTGCCGGCAGGCACAAGCGCGTGTACAGAAGACACGGGTAAGCAAAAAACTAAAAGACCAAGCTCAGAGGACTGGAGGGTGGCTGCCTCACTTTCTACGGAGGAGCGAATTAAGTGGGCCATAGGCACTTTCCAGCCATACAAATCATCAGGAGTGGACGGTATAGTCCCAGCTCTCCTACAGAGGGGGCAGAAGTGGCTGTTACCGCACCTCTTGGGCATATTCAGGAGCAATCTGGCGCTTGGGCAAATTCCAGAACCATGGATAACGGCGAAAGTGATATTTATTCCGAAAGTAGGTAAGAAAGATGTCACTCAGCCGAAGTCTCATAGACCCATTAGTTTAACATCTTTCATGTTAAAGACGATGGAAAAGGTGAGCGACATCTACATACGAACCAAAACCTTGGCGAGATCACCTTTGCACGGGCAGGTCAACGGAAACCGCGCTGTTCACGTTGACGAAAGAATTAGGAGAGGCGGTGGACAACAAAGAAGTTGCTATCTGTGCCTTCCTGGACATTGAAGGAGCATTTGATAACACCTCACATGGAGCGGTCAAGAAGGCTCTAAGTGAGAAAAAGGTTAACAACACCACTATATACTGGATGTGTGAGATGCTGAGAACTAGAGTAGCAGAAACAAAGGTTGGGGATTGCAAAATCAGCCTTGGCACCACTAGGAGACTTATCACCCTTCATGTGGAGTCTAGTGGTGGATGAAATCCTAACTATAAGTAACCAGGGCATTAAATGTCTTGGGTACCGCGCCAGAGGTAAGTTCGAAGAAACACTTTGTAATATAGTACAGAGGGGACTGAATCTGGTAGATACTTGGTGCACATCTGTGGGACTAAAACTCAATCTGAGTAAAACAACGATGGCCAAGAAAAGAAAACTTAACATGAAACACATCATGATGAGGGGCTCCATAACTGAATCTGCACAGGAGTCTAAATATCTAGGAGTAATTCTTGACAGCAAACTCCTGTGGAGAAGCCACATGAAAGCAGTGGTAAACAAAGCCGTAAAAGCTCTAATGGTATGCAAAAACCTTACGGGTAAAACATGGGGGTGCAGCCCAGGTATCATACGGTGGATGTATACCATGATAGTTAGACCAGCCATCACTTACGGAGCGGTTGCATGGAGCAAAAGAGTCCAGCTTAATGCTGGGAAAACTGAATTGGAAAAGGTGCAGAGACTGGCCTGTATATGCATAACGGGGCAATGAAGTCTTGTCCTACCGCGTCAATGGAGATGCTGTTAGGACTGGTTCCGCTCCACTTACAGATTAAGAGCGTAGCTAGGGAAACCATACTGAGATTTAGCAAGGAGGGTATGGGTAAGGGAAAGATCATAAAGTCTAAATATCGGGATAGTCTTTCAAGGGATAATCCCTTGCTTGAGTTTCCTAAAGATGGAATGATTAAGCAGTACAACTTCGATAAGAAATATACATCGCATCGCAGTTGTGCAAAAAAGAGGAGTAGAGCAGTGAATACACTACGTACCATCTGGGTAACGATGTTATCAAATGGTACGCGGATGGGTAAAAAACCGGGGAAGGGGTGGGCGCCGGAGCATTTGCACCGAGCACCGAAAACCAAATACTTTGAGCCCATGGGCACCTACCCCAGCGTTTTCCAGGCTGAGATATGTGCAATAGAAAGATGCGCAAACTTTTACTTAAGAAGGAAATATAAGAATAAGAGAATTGCCATCTTATCAGACAGCCAAGCAGCAATCAATGCGTTACGCTCATACACCATCATATCCAAAATTGTTGGAGACTGTGTGAGCAAGCTAAATAAGCTTGGGAATAGTAACAAAGTAACAGTTTACTGTATACCTGGTCATGCGGGTATCGCAGGTAATGAAGAAGCCGACAAATTAGCAAGACGAGGTGCTTTAACATCGTTTGTTGGCCCGGAGTCCTTTTGTGGACTGGGGACTAAAGCCATCCACGAAAGGATGAGGGAAGCAATTATGACGGATTGGTCCAAAACCTGGAATAACACTGAGGGTCTAAGGCAATCCAAGGAGTTGATTGGATCGTTCAATCAAAAGAGAGCAGTATGCGCTGTAGGTTAAATAGGAATAACCTAAGGAATACTGACAGGACAGGACACTGTAAACTAAGACTTTTGGAAGAAGAGACCCCAGCCCATATTCTCAAAGATTGTGGAGCCTTGATCTACATGAGAAGGTTTCATCTGGGGGAGTGGTACATTGACGGGCATGACCTGCATGGAGGAGGTGCTCTAACTGGGTAGTCACCAGGGAGTAGTAGGGTGGGGTACAATATACCATTTTGGTAGCAGTACAAAATATAACCACCAAATTTTAATCTAATCTAATCTACCTGATCGAGGAATAGGTCACTTGCTGGCATATTGGCAACCTCATTTTGTGTAAAATAATAAAATAGATCATTGAGGAATATTGAGTTGAGTTCTTTTAAATTATATCCTAGTTGATTCCATTTTTTTAATTTTTGACCCAGGAACCTCATGTAGACAGAATAGTTATAGATACATTCTGTAAGTTTACTTTTGGTTCTTAGAGCCTATTTTAAATGGATAAAATTATTTTTTTTTGGAGTGCACAGTGCATATTTTTGGTTTTCCTACATTTATCAATTTCTCAAAAGGTGCGTTCGATTTGACTGAAACAACTGAAAAAACAACAACAATTGCATTCAATTTTTCAGTTGATTCAGTTGCTTCAGTCAAATCGAACACGGCTAAAGTTCGAAAGAAAACAAATAAAAAATTGATTAAAATTTTCTGTTGTTCACGGCAGAGTTAAACTAAACCAAATCTATATGAAAACATAGATAAATAATTTCGAAAAAAGAAAACGATAAAATTCTAATTTTTAAAATTAATATTAAGAAACCGTTAAAATAATTAACATCTGAAACAACTATCTTAACTTAACATACATATATTCATGCATTTTTATAATTCAATCATCAAGCAAATTTCTTTTTTATTTTTTTTTTTTTCGTTTCCCTATAATTAATTTTTAATTAATATTAACAATAAAATATCAAACAAATGCTAATTAAATTAAGACTTTTCAACTAATGCAATCTTTATCTGGCCAACCTTTGTTTTTGTTTTTATTTTTATTTATTAAATAAAAGAAAAACAAAAAAAGTTAAGAAGAAATCAGTGTTTGAAAAAAAAATAATTAACGCATTTCTTTCTTTTTTTCTATTTATCCTTACCTTATTGTAATTAAAATTATTCTTATTAAGATTTGATAGATATGTTGATGAAAGTGTTGTTGTGAGAATATAATTATTTGTTGTTGTTTCAAAAATACTATCATCATCGTTATCCGCGGTTGATACTAAAATTTTGTTAGTTTCTAATTGATTATTTTTTGATGTTGTTGTTAGTAAATGAATTGATTTTTGTGTTGTTGTAGTTGATGATGTTATTTTTGTAATCGGAATTTGTTTTTCCGTTGATAATAATGGTGATACAGAACTTAATGATGATGATTTTAGTTTATGTGTTGTTGGAACAAAAGAGTTTATTGATGATTCTGTAGTTAGTGGAATTGTTTCAATATCAGATTTACTATTGTATTTTTTCCTAGAATTTTCAATATCTTCTATAACATAATCATCCTCTTCACTCATTGGATTCATTTTCTTCGTATTTATCTCAATATCATCTTCTGAGATTGTTTCAAATATTGGTATAACATCTTCTAAAACTTTATCCACTTTTAAATTTTCTTCTAATATATAAGTTTTTTTATGTTTTTCATTTAAAAACTTTTGTATCTCTTCCTCTTCTTCTTTCAACTTATTTGTATTATTTTCAATTGTCTTCGAGATATCTGATTCTAATTTTGATAAACTTTCTTCCATATCATCATCATTAATGAACTTGTTTTTATTGCCACCAACCAGAAGTGTTTGAATTTTCGATGATGTTGTTGATGGGGTTGAGGTTGTTGTTTCGATGTTATTTACATTATTATTGTTAATCGATTTAGAGGTTGTTGTTTTTAATGAATTATGATTATTTTTAATCGAAATTTCAGTTGATTTAGATAAATCGATATGATTGTTATTAATGTTATTACTATTACTATTATCAATGTTTTGCTAAAAAGGAAAAGCGAAGAAAAACAATGGAGAGAAGAAAAAAATAGGTATAAGAGCATAAGTACACACAAAAACTATAAAGGTTGATAGCAAAATTAAAATATGTAAAACGAAAGATGTTTTTTGTAGTTTTTGTATTGCATTTCATTCAATGGAAGAAAAAGCTTTAAAAAATTTTGTTTATTGCGTCTGAAACAAGACTAAATCCTAATCCTTAATCACCGATATTTAGATATGTATACCCAAGTACAAAAACACAGAAATGGGTGGTGGATCGTTGCAAGTAGAAAAAATTGACTATGTTTAAAAACTCTAGCTTCATGGACCATTCTTGATATAATAATGTGTAAAGAGACTATAGACAAAACTTACAGTGAAGTGACATCGACGTAAACCAAGACTAAAGTTTTAATTAATTCCTGATCAACAAAGAAAATATAGTGCAGTTTATCTATTAAAAATTAATCGGTAGCTATCGCCATAACGTTTTTTATTCTACTTCAAATTAACTAAACGAAAAATTTAATAAATATTAAATTATCACAACTTAAAAAGCAGAATGACCCATTTTTGTTGATAAACAAAAAATGAAACACCTTTTTCAACAATTAATTTAAATTTCTTTATACAAACAAAAAACATCCAAAATTTAATTTTTTATTCAAGCTTTTTCTTCCATTTTCAGAAGTAAGTAAATGAACTGAAACAACAATATTATTATGTAACCATCAAAAGTAAAAGTGAGATAATGAATTTAAAATATAACAACAACAAAGTGATATACATTATCACATTTTCTGAATATGATGATAATAATGATAACAAAGATTATGATGACGATGCGATTACAATAGCATAAGATTATTGTTATACGCGGTTGATAATGATAAACTTATACGATTGTTTATACACTCGTAATTCTAATGTATACAAAAATAATAAGTGCACTAATGGGTACACAAAAGTATCTTTATATACAGATAATTTAAATTGTAATTTTGAAAAAAGCATCCTATTGCATAACACAAATTATTTCTTCTAAGCAAAAGATTCAAATTCTAAATACTTTTATAATTTTGAACAAAACTTTAGAATGTAGAACACTAATATTTGTTAAGTTACTCTCTTCTTAAGGTAAATTCTTTGAATAAAATTAATTAAGAAAATTGTGATATTTTGTTTTTGGAATTTAAATCGAAATAGATTTTTTTTTAAATTTATATGGAATGCCATATCCTTTCATGATACTAATTTCCACTGAAGAGTGCTAATAGTATTAGAGCCAAACAGTAGTATTTAACGCTGCTATATATCATTCATTTTGAAAATTCAACGTTTTATTCTATATAGAATTTTCGTTTATTTGCAGCTATCTGATCTATATCATGGACTCGCAAGGAGTCAAGTTTCTTTGAAAACAGCAATTTCGTTGAAAAATGTGTTTGTTAATGTAGCGTGTCAATCATCCGTTGTCGGATCTAAGCTAAGCAAAGGATCCGATCTTTTGTGGAGTTCTTCCGACATATTTAAAAAAAGTCCTTGGTGTGGTCCCCTTTTACAAATAGGGCAGACATAGATGATTCTGTTGTCAATTTTGTTTTTTTATTACTTAGCTAAATTATTGATCTTGGTAAAATCTTTTCTGATTTGTTCAGTGGTGGTGGCGGACGGGTGTTGAATAATTATTTGCATGGATTGTTGCAACTAAAAAGATATTGACGAGCGAGCAACTCGTTGTATGGTTTGACTGGCAGGGTTTTGGTCGCGGTGTGAAGGAGATTTTGATACCATTGCGCGGTGTAGCATTCTGTATTGTTTGTAGTGTCTTCCACGATGTTTGATTCAGATGTGAAAAGCAAACTAGTGGCGCATAGCTTATAATAGGGCGACCACAACATCTAGCATATCATATTTTTTACGGTTCCAAGTCGTGAAGAGTTTTTCTGTTGATATTTCTATTGACAATTCGAGATATCTTTCAACAAGGCATATATCGTGAATATGATGTTTCTTTAATATTGATGCAGGTTGATACCAGAATGCATCATCGGAATACAAGACTATTTTTTCTTTGACTTGTAGTTGGGGCAAACCTGAAATATAAAAAGTGGTCATGATTGATTCAGAACGCCGCCTTGCGGTACTTCTTGTTTAACCTCATATTTTGATTATTGTTCCTCAACTCCAAATACATTTGGGCTCGGATATTATTCAAGAGCCATCTTTTGAGTGTCTGTGGAAGTATTGAGTTGAGAAGATTCAAGTAGTCGCTAACTGTAACTAAAAGGATCGAACACGCATGAAAAAGCCAGAGCGACCAGGACTATATTGCATCTGTCACTGTGTGAAGGGCCGTTGTGGTGCGGTATTCTTTACTAAAACTATATTGGTGATCTTTTGGAATTAGGTGTTTCTGTAGAGTTGGTAGTATGAGTGACTCCATCAGTTTAAGACAAAAGCGAAACTACGTTGCGGTTACTACGGTTTAATAGTTTACCATAAATTTTTGATGTCTGCATTAAAGTAAAGCCGCATTTAGACTATTGCAGAATTCTGCAATATTTCTGCAATGGTAGTGTGTAAAATATTCATTGCAGAAAAGTTTGGCAATGAACTCATTGCAAAACATTACAATGACTCATTGCAATGTTTTGTAATGAGTTCATTGCCAAACTTTTCTGCAATGAATATTTTACACACTACCATTGCACGACTATTGCAGAAATATTGCAGAGTTCTGCAATAGTCTAATTGAGACTTTACGTTGTTGTAGATTTTACTTGCATTTATCTCGTATATGTACGTTGACTAGTTTTTATAACTGCGAATTGCTTGAATCAGTGTCACGTAGTCCTTCTGCCAGTTCTGCTACATCGGGTTACAAAATTACGTTTAATTTTCAAGTAGCTGCCTAAATGAATAAACGTGCATCATTTTTACGAATTTGGTTTTTGAAGAAAAGACAACCGAATTTGACACAAAAGAGGTTGTAGTGACCGAATTTTTTCTTTCAGTGTGGCGAAGAGATTATATATGGTTTTCGTGTTTTTACCAGTTTGTAGTCAATTTATCTTTGAAATTCCTTAATAATTTGGTTTTCAGAAAACAATGAACGTGAAACGATTTGACTTGCATTTAATTACTGATCTTTGAATCGATCATTGATTGCACCGGCAAGTGATGAATCTAAGTATGCTAAGTTTTGATTGATCGATTTGTTTGGATAAATCGATCTTTAGAGGATCATCAGAACGATAGTGGTGGTATGTATATATAAGTCTACCAGCATGATTATAGTTTTCACTTATGTTATAGCAGCGAAAGACTGCTAGTTCAGTTTGTGGGACACTAACGCTAATAACGCGGCCATTTGTGAAATATATTTCAAACGTATATCACCCAAAAAGAATAAGAGAACTGGAAAAAGCCTTTTTGTTCTTTGCCGTGCTTGAACATCGCTAAAAACAAACCCCCCTCGCCTGGGAAGAAACGTGACCTTCCTGAACATTTTCGTCCGATTTCATTGCTGAGTATTTTTTATAAGTTTCTGGAACGTTTAATTTTTAATCGAATTGCTGATAAAATATATGAAAAGATACCTCCTGAACAGGCTGGTTTTCGCCCAGGGTGCAATTGTTGTGATCAGGTGTTGTCCATGACATCTTTGATTGAGTCTGGATTTCAAAATAAACTTAAAACTGGTGTCGTTTGTGTTGATTTATCTGCAGCATATGACAATGTTTGGAGGAAAGGTCTCTTATTTAAGCTAATAAGTGTTATTCCATCACTATCTCTGATAAAGCTCCTCAACAATATGCTTGCTAAAAGAGTTTTTCAAGTTTTTCTTGGTGATAAAACAAGTAGAACCAGAAGACTGAATGATGGTTTGCCGCAAGGTTCAGTTTTGGCACCACTACTTTTTATTCTGTATATATCTGATTTGCCAACTACGATTTCGTTAAACTTATCTATGCGGATGATATTGCTCTGGCTGTTCATCATAATAAATTTAAAGAAATTGATGATCGAATTGATGTCGAAGTACTATGGAATTACTTTAAAAACTGGAGGCTAAAACCAAACATTTCCAAAACTGAAGTAAACATTCACCATTTAACAAACTGCCTTAGTAATTATAAGCCTGAAGTTTTTGTTGATAATATGCAAGTCCAACATAATCCTTTAACTAAATATTTAGGCATTTATCTTGATAGAAGCCTCACATATAAATACCATGAAAATGTAGCGAAGAATTAAAATCTCGAGTAAATATAATACGTAAATATAAAACTTCCATACTTTGAGAACTTCGTCATTAGCATTGGTGTTTTCTGTTGCTGAATATTGTTGTCCTGTTTGGTTAAATAATCACCATACCGATAAAATTGGTGTTGAATTAAACAATGCTATGCGTATAATAACTGGTTGTGTCCACTCAACACCTGTTCCTTGGCTTCATGTGTTGAGTAATATTGCTCCACCTAATATTCAGAGACAAGATCAATTGTGTAGGATTTTGGTCAAAAGTTGCGGATTTACCTCAGCTAATATGTCACCATATTATAATTCATCAACCTCCAAGGCGTTTTTGTTCAAGAAATCCATCTTATGATTCAGGCGCTGTATTAGGGTTCCGTTTTTTATACGGAACACTATTGGTGAGAGTAAAACGAGTTTTTCACATTATAACGATTATCTCGTAAACTATAAATGCTATGGACTTGAAATTTGAGGTGCATATAAAACTAATCTGCTCACATGAAATGACGGATACAAATAAAACTAAAGTGGTTTTCGTTTGGTTTACAGGGGTACGATGTGAGACCTTTGAGAAAATATATTTTTTTATAGAATCAAGTAGGGTATCATATGAAAGGGCTTCATTTCAGTATTCCTTAAAAATTTATTTTGGAATTTTACACTTCACCATTTATTGTATAACTTGGAATAATGACGTTTTTTTCGTGTTTTCTTACCTCAATTAGCTCGGAACCTAACTGATCGAAAATTTTAAAATGTATTTGGAATGATAGAAAAATTAGTACGTTTTTAATAAAAAATATAAAAAAGTGTCATATTCTCATACTTAGATTTATTAAGGGGGTGGATATGAGAAGGGGTAAAATCACTATTTAAAATGGGGTCAAGTGGAGTGTCATTTGAAAGAGGACTTTATTTAGAAAACATAGCAATTGTTTTTAGAATTTTGCAATGCACAGTTTTTGAGTTATGGACAAAAAAGTGCAACTTTCAGACCGTTCCCCCCCCCTACGTTTCGACACTGATTGACAGAAAAATTTGAAAAAATTCATAGAGTTAGGAAATTTAGTAAATTTTGTATGAAAATTATAGCGAGGTCTCAAATAATTATATTTCAGTGTGTTTAGGGGACCGGTGTAAAGAGGATAAAAAAAAAAATTTTTTTGACCCAAGCGAGTGGGGTGTCATTTGAAAGAACACTTAATTTAGAATTTGTTGCAATTTTTTTTAGAATTTTGCGGAGCACAGTTTTTGAGTTATGAACAAAAAAGTGCAAAATTCAGACCGTTCCCCCCCTACGTTTCGACACTGATTGACAGAAAAATTTGAAAAAATTTACAGAGCTATGAAATTTAGTAAATTTTGTATGAAAATTATAGCGAGGTCTCAAATAATTATATTTCTGTGCGTTTAGGGGGCCGGGGTAAAGAGGGTAAAAAAAAATCTTTTTTGACCCAAGCGAGTGAGATGTCATTTAAAAGAGCACCTAATTTATAACTCATTGCAATTTTTTTCAGAACTTTGTGATGTAAAGTTTTTCAGTTATTATCAAAAAAGTGCAAATTTCAGATCGTTTCGCTCCCTACGTTTCGACGATGATTGACAGAAAAGTTTGAATAAATTCGCAGAGACAGGATAATTTGTAAATTTTGAATGAAAATCATAGCAAAGTCTCAAATAACTATATTTCTGTGTGTTTAGGGGATGGGTGTGGGGAGAGTAAAAACCCACTTTTGACCCAAGCGAATGGGGTGTCATATGAAGGAGCACTTAATTTAAGAAACATTACAATTTTTTTAGAACTTAGTGGTGCACAATTTTTGTGTTATTGAAAAAAAATATTTTTAGTATGTAGCCTCTTTACACCCCCTAAATTTCAACACTTGATTGACCGAAAAAATAATCAAATTTAAACCATTTACAAGCTGGTGAATCTTTCTTGAGTTACCATAAACATCTATGGATGAGATTTAACCTAATGTATCATTTTTTGAGTTATTTTTGATCAATGTGGCTTTGATTGTAATTTACTATTGACATTTACGATTAAACATTAATTATTTTGTTATGCGTCTATGTCTGGAAATGTAAAGACATTACAACACAACTTTTTGTCAATAATTTTTGATATTGTGTTCTTTTAAATTCACGGAACCCTTGACGAGCGAATTTTATTCGCACTTGTCTGACTTTTTTTTTAATGGTGATACTTTCAGCATCGTGGATAAATGGAAAAAGTTTTGGTCGTCATCTGCTGTTCTCAATCATAATTTAATTGATAATTGAGATGTAATTCCCGTTGGTTTTGATTTACCTAGAATACTGTGTGTAACTTTGAATCGTATCCGAACTAGACACGGATGTTGTGGTTCCTGTTTATTCAATTGGGGTTTTATTTTGACTTCTGCTTGTGATTATCCAGTTCAATCTATGCACCATATAGTAACCGATTGTCCAATCCGAAGGTTTTCAGGAGGATTGTCAGAACTTAATTTGCTGTCTCCTAATGCTGTAACTTGGCTTGAAAATTTAGATCTAATATTGTAATTATTCTTCAAAATTGAAATTAAGTATTATATGTAATGTAACGTTTTGTAATTTAACTTAAAATATCTATGTTTAAATAAATATCCATACGCAAACAACAACAACTGTTGTTTTTGAGAACTTTACCAGATTTCAAGTTTTAATTGGTGAATTTGATATGTTTGAAAATGAAGGGAATGAAACCTCAGTAGTTAGGAGTTCAAGTGTTTTAACTATTTCGAAACATTTTCAATGTGTCCAATTAATAAATGTTGAAAGCTATCTCTATGTACAAATTAAACAAAACTAACTGTAATGCAGCTTAGACGTCAAAAATGCTCATTTTGATGGTTTGTCACTTAACTATGAATTGAATGCGCCTGAAGCTAGCGTTTGTCGATAATTTAATTCCAAAAATATCTGACTTAATGCAACAAACGATTAAAATTATCCTACTCTACAAATATTTTTGGCCAATAATTCTGTTAAAACAGGTCTAAATATTATTATTATTTATTTATCAACTCATTACAATATTAACATAAAATTTAGAATTACAATTAGTGGTTTACCCAATAGACCTAAAAAATCATCAAACATAAACTAACACAAATTTTATGACCAAAAATTTAATTAAAATTTTGTAATTATATTTTTAACATAGAAGACTTCATTTGTGTTATGCAATAAATTTCTTTTTGTAATCTGTTGATTGTTCGAAAATATCTCCAATAAAACTATATACAATTATAATTTTTTGTTATAAAATTACCATTTCTGCACTCAGTTTTAACTATCTAAATACTGAAATGGTTGATAAGTGATTCTTCTCTATTAATAGCGAAGAAAATTATGGTATGTTTGTACTGTCAGTGAGATATAGGTAAAAAAAGGAATTTGTTGACATATACCATTTAAGTATAAAAATAATTTTGAAATTCGCTGATTGATCAAATGATAACGGTAATTCTATCAAGTTTAAGGGATTAGTACTTTTCCAACCCGTTTAAAAACTGCAAAATAATAGAAAACATGTCTCTTCAAACCTAAATAGATTTAGTGCTATGATAATTCAGTTGAACCATATTCACAATTAACATCAAGTTTTTAGTAAAACAAAATTCAAAGTTTATAGAATTTTACACTCAATTCAATTGAATTGACTATTTCTTTTAGTTTGATTGAACTTTTATGTAGATATTCCTATTATTCCAAGTATTCTTTTGTTCTAAATTCAATTTACTCGATTGAAAACAATTTTTTATTTTTTTCTTATTAAGATTTTGTAATTTTCTAGAACAAGTTTTATTAAATTTTTTTTTCGTATTTTCAATTACAGTAAAACTTTTTCTTTTTGAAATTTTTCGAATTTTTAGGAACTTTAATATTCAGGAAAAGAAAAGTAAAAAGTACAAAAAAGTTTCTTCGATTTAAGTTAAGATGATTTTGAATTTTTTTTATTTGTTGAGTGAAAAGTTATAAAATACAAAAAAAAATTAAAAGGATATTAGAATTAACAGTTTATAAGTAGGCCTAAAAAAGCTCTTCTGATTATTTCAGAAATTCATATTTGTTTAAGGAAAAAAAAATTACTCAAATCAATAAACATATTCTAAAAATCTAAAACCCACAAATCAATTCCCATCGTAAATAAAATTTACATTTTACATACATATTGATTATATTATTTTTACCAGAAAAAGTTTTACTGCTTTCAAATAAATTTCAGTCATCGTATTTATTTTGTTGCCAAAAAATATAAAATTTACAAAAGAAAATATTGGAAAAAAATTAACAACTCAAGAAATAGAAAAAAAAAAGAAAAGAAAAGTTAGCAACAAAAACAAAACAACAATTTTCTCTGTTTTTAAATTTTCTTTTCTTTTTTTGAGTTAGTATATAAGAATCAAAGTATATTTATAAAAAAAAAACTTAAGAAAATTTCTCGTCTGTGTTTTCATTCTATTGAAAATTTATCCCTTTTACATTGTGTTTGGATTTTGTTGCTTTTTTAGTCGAACACAACATTTGTATATTTATAAATAAAATATTTACAATTATTATGAAATAGAAAATGTCTTTTGTACAGAAAATATAAAATTTCGGTTTAAAAAAGAATTTCAATGAAATAGCTCTTACCGTTAAACCATGATGATGTCGATGTTTTATTACTGTTGGTTCCGTAATCGTTCCTGTGTCTTCTTTTTCGTCGATGAATCTAGGAAAAACAAGCAAGAAAAATTAGGTTTTGGAAAATTTGATGTGATTATTTCGATCGTTTTGAATTGAATAAATTGAACTTAGCCCGGTTTGTGGTTGCCGTTACAATAAAATAATGATAATCAATATCCTGGTTTTCTGTTTTTATCAAACTTAATCAGGAATGAGGAAAATAATTTGATAAAATGAAAATACTTGCAGTATTTTTACACAAACGGTATTCCAACTTTTTAGCGAAATGAGGACAAGAGCTCTTGGAAACAGTTTATTTCTTTTGTCAAGCATTTTAAGAAAAGTAATCAGTCAGATTATAAATATGAGATAAAGAGATAATGTAGAAATCGTACTTTAGATGGTGGGGTTAGGTCAGAGTTCAGTCGTTCGACATTTGAGAAGTGTGTTATATAGGAAAAGCACAGGTTCTTACAATCACGCACACATATTATAGGCAATATAACAATAAGCTTTTATAAAAATCAGTATTAATAATATTTTAAAAACCGAGAGATTCAAAAGGGCGTGAAAAAGCATCATTGCAAATTAACGGAATAGAGAACAAAGACGTTACAGTAAAAATAGTAGGCAAGTAACTTACGAGTCTGCGTCTTCTTCTTCATCGTAGTCGTAGTATTCATCTTCTTCGTCTTCCCCAGATCCTTCGTAATTTACATCTCTTCGATACCGTTGCACTCTAATAATGAAAAAATAAAAAGATTAAAATAATTCTATGAAACGAACAAGTTTAACGTACCTATTACTATTTAAAGGCTTCGACCAAATCGCCCACAAACCAAACTCCAATCCTGAAATATCATCAATTGTTCCATCCACCATTTGTTTTGCGATTTGATTTGCAATCAGTTGTCCAACTGGAAATATTGTCTTTTCACAACCAATCTATAAAAAATCACAAAATCAATGAAAAAATTAATCGACTGAACTAGAAAAAAATTATCAGAAATAATATTAACTTACCATGAACTGTAAACGTCCTAAATGTTTGTTATTTCCACCATTTAAACGAATCAAACCACGTCTTGATGACAATTGTGTCATTTCAAATATTTCTTTTCTTGACACATTATCAAGACTTATAAAATTCTAGAAGAAAGTAAAATGAATGATTATTTAGGGAATTATTTTATGTTATTTGCTATCAAAAATTTATATTTTTGTTGTAAAATAAAATTTAATTAAAAATCAAATAAAAACGTTCTAACAAATTTGCTAATTTAATGCTTTAATTCATGCTTTAATTTAATTAATAGTTTATTTTTCCTTAAATGTAAAAACTTTAGGGAAATGCAATTGTATTTTTTTTTCGTTTTGAGCGTTATTTGTTTTTAATTTGTTTCATCGGCTTTGTAGAAATAAATTAACGGTATATAGTCCAGTCAATAAAGCGGGGAAATGACCGAATAAAAAAGGTTCTTTTTGGAAGATGGATCAAAAAAATTTGTTTTGCATTAGCTTCTATGAGTCCCCTAGGCCATTGTGAGCAAGCGAAGTGATTAGCCCTCCCCCCAACACCCCCAAAACTCAAAATTAACCCCTTTTCCACGCTCCATTTTTTAAAACATTGCAAAATATAGTAAAAGTGAAAATTAAGGACTGAAAATGCCCCCTATTTGGTTTTCGGGGTCGCTGATCACGAATCTGTCATTAGTTTTCCGATAAATATACATGGGGAGCGGGAAATCAGAAATTTGGTTATAGTTCCGACTTTTTACTGATTTTTTTAGCGTTGTCGAATTGAGCTCGATGACGTTTCTAATGTAAAGAAGTAAAAATCCAGGAAAATTTCGGAAAACTGAAAAATCTGGCATAGGAAAATTTCAAATTTTGGCGAAATGAGCATGATGCAGGTCATTATATAGGTTTTTCAGGTCGCTGATCATGAATCTGCCATTAGTTTTCCGGAAAACCCACAAGGGGAGCGGGAAATCGGAAAATTTGGTTAATTTTCCGACTTTTTACTGCTTTTTATTAGCGTTGTCGAATTGAGCTCGAACCTGAAGTTGAATAATGAAGTTTCTAATGTAAAGAAGTAAAAATCCAGGGAAATTTCGGAAAACGACGAATGGTCCAAAATCCTCCTGTTGTAAATTTCTTGTACTCATCTTCATTCATGATATTTTTTAAATTTTGCATATCTTGCAAATATATCTGTGCTGATTTTGCATACGGCATATGACCAGCTGAATGGAAGAAAGGTATCATCAGTTCAATAGTACGGAGAAGCAAATTCCAATCTGCTGATTTGTCCGTGTTTTTTCAGTTGTTTCAGTCAAATCGAACGCACCTAATATGTATTATTAAAGTTTAATTTATTTAATTTGCTTTTTACACAGTTGTAACACAATGGCTAACGACAGTTTTCTGCAAGTTTTGGTTCTCTTGTCATAATTAAATTATGAAGGACACAAATTGCACGAGTTATTTTAGTTGCTTTTCGGGAGTGACTAGCATTTTATTCTCCAATACATTAAACCTTTTCACCATAATTCCAAATGCACACTCCACAATCCGTCGTGCACGGGACTGACGATAGTTGTAAATTCGTTTTTCATTAGAAAAGTTTCTTCGAGGAAAACCTCATTAAATTGAGTAAAAGAGGGTAGGCCTCATCGCAAACAAAAACAAAAGTAAAATCTTCGTTAATATTTGGATCAATTTTTTTTGGCGCGGGCAAATCCAATTTTTCGTCAATTAATTGTTTACCTAAATCAAAAATGTGATTCCTTGAACATCCCATTATCACTAGAGCGACAATAATCTCCAATATCTCACACGACAAACTTTGCATGCGCTTCTAAAACTGTTTGAAGCACTATTGAATGAAAGCTCTTATAATTATAGTACTCCGATCCATTCCATATATCATTAAAATCATTGGCTATTTTAATCCAATCACTTTGTTTGGCCGTGGCAAATAAATAGGTGATAGTAATTTCCATATAGCTGAACATATATCGTCAACAATTATTCCTATAATGGTAGGAAAATAGAAACCTACGTTTTAGCCTACGAAAATAAAATGGTAGTCATCATCAATAATATCCAAAATGTAATCAATTGTTTTAGGACTTAAACGTGTAAAATTTTGGAACTTTAACTCGCCATAACGAAGTTCACTCAAGTTTTTAATTAAATTATTTTTTGTACGTTTTGTATTTAATGGAGGAACCCACATTTTCTTTTGTTTCACTACGTTACATATTGTTAGATAGAATGCCATAAAATCGGGACAGCAACGTCTTCTTCATCAGAAGACATGGCGATGACTAATTATATGATTTGACTAGTTTTGCTTTTTTGTTGTGTGATCAATGCTGTTTTATCATGACTGAGATAGACTCAAAAAAAATGACATAAACTGACTGAAGCAGTTTTGCTTTTCTAGTGTGCGCTCGCCCTTAGAGAATGAAACAGTAAAAAATGTGTTCGCAGAATAAAATTCAACTTAAGAAATACACTAGAATTAAAAATTGAATAAAAACAGAAAATTCTAGCTTAAGTAAGGTTAGAGCCGTGAGTGCAAACAGAGATAGGCGATTACTCTTTTATTAATGGTCGCCACCATAACTGGTCCTACTATCTAAGTATCCTTTACTAAGTACCCTTATCGATACACCATTTCCGTATCAATATCACACTCAAAAGTTAAGTATAAAGTTTACTCCAATTTTTTTAACTTCATTCTCAAGAACCAAGTTTCACGCTCTATCGAGTAATTCTCACGTTTGAGTATATTTCTTATTTCTCTAAGGAGAGTTACACTATCAAAAATTATCGCTTTTAAATGTATCAATAACATGCCAATTGCCATCCCTAAACAACTATGCATAAATAAATTACTTTTACAATTCACATCCTTAAATTTTATATACCAAAAACACTTACTTTAATCAAAACTATGAAATCAAAAAAAAATCTATGTTCCAACTTACTTTTGGTATCGCAAAAAAGTTTGATAATTTATTTACAGCTTTTTCCTTTTTCTTAGCGATTACATCGTTCCATGTATGTGAACGTAAAACAAACGATAACAGAATTTTAGTTTCTTCTCGACCACATTTTGCGATTTCCTTTAATATTTATGAAAATGAAAAATTAAATTAATTTTATAAAGAAAACTAAGCTTGTATGCTAAAGTTTTCATCGTATATTTATTTACCTTTTCGTAGCTTCTGTGCTGAAGGGTTTCCGCGGTTTCTGTGGTTGGTTCATTAAATACTAACTGAAAATAAAGAAAAACAAAATAATCAATATTTATAAATTTATGTAATTACGTTTTTTCGTACAGTTTATTACCAAAAATAAATAGTCAATCGAATGATTATGATCAGACAATAAACCATACAATTTATTATAATTAATAATATAAATTAAAGTGATTTATATTCTATATGTTTGAAAAGGTTGAGAAGTAGTCCGTTTCAATCATTCTGTAGGCATCTTAAGGAAAATTCAAACATATTAGACATTCTTATTCGTGGTATCTGAGTATATGTCCAGTCAATTATCAACCCATCTATGGTCACCTTTAGTTTTGAATCATTTTAGATGTAATAAATGTGTTATGATAGTTATCGTTCCATGTAAATGAAACGATGAATAAATAAGTGAAATAAAATTATGACAGTTTAATTAAAAACTTTTACATCAAAAAACATCAATACAACTAATGTTCAGGAATTTAATTAAGATGATAATAACGTTACGATAACGAACATGAAAAATGTAATTGGAATTTTAGTGCATATCAGATTTAAGATTCGGGTTTAAGGAGTTAACTTTGTTTTCGAACTCGCTATCATTAATACATGAAAAGCCGTTTAAAATAATTAACTATTCCAGTTAAACATTTTTTACTTTATATTACTACTTTTATTTATATTTACTACTTGACTTTATATATTATAAGTAATTACTCCAATTTCATTTTCCAAACTCGCTACACACAATGAAACCAAACAAAAACTCTCGTTTTGAAAAAAAATAGGAAATGGGGTTGCATTTTGTTTTTCGCAAAATAAAATAATGAATATATTAAATTCATATCATATATTGGATATTTTGTTGTATATCGTCATTTATTATACTGACCAAATTCATATTTCTCAAGCGTTATATATACATATGTATATTAAAATCACAAAATTTCCGTATTGAAGCGTCCAATTTCCTTTTTTCCAACTAGTTGGAGTTTCGGTTTTTTATTACTTTAGTAAAATATATTCGTTTGCATAAATATTGTCAATATATGAATATATAATATTCAAGTTGCGAAAATTTTTATTGCCAAGGTTCACAAAAATATAATGTGGTGTGAATTTCAATGCCATCGAATTATATAACCGCAGAACAAACTTGATAAACGTCTCTTTGAGCTGATCGTACACAAATTTAAATTGATTCTAATTTATTTCGAACGAAAGTAAAAACTTTTCTGCTTTTTACTCTTATTCAATTTTTCGTTATTCAAATCAAATGAGCGAGCACCATTTCTATATATGAATACAAATATTAATTGTTCTTAATTTAATTATTAAAAGTAAATCTTCCGTGAAAATGAAAAAAAATTACCAATTGGAGCATTACGAAATATTTAATTAAAAATTAATTTTATTTATGATTATTTTAAAGCGACTTAAATTTAGGTAAAGTAAAATAATTTTTATAATAATTGTAATTGAATATTTATTGTTAGTTAGTTAATAGTGGTTTTTGGAATGATGCACTTCGAGTCTATTGAGTATTGTGATATTTCGACCCAACGCCTATCAACACTTATCACGTAATCTTTATATCACTAACTATCCTTATATCACTAACTCCTTATATCACTAGCACTCCTAATATCACTAACGTTAATTCTCCACTCAAATATTAAAATATGAAGGGGTTGAAATCTCAAGGCTCTGATATATCAAGACTTCGGTTTCGGCAAAATAATTTTATGAGGACATGGTTTTTAGTTTTGGTCAGCGATGTATATCAAACATAAAACTCTTTGTGAAGGTACAAGAATTTGTTTATCTCTGTTAAGAAATTTATTAAAAAACTAACACGAAACATCAATACGTGGCGGGAAAATGATAAGAGATCATAAATTCAAATATTCAAAATTCTAAAAATATTCCAAAAATTATTACAAAATCAAAGATTAATATTTTTTTCAAAAATTCTTAAAAATATTTCAAAAAGTATAACAAAATCAAAAATTGAAACTTTTTTCAAAATTCCAAAAATATGCCAAAAATTAGAATAAAATCAAATATTTAAACTTTTTCTAAATTCTAATTATATTCCGAAAATTCTTACAAATTGAAAAATTCTTGAACTTTTCTCTTGAAAATTCTTGAAAAATAATTGAACTTTTTCCAATATTCTAAAAATATTGCAAAAATTATAACAATATCAAATATTGAAACTTTTTTCAAAATTCCAAAAATTATAATAAAATCGAAAATTTAAAATTTTTCAAAATTCTAAAAATATTCCAAAAATTCTTTAAAATCAAAAATTAAAACTTTTTGCAAAATTCCAAAAATATTTCAAAATTTATTACAATATCAATAATACAACTTTTTTCAAAATTCTAAAATATTTCAAAAACTATAACAAATTCAAAAATGTCCATGTCCAATTTCATGTTCAATTACATTTACGTCACACAAACAACTAAATTTTTTTTTCCAAAAAATTGGCTAAAAAATTAACGAAATCATTTTTTGACATACTTGACAATATTTTTTTGACAAATTTATAATGTCATAATTCTCTATAATAATAATAAATTTTATGCAATACAAATAATTAATTTTATTTTTTCCAAAAAATTGGCTAAAAAAATAAATAAAAAATGTTTCTTTTCTTTCTTTTCTTACCAAGTATGTCACTTGACAACATTTTTTTGACAAACCTATAATGCCATAATTCTCAATAATAATAATAAAAATTTCATGTCATACAAATAATTAATTTTATTTTTTTCCAAAAAATTGGGTAAAATAATAAATAAAACTTTCTTTTGACACATTTGACAACATTTTTTTTTGACAAACTTCTAATGCAATAATCTAGTTTTTGATCTCACATACCAATACCAATCCCGACCATCAAGATTTCTTCACATTTTTTTTTCCTACTCATTATCACTTACAATGAACGTTTTCTAAGCAAAAAATATGAATATTTCCTTGTTTTGACTTTGACACACTTGACGATTTTTTTTCCTTCCGGTACAGTTATCAAACACATCGTCCTTTCGGATCTGCCCATTGAGTATACCAATTTTTAGAAAAAAAATTTTTGAAATCCCTCCAGCAGTTTTCTAGATTTCATAGGTAATAACGGACGGTCAGCCAGACGGCCGGCAGACAGACATACATTTCTTGTTTTGCTTTTTTAGAATCAGGAGGTCCTAAAACGTCGAGAAATGCCAAAAAAGTGGGGGTAAGAATTTCACTTTTGGCTCATGAATGTAATACTTAGGTCTTTCAGACCGAAGTAATAAATTTTATGGTTGGTTCAAATCTCAAAAAAAAATTATTGGAATTCGACCCCTGGACATGAAGAGTGAGTGCTTTAATCAATTGATGAACCTACATTTATTTTTAATTGCTATTTTATTTGATTTATTGTTGAAAAGTATCAAACCACTCAACGCGAATATTGATTTTAACATGTTTGAAAACCTAATAATGCAGCACAGTTTTTTTTCTCCCGCAAGATATCAAAAACACAAACTAAGATATTTTTTTGGTTTGGTTGTTTTCCTGGTTGCAGTTCCCTTGCCACCAATGTAACTGAATGCTCAATAACCTTCTTTTATATTGACAAATCGGAAACATTATCCAAACCGAAATCCAAAGACATCACATTACCAAAGAAGCAAAACAACTCGATACTGTTCTGCAAAGGATATTTAATTGGAAACCAAATATTAGGCGCAAACACGGAAAGCACCGCTGCCGCTTTACTTTTGTAAGGAAGCCATGGATAAAAGATAGAAACTAGCATCAAATATCATATAACAAATAGAATTAGACGTCTGTGTGTTCAAATCTATTCTGGTATACAGGGTGATCATCTTGTAGGCGACACATTCTACTGTGGATAACCTTCAAACAATGGAAACATTTCAAATTATGCATATCAAGATGGTAACATTGTGAACATTGTTACTCAGATATTAGAGGTCGTTATTTACTTTTAACCTCTTATAGATATGGCAGGTAAACTGAACCAGAAACATCCAACTTATAGTTTTCTGACTCAGCGCAACATCACAGTCCAAATAGGGTCAATTTGGACACTACAATAACTGTCCAAATTCAAAAACCATACAACATTGATTCGTATATCGTTGAATAAAATATTTATTTAGCACTTGTTATATACGCACGTTAATATAAATAAAAATATAAATAAAAGATTTAATTTTATTTTTCTATTTTGCGTCTAAAATAAAGTCATTTCGATACCCAAATGCGTATCGAAATGGCCTTCATTAAGATACGCAAAGTTTTGTTTTTCAAGGTTGGTCACATTGGTCATACAAACGTCAGTGAAAGTTAAAACGAATAATTATATAAATAAAATTATTCTTATTAATTAATCTTATTATTAAAAAATAATCTAAATTAGTGTTAAATATTTTAATTAATTAAAATAATTAGTAATAATAACAAAATATCAAATTGACTATATTTTAATAAAATACAAATTTTATGAAAGCTAGTTTTGCAACAAAAAATATATAGAAATATGATGAAACGCAGAGCTTACTATTTTGAATTGAAATTTTTAGAAATTTTCTTTAAAACATTAAAACATAAAAAATATTTTCTAAAATTTCAAGACAAAAAATGCAAAATAGAAAAAATAGTATAAAAAACTCGTTTCATAAAACGTTTTATCGCACTTATCCTTTAGAAAACTCCCCGCTGCGCGGGTCGTTTTCTAAACAGATTGCGTGCGATAAAATCGTCGATTATGAAACTAGTTTCTTAATATACTATATTATGATCATTCAATATATTTCGTCTTTTTAGGATATCCTCAGGAGTAATGAGATTACTCCCGAGGATGTCCTAAAAAGACGAACACCCCAATTACTGAAGTCGTGTCACATCCGGTGGCATGACTATAGTCATGTCACGTCGCTTACAAATTGGTATTATTAAAGTCGATAAAAACGGTCTCGACTAAAACTAAAAATTCTGAAACTAGAAAACTTCAAAACTAACAAAATCTTACATTTTACGTTCTTCAAATTCACAAAAACAATTAAATACGTTTGAAAAAATTATTGTCACATGAAAAATTAAGGCGACTAAAATGTCATTTAAAGTGACATCTTACGTATAAAATGACTTGAGGCGTAAAAAACGACTTCAACAATACGAAAATTCATGCCATGTGACTTTAGTCATGTAAAGTGACATGACTTGCCTTCGGTAAACGGGGTAGAAATATAGTGATATAAAAATAGTGAAATACAGTGATCATAAAAATAAAATTAAATCTTTTATTAAACGGAACACTTTCGGTGAGACTTCGATGTGTTCTTGTATTAAAATCGATTATCTTATAAACTATAAATCCTATGGACCTGAAATTTAAGTTGCGTATAAAACTTACCTGTCCTCTGAAGATGACGGATACAAAAAAAAATAAAGTTGTTTCCGTTTGTGTAACGGGGCTGCGATGAAAGGCCTTTAAGAAAATACTTTTTTAGCGACTTAAGTAGGGTATCATATGAAAGGGCTTGAATTCAGTATCCTTTAAAATTTTATTTTAGAATTTTTGATTACACAGTTTTTTGAATAACATGGAATAATAATAATAATAAAAAAATCCCAAAGAAATTGAATAATAACGTTTTTTCATGTTTTATTTTCCCACTTAGTTCCAAACCCATTTAATAAAAAACCTTCAAAAGACTTTGAATAAATAGAAAAAGTGGTAACTTTTGAACGAAAAATATAACGAAGTGTAAAATACTCATAATCGTATTTGCTAAGGGGGTGGGAATCAGAAATGGGAAAAACACAATTTAAAACCCAGGCATGTGAGATATCATATGAAAGAGCTCTTAATTTGAAAAACATTGTAATTTTTTCTATAATTTTGCGATGCAGCTTTTGAATTATTGTCAAAAAAGTGAAACAAAAAGTTGGTCCCCTCCCTTGGGTTTCGAGCTTAATATTGACAAACAAGTTTGAAAAATTTCACAAAGAAAGGAAATTTGTTAAACTCTGAACGAAAACTATGGCGAAGTTTCAAATAATCACTTTTCCGTATTTTGAGGGGGTGAGATTGGGAAAGGGTGAAAAAAATCTTTTTTGAAACAAACGAGTTGGGTATCATATGAAAGAGCACTTAATTTAAGAAACATTACAATTTTTTTTAGAATTTTGCAATGCAGTTTTTGAGTTATTATCAAAAAAGTGCAGCAAAAAGTTGGTCCCCCTCCCCTACGTTTTTTCGTTGATTGACAGAAAAATTTGAAAAAACTCATAGAGACAGGAAATTTGACAAACCCGTAACGAAAAATATAGCGAAGTCTTAAATAATTTTATTTCCATATATTTAGGGGATGGGAGTGGGGAAGGGTGAAAAAAAGGTTTTTCTATTTTGCGTCTAAAATAAAGTCATTTCGATACCCAAATGCGTATCGAAATGGCCTTCATTAAGATACGCAAAGTTTTGTTTTTCAAGGTTGGTCACATTGGTCATACAAACGTCAGTGAAAGTTAAAACGAATAATTATATAAATAAAATTATTCTTATTAATTAATCTTATTATTAAAAAATAATCTAAATTAGTGTTAAATATTTTAATTAATTAAAATAATTAGTAATAATAACAAAATATCAAATTGACTATATTTTAATAAAATACACATTTTATGAAAGCTAGTTTTGCAACAAAAAAATATATAGAAATATGATGAAACGCAGAGCTTACTATTTTGAATTGAAATTTTTAGAAATTTTCTTTAAAACATTAAAACATAAAAATTTTTTTATAATTTCAAGACAAAAAATGCAAAATAGAAAAAATAGTATAAAAAACTCGTTTCATAAGACGTTTTATCGCACTTATCCATTAGAAAACTCCCCGCTGCGCGGGTCGTTTTCTAAACAGATTGCGTGCGATAAAATCGTCGATTATGAAACTAGTTTCTTAATATACTATTTTTGACCCAAATGAGTGGGGGGGGGTGTCATATGAAAGAACGCCAAATTTCAGAAACATTGTGATTTTTTATTAGAATTTTTCAGTATACAGTTTTTGAATTATTGTCAAAAAAGTGCAACAAAAAGATGTTCCCCCCTACGTTTCGACGTTGATTTACAGAAAAATTTGAACAAATTTATAGAGATAGGAAGTTCGCTAAATCTTGAACGGAAACTATAGCGAAGTGTCACAAAATTATTTTTCTATATTTTGAGGGGGTGAGATTAGGGAAGGGCAAAACAAATTTTTTTTGATCAAAATGAGTGGGATGTCAAATGAAAGAAAACAAAATTTAAGGAACATTGTAATTTTTTTTAACAATTTTGCGGTGCACAAGTTTTCGAATTATAGTCAAAAACAGTGCAAAAGAAAGTTGGTTTTCACCCCTACATCGACAGAAAAAAACTGAAAAACTGAGATTTGATAAACTCTGAACATAAACTACAGTGAAGTGTCACAAAACTATTTTTCTCTATTTGGAGCGGTTGAGAGTGAGGAAGGGTGAAAAAAGCTTTTTTGACCCAAATGAAAGGGATGTCATATGAAAGAGCACCTTATTTAAGAAATTCTGCAATTTTTTCAAAATTTTGGGATGCACAGTTTTTGAATTGTTATTTGAATTAATAATGTTTATTTTCCAATATAAATCATTTACAAATTGGTGTAACTGAATCGCTCTTAAGTTACCTTATACTGATTTTGCTAATATTTAACGAGATGTAACATTTTGTTTATAATCTTATATATTAATACGCTAACCCAAAATTTTGTGGAGCCTAAGGCTTTTTTATTCGAATTTTGATTGATTTCAAATTTTCAGTGCTAACTGATATTACTGTAACCTAGGTCTGGGATTGGGATTTTTCGGATCATAAATAAAAAAGTTATTATATACGAAAAACTTTTTATATACATATGCATTATAAGTTTACACACATACAAAAACGAAATTAAATTTAAAACTTAAAAATTTATTTTATTTTTTTATATTTTCTTTTTTATATATTCTTTGGTAGATGCAATTTCATTTTAGTCTTCTTATGTCTTCGTACATGGAAGGTTCGATCGAGTCGTCGGAATAAAAGACATTTTATGCGTAATAATGTTGATTTTATGAATGATGAAATTTATTTTTTTATATTTTCTGTTGTATATATTCTTTGGTAGTGGGTAATAATAAACGTATCGTATGCGTAGCATATTAGTAAAATAGATATTCTAATCAAATTTCAGTGTATTTACAAGTTGTATTTTATTTTTTAGTTTTCGTATGTACACTGACGTGAATGCATGTGAATAATTTTGTCCTGTTCTTCATTTTAATTTTTAGAAATGCCAAAGTATGTGAAGTTTTTCTTATGCGTGAGATTTGTTCGTTCTTTTAAATGAATGCATGAATTTTGTGAAAGACCTGAGAATGTTACTGCTGATGGTGTTTGTTAAATTTGTCAGATGATGCAATGCTGGTTGTATTTTATTTTTTATTTTTTTTA
This sequence comes from Diogma glabrata, assembly GCA_963693315.1. Taxonomy (NCBI): domain Eukaryota; kingdom Metazoa; phylum Arthropoda; class Insecta; order Diptera; family Cylindrotomidae; genus Diogma; species Diogma glabrata. Next base: position 457,230,079 of record OY856186.1, on the reverse strand, counting down.
TGTACACTGACGTGAATGCATGTGAATAATTTGGATCTGTTCTTCATTTTAATTTTTGGAAATGCCAATGTATGTGAAGTTTTTCTTATGCGTGAGATTTGTTCGTTCTTTTAAATCAATGCATGAATTTTGTGAAAGACCTGAGAATGTTACTGCTGATGTGTTTGTTAAATTTGTCAGATGATGCAATGCTGGTTGTATTTTATATTTTAGTTTTCTTATGTACACTGACGTGAATGCATGTGAATAATTTTGTTCTGTTCTTCATTTTAATTTTTAGAAATGCCAATGTATGTGAAGTTTTTCTTATGCGTGAGATTTGTTCGTTCTTTTAAATCAATGCATGAATTTTGTGAAAGACCTGAGAATGTTACTGCTGATGTGTTTGTTAAATTTGTCAGATGATGCAATGCTGGTTGTATTTTATTTTTTAGTTTTCTTATGTACACTGACGTGAATGCATGTGAATAATTTTGTTCTGTTCTTCATTTTAATTTTTAGAAATGCCAATGTACGTGAAGTTTTTCTTATGCGTGAGATTTGTTCGTTCTTTTAAATCAATGCATGAATTTTGTGAAAGACCTGAGAATGTTACTGCTGATGTGTTTGTTGAATTTGTCAGATGAAGATAGAATTGATGGAAATGAAATGATTCATAAATTTATGTATGTACTGAAATCTGTGATCCCATTCTTTTTCCTAAATTACATGAATATGTGAAACGTCATATGATACTTGGACCATGTGGTGCTCTAAATCCTGTTAGTATGAGAGATGGTAAATGTAGTAAGAATTTTCCAAAACCTTTTTCTGAAAATACTAAAGAATCTGTGAATGGTTATCCTTTGTATCGTCGACGTGATAATGGTATGAGTATTCATGTACATGGTGCATCTCTTGATACTAGATACTAGGAGGGCCCGGCGTGCTTCGCTACGCTTATAAATAAAGTTTTTGCGTAGACATTTTGTTGACGTAGAAGCAATGATTTCAAAAAGGGGAAATGAGAAATGCTAGAATATAATTTTTAATTTTTCTTTTTAAATATATGAATGAAAAATAATCAGAACTCTAGCTGATCAGTTCGGATATATGAAAAATTAGCGATCAAATAAGTTTTCAAGTAAGCTTAGAGATCAAAGTAAGTTAGAGATCAAACTTATTTGATCGCTAATTTTTCATATATCCGAACTGATCAGCTAGAGTTCTGATTATTTTTCATTCATATATTTAAAAAGAAAAATTAAAAATTATATGCTAGCATTTCTCATTACCCCTTTTTGAAATCATTGCTTCTACGTCAACAAAATGTCTACGCAAAAACTTTATTTATAAGCGTAGCGAAGCACGACGGGCCCTCCTAGTTTGGATCAATTTTCAAGTGACATTGCTATTGACATTTAAAAGGAACAAATCATTTTTGTTTTTCTGGCAATATAAAATCTCTACGACATACTTTTATGTAAATTATTTTTGTCAGTTGGTTCTTCTACATTCACGGAACCCTCGGCGAGCGAATTTTATTCGTACTTGACCGACTTTTTTTTAAATTTATATAAACGGGCGTATAAAACAAGCACGAAACAAATATGTTAAACAATAAATGAAATTCGACCACACTTAATTATTTAAGTGCATGATGCTATGGTTACCTGATATTAAAGTTTTTATGTGGGTTAGACTCATTTAAAAACCAACATGGAAAGATGTTTAAAATGCAATGATATATGATTGAACGCAAATATTTGGATGTGAAAAACGCCGATAAAGCTTTTGCACAATTTGCATGTTTGAAGAAAAGTTTAATGAAGCATCACAACTATCTGCATCGTCTACTTGAACATAATAGATAATTTTTTTTCGTCATTTACTGATCGATCGCTACTGTGTAAAGTAATTGGCGACAATAATTGAATCCGCTTTAAAAATTCCATCAAGTAAAGAACCCAACGAAAAAGTATTTTCTCATATAAACGACATTTGGACCCCATAAAAAAGAGCAAAAAGAGCTAAAAATTAAAAACGTCCGCCCTCTTGTTTTGGTCAAGTTCAACTGGCAAGAAAAACGTTCTGAGTATCACAACAAAATCAAGAATGCCAAAAGCTTTTTAGACAAAATACGTCAGGTGGAGAAATACTGTGTAACGAGAGAATATTTGTTCAATTCTCCGGATACCAAGGTGGACGAAACAGTTGAAGGTGGCAGTTCTGATTAGTTTAGCGACGAATTTCACGTGATTTTCAAATAATATTTTTTTTATTCGCCTACATATTAAAGTGTTACTTTATTACTGTGATTTGCGGCCTTAAAGTGTCACTTTTTAACTATTTATTTTGTTGTCATAGTTACGTCCAAAAAAGTAAAAAGCATTTGTATTTGTTTAAATTCTATGAAAAATAGAATTTTTATCAAAGCAATCCTTAAATTCAAAATTTCATTATCCAATTAAAATAGTTGTTATCATTTGTTGTCATGGCTATACAATAATTTGGAAAAAAATAAAAAATATTTTGTCAAAGGTTACTTGTTCCACATATTTTTATTTTAACATTTATGCAAATTTATAATTTTATATTAGAATAAACAAATTTTTTTAAAATATTTTGCTTGCGGCGAATAAAAAATAGTATATGATGCATGGACGTAAGCTATTTTGGACTTAATGTGGTTGCAAATCTCGGCTAGCGCCTCGATTTGCAAACTCCACATCCGTCCAAAATCTTTAGCTTTACGTCCTAGCATCATAATGTACTATTTCCGTAATTTTTTAGTAACTACCATGACTTGTCTCAAAATAAAGTTACCATATACGTATTTCAAAAACTGTGGTTTCTTCGACAATAGTATATTTCAAAACTGGTAAGTGGCATAGCTTTCGAAATACGTATATAGTAAATAAAACCCTTAGTGAACAAGAAATTGGCGCTTTAAATTCATCATTGAAATTTATTGATCAAATCACATCACATATGTTTTCAAAAAGTATTTAAAACACTTTGTAAACAATTTTGGCGGAGGAGGATAAATTATATTCAGACTACGTCTTAAAGTGGATCGTATGTTACAGATCGTTTTGTACAAATTATCTGGATCCCTTAAACCTGTATAGTACTGCGGTATTAATAACCAAGAGGGCTTCCATAATCTATTTCTCTCGAGTTACCCATCATAGGCCATGACCCTGTCTTTAACTGTAAAACATCTTGATTGAAAACCAATAACTCAACAAATTTCGGATGCGGGATCAAAGAACTTACATTTTACATGCCAAAGTTCTATGCAAGAAACCATGGACCGACCTACATTAAAAAACTTGTATTTACATTTTTGTTTTATTGACATTCATGCGTAGTTCAGGAACTAAATTTTGGCAAAAGATTTCAGTGAAAACTTCGTATCTAAATCTGCTTGACTGTTTCAGGCACCATGTTCAACTAAGTTTAATTGACATGATAACACAAATAAACATATCAAAAATAAGAATAAACGCTTGAAATACAAGTGATGAACAAACTTAACTTTCGTTTGAGAGTGTAATTTGCTGTCTGGCAACCTTAAAGTAGTCTTAATTTTTTTTAAAATAATCTTTTTTTTTATAATATTTTAATTTCGTTAATAAATTCAAATATAATGATGGTTTAGTTTCCAAGTTGTTTAAATTCGATTTAGAATAATTTATTTAAGATAAATTTACTATTTCCCATTAACAACTTAATTTATAATATATGAGCAATTTCACGAAGATTCAACAACGTTTTGACTTGACCCCTTTTAATTTTGATTACTTTTTATTTATAGATAGTTTTTCATAAATAAAAAATACAAGTTCTCTTAGAATTTTTTTTTCGACCAAGGGTCTTCACAGGGTGCCCCTCAATTTTTTGTTATTTTGTGATGTGAGTGCATTTTGACGAGCGATTGTAGAAAAGCATAAATGATATGTCGTTGAATAGGTATTAGAACTAAGTTTTTGTGTGTACACAAAAATGTACACTGTTAATTTTTTAAAATAATTTTTAACGGTGTAACATAAGAAAAAAACGGTGTAACATAAGAAAAGATGGCATAGCCTCTTTTTTTTTTAATTAAATTGAAGCTTATTTTATATCTAACAACTTGTGAAAGTTTAGGACACGCGTTATTTTTTGTTTTAAAGATAAAATTCGTTGTGCATATGACTGTCGGGAATCAGTTCTTTTTGTTAAACTAAGAGAATTTTTTTAATGTTAAATATCAAATATTTTACTATTAGATGTACTTTTTAAAATATTATAAAAATTATATATGTAGTACAAGAAAAAAATAAATACAATTGTTAAAAATGATTTACTTATTTTACAAACAGAAGTTTCTTTTAAATAGGAAACCCCTTCTGCAATTATTTTCTTTGTATTAGATGGCATAAAAAAATTAAATGTTTATTTATCACTTTAAGTAATCACTTGTCACTCTTATAAAAAATAATTTGACAGTCTCGACTGCAAACAAAAAAGGCGTATAAATAACTAAATCTATTTAGGAACTGTTCACTGGAGAAGTAATATGTTATTATGGAATCATAAAGTAAAAGATTGTATTTTAACTATATGTGTTATTATGGTTTTCCATATTATTCACTGTTTGTGTGCTTTTGTCACTTTTGAATTAAAATGCAATATTTAAAAATATGTATACTTTTTACTGTTTATTTTTAATTTTTTTTATTAGCAATAATATAAACTTCCTTATAGTAACAATTTGAATTTGATTTTTTATTTTATTGAATATCGATTTCGACTTACGTCATCCTCAGTTCTTAAATTATTATTAAATTATTATAATAATTTAAGAACTGAGGATGACGTAAGTCGAAATCGATATTCTTAAAAATAAAAAAAATTCAAATTGTTACTATAAGGAAGTTTATATTATTATTAATTAAAAAAATTAAAAATAAACAGTAAAAAGTATATTTTTAAATATTGCATTTTAATTGTATTTTAACATTAAATTACAAATATTTTATTATTGAATAAATGAATTTGAATTTGATTTATTTAAGTAGCCCGATTAATTTCAGCTGTAACGCTATCCTCAGGAGCTTATATAAAACTAAAGATTTGATACAAAGTAATCTTTCTTATTATCTAACAACATAAAAGTGATTATATGTAATTTACATGTATTTAAAGGATTTTCAGTTTTAATATTTAAAAAATGAATATTTCTATTTTATTAATGAAAAAGAGAAAGGGAGGCGTTTCTTAAAGTTTTATTGCGGTACATTTAATTATTTAAAGGAAGAATTTGTGAATCTTATGAATTAAAAAGAATTATAGAAGACAAAGGAAATATTTAACTATTTTGAATATTATTCTGAACTGGCGGTTTTTTGAAGAACAGGTCAGGACTGGTTAAAGGGGAGAATTTTATGTCAGTTTGTTCGTTAAGAACTTGCTTGTTGAAATAAAGGGATTTTCTAATTTCGAATGACTCCAAGGCACCATCTAACTTGGGATCTTTCTTTTCTATGTGTAAAATATTTAAATTTTGATTATTACGGAAGTTGCTATTATGATTTTCAGAGATTAGGTGGTCAATTTAGGGACGTCAATTTAGTAAATCCTGTTTGCACATCAGGAACCTTATTTTTAAACTCCACATAAGCTTCATTTAATGTACATAGCAATAAGCGCTTTTGTGGATTTATACTGAAATTGCTCATATTTTCTTTATTGTACATATGTAATTATTATAATATTTTGAAAAGTTCATTTAATAATAAAATATTTGATATTTAACATAAAAAAAAATCTCTTAGTTTATAACGCCATTTTAATAATTTTCCTTCAGAACAAAAAAAACTGATTCCCGACAGTCATCTGCACAACGAATTTTATCTTTAAAACATAAAATAACGCGTGTCCTAAACTTTCACAAGTTGTTAGATATAAAATAAGCTTCAATTTAGTTAAAAAAAAAAAGAGGTTATGCCATTTTTTCTTATGTTATACCTTTTTTTCTTATGTTACACCGTTAAAAATTATTTCAAAAAATTTACAGTGTACATTTACCCTGTGAAGACCCCTGGTCAAAAAAAAAAAAATTCTAAGGGAACTTGTATTTTTTATTTATGAAAGACTATCTATAAACAAAAAATAATCAAAATTAAAAGGGGTCAAGTAAAAATTTTCCAAAAATTTACTGAACTTGCGTGAAATTGCTCATATGTTACGCGTTTCGAACATAAATGTTCATTTTCAAACGTTTCAAAATATCAATATTTTGAAACGTTTGAAAATGAACATTGTAATGAATAGCCTGGGACAACGCCTGAACGTAGTATGTTATAATCTCTGATTCATTAGTTATCATTTTTATCAACATATGTAGCTCGTAATAGTTTCTCATCCATCCACCATCGATAGTCTTATTTTCTCATGGTCTCCGTAACCCATATTTTTTTTTATATATAAACATTAATATTTAATTTTACAATCCCCTAATATTGATTCATACTACGTTTCAATCCGCTTTATTTCACCATACTACCAGAATTTGGATTGTCTAAGCACTAACCGTATTTAATCAGCGAAGTTTTCAAACCTCAAAACAGCTGTGCATATTTGTCCAATCGTCGCAATAAAAAGAATTATTATTCTACAATTCGTTATGCATTTGACTTCCTATATGGGTATTTTTATCAAGTTGTCTTTCCGTTATGGATTTGAATTTTACTGTAATACTGTTGTAAAGGTTACTTTGTAATACGCAAACATCCTAAAGTCGATTAAACTTACGTTTAATCCATTCTAATTCATTGATATTTCTCACTAGCCTGTCGGAAAATAATTTGTTTCGTCAAATTATTCTTTTTTTGCAATGTTCAGTATTACAGATTAACAACCCGTTTCGTTTTATCGAAAAAAAGATCCTAACATTTATTTACATTATGTAAATTAATTTCCTTACATCAGAAACCCTTATTCGAATCTTTCGATTTAAAAATTTTGGCTATATAAGGAACGACTATACAATTTTTTCTCTCTTAGTTTAATTGCGATTCACACAGTACTCGCGCAGTCTATGTATTCGATTGGATTCATCACATTTTTGGCGTTTTGACGTCTGTTAGTTTTTCTAATTATCTGATGTGATTCTGATTTTTTTTGCATGCCACTTTGCATGAATTGAGAAGTTTTTGTTTTTTGTTTAATTTGAGTGAGCTTCAACCGATGTATTATTACCAAAAATTCAAGAAGAATCTACGAACTTGTCGCTGATACTACAGTTTGGAATAGGTAAAGTAACTGAAATAAGTTTTTTATAACATGGCTTGTCTTCTCGGTTATAATTTTGTTCAGTTTAATGAGAATAAAATATGAAAAATTTTCGGTGTTGTGATATTTTAATCCTAACAAACAAATTTTGGAAATATTTGTTTACTATCAATGTTAGTTAAATTAAGTGAAATAAGTGTATTAATGAACTGTTCTGTCTGATCGTTGTTAATTTATTCAGTTTACTTAGAATTAAAGATAGGAAAAGATAGTTGTTGCGTTATTCTATCCTAAGAAAGGTTTCGAAAATATTTAATTTATTGTCAATGTTAGTTCAATTTAATTCAATAAGAAAGCATAATAAAATCTAAAAATAAGTAATTCAAAAGTTATAGTAAGACTGGTTGTGTAATAGTAACATAGAAAAATTATACCGTAAATAAAATTTGCATAAAAAAAAAGGAAAGGTCAAAAGAAAATTTTTATTCGTTTGTGTGTGCGAACCGTGTGATTACAATATATGACCAGAAGGTAAAATCATCCAGTAAGCTGCATTAACCCTTTGAATGTAATGTTGTTTGCAAGATAATCCGTGATTCATCATCGATAACCGGATGAAACAAAATTATTGAAAATCTTTATTGACCGCTAATAACGGCGAAGAGGAAACTGTTCATTATTAGTTTCGGCATTATAAGAATAATTGTATCAGTTTTACATTAATCGCTTAGCTGTTGCGGCGCAACTTTGATACCATTTTTGATCATCATTGTCACCTTTGACAAAGAAGTTTTATACAATATTTATATTATCATTGGCAACTTTTACAACGAATTTTTGTACGATATTTGCATCATCATTGACTACTTGTACCACATATTTCTATACAATACTTCTATCATCATTGTCAAGTTTTACAGTGTATGTTTATACAATATTGGTAGCATCATTGGTATCTTTTACAACGAGTTTTGATACCATAGTTACGTCATCAGATTCAACTTTTACCCCGCATTTTCATATAATATTTACCTCATCATATCATCCTTGTCAACTTTTATAACGAAGTTTTATACAATTTTTATATCATCATTGCCAATTTTTACAACATATGTATGGTTCAATATTTTTATCATAATGGTCAACGTTTACAACGACCTTTTGGTACAATATTTACATCAGTTTCAACTTTTAACACGCCTTTTTATATAATATTTGTGTCATTATTGGCAAGTTTTACAACGTATTTTTGGTACAATACTTGTACCATTCTTACCAACATTTACAACGAAGTTTTATACAATATTTATATCATCATTGTCAATTGCTGCAACGTATTTTTGTACAATAATTATATCATCATAGTCAAACTTTCACAACGAATTGTTGGTATAATATTTACTACATCAGTTTCAACTTTTACAACGAAGTTTTATCCAATATTTATATCATCATTGTCAATCGTTACAACGTATTTTGGTACAAGATTTGGATCATCATAGTCAAACTTTTACAACGAATTTTGGTATAACAGTTACCTCATCAGTTTCAACTTTTACCACGCATTTTTATATAATATTTATATCATCATTGGCAAGTTTTACAACGTATTTTTTTGTACAGTATTTGTATCAGCATTGTCAACTTTTACATATTTTTATCCAATACTTATACCATCGTTGTCAACTGTTACCACGTATTTCTGTACAGAATTTATATCATCATTTTCAACTTTTACAACCTATTTCTGTACAATATTTATATCATCAATTTCAACTTTTACAACGAAGTTTGGTATAACATTTACCTCATCAGTTTCAACTATTGTAAAGCTTTTCTATACAATATTTCTATCATCATTGTCAACTTTAACAACGAATTGTTGCTACAACATTTACATCATCTTTGTCAACTGTTACAACGCATTTTTGGTACAATACTTATACCATTATTATCAACTTTTACAACGTATGTTTGGTACAAAACTTATACCATTATTATCAACTTTTACAACGTATTTGCTACTTAATCAAAGTATTTGGACACCATTGTTACTGATGGAGGGCTGAGATAACCGAAGCTTGGAGACCAGGAGGATATAATCATGGGGTGAGTGCAACTGAATTATTTCTTTTTATTCTTATGATTCAGGGGTGTGAATGAGTGTGTGTGTGTGTGTGAGCGTATGTGAGTGAATGTGGGGGTTGAACGTGCTGACCGCGGTTCTTTCGTAAAAAGGGGTCGCCAGAGTCTCATTTTCTCATTTGCATTATTTTCCATTTCCGAACATTCACGTAAATTACGTACATTTCTGCATTTGTGCTGAAGAAGCAGGTTTATAACATCTCAAATCCACGATGACTGAGCCTTAGTCGTTACGGCGTTAAAAAAATCTAGGTACGCATCCTGCTATGCCATTCTCATCCTTTGATGACTTCATTACAACATTTATGTTCCAAAAGCGTAACATATATTATAAATTAAGTTGTTAAAGAAATAAAAATAAATTTATTTTAAATAAATTATTCTAGATCTTTTTTTGGTAGTAGGAATAACAATATGTGCCACAACAACACATATAAACCTTTGAAGACTTAGATCCCACAACAACATGCGTTCTGAGGTGGTAGTGGTCGCAATTTTTGTGTGTTTTGTAATAGAAATAGAAAAGAGTTAAACATTTACAGGAACAAAACTAAAATTTGGTTGCCAATCCAATTAGTTGTATATGTGACCCAATATATTCCTCAATGGTTAAAACCCAGATGTAGGTATATGGTGGCTCGTTTTTTGAAGCAAGAAATAGCATAATCATAACTAAAATTGCGGGTGCTACCCTCGTGGGTAGGTGTAACCCTTGAAGTGGAGATTGGAGTTCGCAGGGTTATCACAACCGTAGATCGAGAATTTAAAAAAATTGCAAATTATCATTCTGAGATCTCTATGCGTTTAAGTTTACAGTTCACTTGGACTGTAATATGTATTAAGTTTAAACTTTAAGAACTCTGCGAAATTATCTTCTTGAAACTACAAACAACAAACCAATATTAAAACCATGCAATGCAGTACAGTATACACACTTTATTTACCGTAAAATCAATAAACCAAAAGTTTCAGTTTCTTAAAACTCGGTATTTGAACAATATATTATATAATCAGCTCAAATTCAAGGTAAATCACATATTCAAAGTGAAGCTTTTTTCGTCTTTCCTATAAATAATTCACTATAACAATAGTAAAAACGCAAATAAAAAAATTCATGTATCTGAAAATCAAAGGAAAAGTTTTTTCTTTTTTAAATAAACATTTTTCTATTTCTTGATGGATGGATGGAACGTTTCCATTTTTTTTTTGTATTTTCCATACATATATAGATATAATATAACGAAGGTTTTGTATTTCAACAATTTTCCGCGAAAAACATTACGAATGATAAATGTTTGTTGATGTTATGGTTTATATTTTTAGGGACATGCAAATTTTTTTCACGATGTCAAATTGAACACAATTTTTGTGATTTCGTTGTAAAATTATAAGTTCTGAGAGTTTATCAAGAAAAATTAAAAGAAAAACAATTACTTAAAGAAAAATTAAAATTAATATCAAAAGGAAAAATTGTTATGATAATATAATACAAAAACGTTGACAAGTTATATTATTGTAAATACGGAATAAATGAATATTTTTAATAAAGTAATAACCAAGCAATTTTATTTTCGTTCAAGATTTTTCCTGTTATCCTTGAACCTTGTTATAACTACATTAAAAGGTTTTCGCAACACCAAAACTTTTGAGTAACTGATATGTGATTTAGTTAAACAAATATTGAAAGTCCAAACACAATTCATTGATCTTGTCATTTGCATTATATATTTATTTTTGTTTGAAGTTTAATTATGTCTTATTTAAATTAAATGTGCATCGATTGACATTAATTTTTTTAGCTTCTCGATTATTTATTCACTTACAATAGATATTTTTTTATTGTATAAAATAATTTATAAATGCAAAATTTTATTATAAAGAACAGATCCATTTGTAGTCTGTACATCATATTATATAGTTTGACGTAATTCCATTTATGATTCAGATAATTTGTTGTGACAAAGATGTCGCAAGGAAAAACAATTATTTTATTTAAGTTTTTCTTAGAATTGATTTATTGTTTAAGAAACATATGCTACGGATGCGATTGGTAAATTTGGTTGCAAATTTTTTTATTTTTATCTGAGTATGAATCAGACTGTTTGGCTTATTAATTTGATTATATACATATATAATAATTTCTTGATTTGGATAAGTGATTCATATAGATAGACTACTCATAACAAAATCAACGACCATATCTTTCATACTTAAAATTGAATCAGGCTTCTGAATTGTCATTATGAAAATTAAATTTTAATAATATCTTACTTGACAATTATTACTGAATTTTTTAGTTAAGACCAAGAATTCAGTTAATTAGCAAGTGCTTTGCTAAGACTAACAATGTTCATAGATTAATTATCAACCAATAAAATGAAATTCGTTAAACAAAGTTATTTTCGAGCAATATTGATACTTCTTTTAAGCCGAATCCTAAAGCAATTAAATAAACTTTGTAGTGCTAATATTTTTAAATATTGATCAACTAGCTAGACAAACACTGCGTCGCTGAGACAACAGTTATTATAAAAAATTTCATTGATTCGAAAGCGACGATAATTGCCAATTAAAAATAAAATAAATAAAAGCAAGATCAGTCAGTCACTCATAAATGCACATTTATTTAATTGTATTCCTTGTTTGCGTTGTCTAAGACAATAATATTTTGCAGTTTTTAATTAAAGTAATAAATTTATATAAATTGTGTTTTTTTTGTAACATTCGTACAAGACACTTTCTAAATTCTTCGAGTTTAGACAATTCTTCTGCGTTTTTTTTTAAAATTAACTAAAGAGTTGAAATGAAATGGAAGCAGGTGTTTTCACAAATTGTTTTTCATCGGTTACATTAAATTAAAATTATTTTCATGTATGTAGGTAGTTATTACCGGCAGAGTGTTATTGGATATCGATAGCAGATCTATAAGTGGTGATAAAGTGGATTTATATGTATTTGTTTTCGATCATGTGAACATTAGGAAGCAACTATACAAAACTTGTAAAATAATTACAGATTAATTCTTGAACCTACATATTAAAAAATATTTTTAATTTTTAAACGACCTAATAAAAACTTACTTCCATAATAAAGTGATTATCATAATATTTAATTGTTTACAGATAAACTATCCCGACTAAATAGATGACCAAATACATATGTTTTTGTTTATAAACAGAAAAAAAGTTCAAACTGTAATAATTATTAAATCAATAAGTTATCATGCGAGTAGATAATTTGGGATTGTTTTAAATAAAATAACTTCAATAGAAAACAGCATGATATATATTTAATATCAAGTTGTAGCGGGTACAATGAATTTAGTATTTTGATTAAAACATAAAAAAACTAACAACAAAATTTACATGATATCAATTAATTTGTATATACATATTAATATCGTGTCAAAAAATTCCCACAGAAAATTTATCATTCCTATTTTCTCTTGCAAATTTTAAATTAATATCTAAATACTCCTTAGGCGAATTTTTGAGCTTATAATTGAATGAAATATTTTCAACATTCTAACATAATAATTTTTTAATCTGCATCAAATCTATTATCTATGATTTGATTTGTACCACATATAATTGTGGGAAATATAATACCTTGCGTTTTCATCTTACTGGCTCTTTTATTTTGCATTTGCATTTTGAAATTTCTAAAATTTTGAAAATCGAACAAATATATTAGCAAGACTAATCCATAGGTTGACTTCATCACCAATTCTGGAAACAAAGTGTTCTGAAAACATAGTGAACTTATATCTAATAAAAAGTAGTCATAAAAAATATCAAGAAACAAAAAAAAAATTTGCGTCCAACACCTCACCTCAGAAAGCATGTTGTTGTAGGACCTAGGTCTTAAAAGGTTTTTATGTGTTATTGTAACAGATATTGTAATTCCTACTAAACAGCACATTAAAAAAAAATTCATGTGTGGGTTTTAAGCATTGGTTGATGGAGTACTTCGTATAGTTGAAGGAGTGCTACATTACTGAATTATTCGCAAAGCTATTTCGATGCCGCATTTTTTTTTTGCTACTTTGCGATATTATTTTGTGTTTACTTTTTACATCTTATCATGAGATACGGCACAAAATATACGATAAGATGATAACATTTATTATTAGATGAAAAGATATTAGATGAATTAGGTAAGATAAAATAAAATATTAGATGATTAGAATCAGATGATATAAGGTAAGATATTATATGAATAGAATAAGACGATAAGATATTTTGCTTATAGTTATCCATTTTCTGAAAAAAAAAAAATACGCCCCAAAACACATGCTGTAATACCTACACTGAAAGAAACGCTGTAATACATATACCGAATAATTCCTGTCACAATAACCTCAAATTCGATTGTCTTATCTTCAAAAACCAAATATGAAGACCCAACAGCCGAATTAAAGTCACAATAACCGAATGTGATGTCATCGTGACCGAGTAATCACTGTGCCAACCGAATGATCGATTTTTTTCTTTCTACTACACAACGCCTTTTATTAAAATGTTGCCATGTTGGCGTTCCCATTGATTTTTCTTAAAGTGCAGGCAAAGTAGGTAGACCAGTCAAAATAGCTTTTTGTGAGGAAAAAATTAGTAACAACATGAAAACTTTTTATACCGAATTTTTTATTTTTTAAAACCGATTTATAACCTAATATGGCTCATTTTGTTTTTCTTCGCATTAAAAAAAACGTAGCTGGGATTTTAAGGGTAGCTGAATTAAAATTTTGTACTAAAAATGTAAAAATTGAAATACATGCAAGGCAAATGCGGCTATGTTATATATCTTGTCGAAAATACCCATTTTTCGCAGAAAATAGTTAAACTCAGAAAATAGAATTCAACTTGATTTAAACGTTGTCCAGTCCAGGAAGTCTTTTGAGGTCGCTGCATTCAAATTCGATATTGAAAAATGTGAAATTTTTCAGTAAATTTAAATATTTTTGATACATGAAAATTTAGTGTTGAAAAATGGAAAATCCAATATGTTTGGAATCTGAATATGCCGGACATTTGGAGAAAGAATATTAAGTTAAAAAAAATAGTAAAATTTATTATATATCAAAGTTACGTTAAAAGTTTATTAACATTCAGAAAGTAATGTTAAAAATTCTAATTTTTTATTTTAATTGGTTTATTTTTAATTTTGTCAAATAATATTTACATTCACTATTTTCATCAATTAATAATGACAAATCAGTTTTAGTCTGATTCGAAAATGAACTTCAGGAATACCTTCCGAGCAGAAATTAGTTAGAAAAAGCCTGATGAAATTCGGGTCGTGATCAGGTCCTGGTCAGTCCAGAAAAGATAAGGTTAACCTTATTTGAATATACCAGGTCCTGATTTGGTCTTTCGTATTTGACCCCTAGCTGAAATTTTAATTGGTTGAAATTCAGTAGAGCATTATCCTAAAATGGAAATATATAGTTAAAACCGTTTCAGGTAATTATAGTTATCGCTCTCGTCTCGGCTGAAAGACTATAATACTATAGTGATTAAGGTGGTATATGTGTTAATTTGTTCTATTGTAATTTTTGTATTTTATTTTAAATTATTTATGTATATAATATATAAAATATGGAAGGGCTGAAATCTCACAGCTCTGAGATATCAAGACTTCGGTCTGGGTTAAGGATTTTGATATAGTTTTCGGCAAAAAACTTTTATGCGGACATGGTTTTCAGTTACACTCAGCAAACTACTCAAAAACCTCTCCATGAAGTGTTTCGAGATATTACAAAATCACAAATTCATATTTCTTTCGAAATTCCAAAAATTTTGTAAAAATAAATAAAATCAAACTTTTCCCAAAATCCTAAAAATATTCCAAAAATTATTACAAAATCAAAGATTAAACTTTTTTCAAAAATTCTGAAAATATTGCAAAAATTATACAAAATCAAAAATTGAAACTTTTTTCAAAATTCCAAATATTCCAAAAATTAGAATAAAATCAAATATTTAAACTTTTTCTAAATTCTAATAATATTCCAAAAATTCTTAAAAATTCAAATATTGAAACTTTTTCCAAAATTCTAAAAATATATATAAAATTAAAAATTTTTTTTTTTAAATTCTAAGAACATTCCAAAAATTGGAATAAAATCAAATATTTAAACTTTTTCTAAATTCTAATAATATTCCAAAATTTCTTAAAAATTTAAAAATTCAAACTTTTTCCAAAACTAAAAATATTGCAAAAATTATAACAATATCAAAAATTGAAACTTTTTCCAAAATTACAAATATTATAATAAAATCAAAAATTTAAAATTTTTTAAAATTCTAAAAATATTCCAAAAATTCTTACAAAATCAAAAGTTGAAACTTTTTCAAAATTCCAAAAATATTCAAAATCTATAACAAATTCAAAAATGTCCATGTCCATTTTCATTTTTAGCAAACTATTCAAAAACCTTCAATTTAGCGATTCGTGAAAATATTACAAGATCACAAATTCATATTTCTTTCAAAATTCCAAAAATATTGTAAAAATTATAATAAAATCAAACTTTTTTCAACATTCTAAAAATATTCCAAAAATTATTACAAAATCAAAAATTAAAATTTTTTTCAAAATTCTAAAAATATTGCAAAAATTATTACAAAATCAATAATACATACTTTTTTCAAAATTCCAAAAATATTTCAAAAACTGTAACAAATTCAAAAATTTCCATGTCCAATTTCATTTTCAATTACATTTACGTCATAAAAACAGCTACATTTTTTTCCCCAAAAAATTGGCTAAAAAAATCAATGAAATCATTTTTTGACATGCTTGACATCAGTTTTTTGACAAACTTATAATGCCATGATTCTCTATAATAATAATATATATTCACGTCATACAAATTATTTATTTTATTTTTTTCCAAAAAATTGGGTAAAAAAATAAATAAAAATCTTTTTTTTGACACACTTGACAACATTTTTTTGACAAACTTATAATGCAATAATCTAGATTTTGGTCTCACATACCAATACCGACCATCAAGGTTTCTCGAAATTCAATGTTCCTACTCGTAATTACTTAAAATGAACGTTTTTTAAGCAAAAAATATGCAAATTTCCTTGTTTTGACACACATAATGATTTTTTTGATACAATTCCGGTACAGTTATCAAACACAGCGTCCTTTCGGACCTGTCCCTTGAGTATACCTATTTTTAGAAAAAAAATTTTTGAAATCCCTTCAGTGGTTTTCCCTGCAGCGTAGGTAATGACGGCCGGCCGGCAGACAGACATACATTTTTTTTGTTTGCTTTTTTAGAATCAGTAGGTCCTAAAACGTCGAGAAATGCCAAAAAAAGTGGGGGTAAGAATTTCACTTTGAGCTCATGAATGTAATACTTAGGTCTTTCAGACCGAAGTAATATATATTAGTGTCTGGTCCGGATATCCCAATCAGGACCTGATCGGATTATCCCAATCAGGGTCTGATCCGGTTTTCCCTGATAGGGAAAAAACGTTACACTATAATGATCAAGGCCCGATCAGGCTGCTCTACCAATACCTGATCCGGACTAGGGCAAAACCTGATCAGGGCCCTGACAAATTTCTACTGGGGATGTATAATCAACAATGAAGGTCAGGAATAATATATGAAGGTATGTTCTATTTGTCCTGATTTGAGCCCTATTTCATTTGAGTAAATTTGATTTGGTTAAAATTCACTGAAGTAATATGCATTTTAGATATACACACAGTTGGGAAACTTCACGTAAAATTTAATTATCGTTTCTTTGCGTTATCACTGCATATAGGTAAGTACAAAGTTAGAATAATATTATAAACGAATTTATTGAATATTTTGAAAATGAAGTAATTACAAAAATTGTACTAAAATGTAGAAGTGATTTTCCTTTTTGAACTCATCGTGTCTTGGTTAGGTTCTAGTATAGGGCTACCTGATAAGGGGTGGATAGTTTAAGGCGTTACATTACTGATCAGGAACTATGCCGGATGACTATTCCGGGTCATATTAGTGGTAGTGAAGCCAAATAAAGTTCAGATTTGAGCCGTTACATAATGCTAGTCGGGTTTTTTTTTCTTTATTTTATTTAATCATTTTACAATTTTTGATAATATTAATATAATTTTAGATAATTATTTGCAAAAGCATACAATGCAGGACGCAAATAAGGTTTTCAATAATTTTATATATAATATTTTTTGTCAAATTTAATAAATTATAATGTGTTCCTTTTTTGATTAATACAATATAACAAATAACTAACTAACGAGTTGTAAAATAATAAAAAATACGTATATATTTAATATAATTTAGTTGTGCTTAGTTTGAGCCAATTTTACTCTCAAATTTTATTTTAAAAAATTTCTAATATTTTATTGTTTTTTAATTTTTATTAATTTTTTTTTTGTTCAATCTAGTACAAATGATTTTTTAAACCTATTTTAAATATTGATATATGAGTCACCTCTTTTAATTCATCAGGAAGATTATTATAAATTAACAGGCCTCTGTATAGAGGAGAACTTTTGCCACTGGCTGTAAGGAAAAAATCAATATAAAAATCAGTGTTACGTCTTGTAGGGTAATCATGAATGCCACTGACTAGACGTAAAAAGAAATTGTTTTTTATCATATTATTTTTTATTTTAAAAACTAAAGCAGCAAGTTCAAATTCGATAAGCTTTTGAAGAGGAAGAATTGGTGCACTGTAAAGAAGGCGAGATGTACAACTTAATATGGTAGAGATTTTATATTTCTCAGGCTTTTATTAATAAGGATATGGATTTCTTGAAGTCTGTATTGAGCAGATAGGCCCCAGATTGGTAGAAGGTATGGTCATGTTAGACTTCGAATGTGGGCATGAAATATTAAATACTTAATTTTTTGTGGTGAAATTTTTCGCATTTTGAATAAAATAAAGTTAATGATTTTAAGTTTATTTTTAACTTAATCAATATGTTTAGTTAGACCAGCTGAGAGCAACATCAATTGTGAGACCAAGATAATCAATAACAAATACTCTATCTATAGATTGTCTTTCTATCATTAATCCAAAGTCAACAATTGCATTAAATTTATTTTTAGTTTCAAAACAATAAATTTGGTTTTTTTATTATTTATCTTTAAATGATTATTGAAAGCCCACTCATTAATAACATTTATGTCTGATTGCTAGTCGGGTTGTTGTAAAAGTTTTGAATTTTTTAAACTTCTCAAATAACCCGCAATAGTAAATTTTTTTTTTTTTTTAATAAAATGTGTTGTGTATATTTGGTAGCAGGAGGTATCCAAATGATGATTTGATTTAGTTGAGTTGTTTGCTGTTTGGTAGCTGGAGGTATCCAGATGATGAGTTGAAAGTTGTTCAGGCGAGCAAGCAATGAGATGAAATGATCTTGAATGATGTAGTTGACGCTTGATGAAGTTGATAAATTATTATTTAAATAACGTCATATCTTCCAAATTAAATCAGTAGTAGATTTAGAGAGATTTATCAATGAGAGTGTTATTCCTAGATTTTCGATTTATCGATTTGATAGCTGATGTATGCATAACTTACAACATCTATATTCCACTTATTATTATACGAATACTGATATGTATACAACAATTTCTTCTTCAATGTAAAAACATGTCAATTAATTGAAGTTGCAAACTTACGAACTTTTATTAAATCGTTTATTTTAAAATCTTGATTAAACGAACGTAAATATTATAAATTATGTAATCTATTTTTGCATTAAAATAATGGAGTGTTTATATACATACTTTAAACAACTCAATAAGAAATTTAACATTTTTTAGTTATTAAAATTTGACGGCAATAATACTTTTTATTCTAAATGTTTTTCAAACAATTAACATTGATTAAAAATGAAAAAACGAATGAATGAATATTTAAAAGTTTTATTTCAATCATCGTTTTTCCAGGCAACTTTTCTCTTTGATTTTTAAAAGCAGGAGTTATTATAATTACTATTTCAAATTTATGGGAAGTGGGCATTTCTATTATTATCTTTTCTAAACGTTATGTCTTCTAAATATTTTGGAATATAATTGATTATAAGGCAATCCAATCAATATATATATATATACCCTTGAAATAGTTTTGACATAGGTAGAATCAGGTAAAATTAGGTAGGTACAATTTAATATATTTTGATTGGATGCAAGTATAATTTGGTCAAAAACCGTTTGTGGGCGTCATTAGAAATTTTAAATGTTAAAATTATGAGCCTCCTTTTTTAAAATGAATAAACATTTTACACACCCTTTTAATAATTTAAATTCCTTTATTTTACCACTTAACTTAAATTAATTTTGAATAAGTTTTTAACCATTTAACCGCACAGAAAATGGTTCAAATTTATTGCAGGTGTTAAAATATGAAATGTTTAACTTATTAGATCCACATTTAGTACAGGATTATTAACTTAATAAAAAAACACATGTGAATTTTTCATATACCAAACTTTAAAAAATCGTAAGAAAAAATCCATATTGAATTGCTGACTTTTTATTTCTCAATTTCATAGCTGCATATGTTTACTTTAAAATTTGTGAAAAACAAAAAAAAAAGCCTACTTTTTGAGATATGAGCTTTGAAGTAAACCAAGGTTTTACGCGCCGCCTAGCGGAAAAGAGAAAAGTTATTAATTTTAAACTTACTTATTTCAATTATTCAATTATTTTCCTTTTTACTTGCAAAAATATACGTAAGTCGGATGAAATTTGTGGCACCTATTCACAAAACATTGCCACCATTACCAAAAACTACGTGAAAAAGCCTCAAAATTCAACCGCGCATAACTCCGATTCAGAGTACACAAAAAATAAAAGCAGAAATTACTTTTTTCCTTTCGTCAATACCAACAAAATATCAAAATTTCAGATTTTTAAAAAATAGTTGTTTTTTTTTCGATGTACGTTTTCAAAATAATAGCCCGTATATCTTTCTTTTCGATGTAAAACCTGTAAAAAAAATTTGATCCAAATTAGAAATGTGTCGGCCAGAAAGGTGTTCGGTTTGTAAAAGAATTACCCATATATCCCTTTTATGAGCAAAATCTTTAAGAAAAAAAATTTCAAAATAACATTACATAGAGGTTTTTGTGGTCGATAAATCACTAAAAGTTATGCCCTAAACTGTGGCAACTCAAAAAGGTATATAGTTAGTATAATTTTTTCTTGGGAATGTTTTTAATCATTTATTTATTAATTAATTTAAAATAAAATACAATAAAAGTTTAAGATCCAACGATAGTAGTTAATGCCCAATTTGAACAGATCTGATGATAATAAAGCTGTTTGAATCAGCTTGATTAGTTTAATGCGTTACATTCCTGATAAGGCTGCTTAATCCAACCCCTATCAGTAGTAGAAAAACACGCATCCGTCTCGGATTTAACCCCTAAAGTCGGGCAGTTGCGATTATTTTGCATAAAAGTAGCAAATAACAATCAATGTTGTTTACGAAAAGAGAAAATATCAAAGTTTTTAAAAGCAATCAACAATATTTGAAACCAAAATAAAATTCTAATGAATTTGCACAATATTGTTCTTTACAACACTTAATTTATTTCTCCATAAAATTCATATAAAAATTGATTGACACAAATTGAAAAAAGCTTAATATTCACAAGACTCATAACCATTTAAAACTAAGTCTAGCAGAAATATAACAACAAAAAACGAAGACGACAACAATCATAAAAAAAACAAAAAAAATCTTAACTATATCAACATTTATGTATTTTATGTACATAAATAAATTTATGATGTGATTTAGTTATATTTATTTATACAAATAATACAGTAACAAAGCAAAGTTAATAATTTAAAAATTACAGCAGTTGTCTATCTCAAGGAAAAACAATCAATTATTCGATCATAAAACTAAATTTAATGTTTAATTTAAAAATACGAAAACTACGTAATTTTCAATTAGATTTAAATATATAGTTTATAAGTGTTATGAAATTTTTATTGATACAAATACGAATTTTTAAATTATTACAAACTATTGAGTTTGATATTTTATTATTTTCCATACAATGTACATATGATATTTGGATTTAAGAATATATTAAATAATCCACTATTATAGTGACATAACGAATTTTAATTCAATGCAGATTTCATAAATCAATTTTTTTTCAATATTGCCATAAAATGTGTTTTCTATAAAATGAAAATATAAAAAGAAAATGCGACATATGTGTTGTCTATTGATGCTCTCCAGCAAAATGTTGGTAGTGATACTTCATCACATCTGCACCTTCACCATAGAACCTTTTAATTATTTCTTTTAAATTTTCCTTTTTTTGATTGTCCAACATCATCGATTTTTATGTTATTGATGAATCCTGATTCCTATCTTAACCATCGATTTTTATGATAAATTATCGAAGATCAAAAATTCGATGATTCAAACATTTTGCTGCTGCTTATCGAATCATCGATTTAAAATATTCTGTTGTTCGGCCGAACTCTCGAAAATTATTAATAGAACTTCAACCAGAACTATAAAAATCAAACGGATACGTTTTCAATCATCAAAGTAATGAAAAGTACAATAATAATCTATATGTATTTGAAAATACATATATAAAATTTAAGGTGGAAAAACAAATTTTATTAATCTCAATAGACATAGTGGATACAAAGACCGTGTGTGTATTTGTTCATAGATTGCAACTTTTTGGTCATGAAAATCTTGTTCAATTTGTACACAAATGAAAATTAATGATTTATTGTTGAAGGAAATTTAAAAAAACTGATAAATAAATTCCTTTGTTTACTAAAGGGTATTGTTATATACGTATAACCATTATTTGAAAAATTTTACCATAAGAACTTTGAAAACTAATTTACAAGAAAAAGTGATTTAAACTAGAAGAGATTAACAATAGAATTGAGTTTAGATAATATCTTGAAAATGACGGCATAGCTGTAGAAATTAATTCGACACTCTTATGTATAAAATATCAATAACTTCGTTCCATATACCATACATCTAATAACAACATTAACACAAAAGTCATATGTATAAAAACCGTAATAACAAAATTAAATAAAAATTCTATCAAAATGTAATTATTTCTCCTGAAAATAATAGTATATTTTTCTACAAGAGATGAAAACATTGTTTTTTTTCGTGAGTAAACATTTGTTTACGAGACGCGCTACAAGACGCGTTTGCGAACGAAAAACGTTTTTATCTCGCGTAGGAATTTTTTCTATGATAGTATATATATAATCGATATTTATTATAAATTATAAAACTAGAAATAGACAACATATAGCATTCAAAATTCATATTCTATTTTTTCATGATTGCGTTGTTTTAAAAACTTTGTAAAATTGTATGAAAATACCATAGCAACTACAATTTGTTATTCTTTGTACACCAGTGGAAAAAGAACCCATTTTCACAGAACATTAAGCGTAATGAAAATAGACTTTTCATATACTGTCATAGAAATAACATATTTTCGTATTTCTAAATTGTTGTCTGTAACATTGATTCTTCACAACCAATTAAAATTTACTAATTAGATTTTCATCAAAATTTTTCCAAGAAATGAAAATTGTTTTGATAAATATCTGTTTTATGTGAAATGGGAGGGAAGATAAAATTTTAAAGAGTGACCTAGTGATTCGATTTCGACTTAATTTGATTTTTAAAAAAATTGAGAAGTCAGACATTTATTACATTCTATTCCTACAATTTTACACTCTATTCGTACAAATACAGATTTGCAGGCGAAATGCCGGAAACTGTCGCAAAAAGTTTAATTATTGTTTAATTTTATTTTGCAACATTTTGGAAAGGCAAGAACAAATACAGAATACTGTAGGTTGGTATGTAAGAAATCAATAGCATTAAATCCAAATATGTTAAGGATGGGTTAATTTTCATAAAGACGATATTTTTGGATTATGCGTCGAATATATGATTTAGACTATATGTACATGGATTTAGGCTATAAATATATGTATAGAAAACTTTTTCAAATATTTATACATTTTTGAACGTTTTTTCGTTTTTTGATTTTCTTCAGTTTTTATACAGTGGAAGAGTAAAAATAAACATTTCGTAGTAGATAATTTTTTTTTGTCGTGAGCGGTTCTCTCTTTATTTAAGGGTAGTTTTTCAAAACTTCGAATTTCATATGTGTTCAATTTAATGTATTGCATTTCGGATTTCAACAATTTTTGTTTCGTTTAAAGGTAAAAGTGGGTCCTTTTCATTAAAAGTAATTAAAGTTACAACTTACAAGCTTGGATAATTGATTATAAAGTAAAATGTAAAAAATGCTAAGGGTTGGAGGGTTGATATCTCCGTTGAATTTAATTTTTTCCTTATAATTTTATAATTTTTCTTCAAAATACAAAATACTTTTCGTTTTTTTTTTTGAAAATCATAAAAATTTTATATAAAAAAGTTTTAGCTTATATTACTTCGGTCTGAAAGACCTAAGTATTACATTCATGAGCCAAAAGTGAAATTCTTACCCCCACTTTTTTTGGTTTTTCTCGACGTTTTAGGACCTACTGATTCTAAAAAAGCAAAAAAAAATGTATGTCTGTCTGTCGGCCGGCCGTCCGTCATTTCCTACGCTGCAGGGAAAACGGCTGGAAAGATTTCAAAAATTTTTTTTTCTAAAAATAGGTATTTACAAGGGAGAGGGCTGTGTTCGATAACTGTACCGGAAGTGTGTCAAAAAAATCATTATGTGTGTCAAAAATAGCAAATATTCATATTTTTCGCTTAAAAAACGTTCATTTTAAGTGATTACGAGTAGGGACATTAAATTTGGAGAAATATTGATGGTCGGGATTGGTATGTGAGATCAAAAACTAGATTATTGCATTATAAGTTTGTCAAAAAAATGTTGTCAAGTGTGTCAAAAGATTTTTATTTATTTCTTTACCCAATTTTTTGAAAAAAATAAAATTGTTTGTTTGAAATGAAAGTTTATTATTATTATTGAGAATTATGGCATTATAAGTTTGTCAAAAAATGTTGTCAAGTGTGTCAAAAGAAAGGTTTTTATTTATTTTTAACCCAATTTTTTTAGAAAAAAATAAAATTAATAGTTTGTATGACATGATATTTTATTATTATTATAGAGAATTATGGCATCATAAGTTTGTCAAAAAATAATGTCAAGTGTGTCAAAAAATGATTTCATTTATTTTTTTAGAAAAAAAATTTTGAAAAAAAAATGTAGCTGTTTTTATGACGTAAATGTAATTTAGAATGAAATTGGACATGGAAATTTTTGAATTTGTTATAGTTTTTGAAATATTTTTGGAATTTTGAAAAAGTTTGTATTTTTGATTTTGTAATAATTTTTGCAATATTTTTAGAATTTCGGCAAAAGTTTTAATTTTTGATTTTGTAAGAATTTTTTGAATATTTTTAGAATTTTGAAAAATTTTTAATTTTTGATTTTATTATAATTTTTGGAATTTTGAAAAAATTTTCAATTTTTGATTTTCTAATAATTTTTGCAATAATTTTAGAATTTTGGAAAAAGTTTGAATTTTTAAGAATTTTTGAAATATTATTGGTATTTAGAAAAAATTAAAATATTTGATTTTAGTCTAATTTTTGGAATATTTTTGGAATTTTGAAAAAGTTTGTTTTTATTTAATTTAACAATATTTTTGGAATTTTGATTATAATTTTCCGGCAACGTATTGATGTTTCGTGTTAGTTTTGTAATAAATTTTTAGACAGAGATAGAAAATACTTGTATTTTAACAAAGAGTTATGTTTGATATACATCGCTGCCCAAAACTAAAAACCATGTCTTCATAAAAGTATTTTTCCGGAAACTATATACGAATCCTTAACCCAGACCGAAGTCTTGATATCTCAGAGCTGTGAGATTTCAGCCCCTCCATATTTTATGAAATAAATTTGTTATAATAATAAAGCACTTGTTATTTTTGCAATTAATTTTAGTTATAACTTTATTTAAATTTTAGTAAAAATAAATAAAAATTAAAAACAAGATATAAGATATTGTTTTTTAAAACAATTATGGGTAAAGATATATTGAAAAATTTATATACTTTCCCAACAAAAAATCGCCCAAATTTAATTTTTTGTTAATTTGTATAAAAAAAATTGAGTTTTAAAATAAGGGAAGAAAATATAAAAAACAACTGGGATATCAACCCTCCAACCCTTATTATTATTTTAATTTTTATAATAAATTATCAAAAATTGTAACTTTAATTAATTTGACTGAAAAGGACATACTTTTACCTATAAAATAAGATAAAATAAATCTTTTTTAAATCCGTCAAGTAGTTCTTGAGATACATAAAATTGAACATACATATATAAGCGGGAGAACCGCTATTGATAAAAAAACTTTCTTCTACGAAATGTATTTTTATTATCTATTTCACTGTAAAATATTTGATCAATTCAAAAATGAGTCGCAAACCGATTGTCTGATTTTGTCCAGTTGTAATGGTCATCAATTATGACAAATGTACTGTAACTTTCTATTTCGAATTTTTTGTATTTTGAACTTTTTGAATTTTTTAAGTTTTTAAATTTTTGAGTTTTTGAAATTTTAAATTTACATATTTTTCAAAATTGTTTGAGCTAGTATCAGCCCGACGACAGCCAAGCTCCAGCTACCGTCCAACTACCAACCACCAGCTCACCATTTTTTTGGAATTTTTGTTTTAAAAAAAATTTTTTAAAGTTTTTTTTTTATTTAAATTTTTTTGGAAATTTTGTTTAAATTTAAAATTTTTTTGTTCTTATTGGTTTTCTAAATTGTTTTTCCACCAAATCGATTTAGTTTGATGTTTTATTTTAGAAGTTTTTGCATTTTCGTTTTTGTCTCCAGTTCATTCTAGTGCAGGTTATCCATGTCTTATTATGCCTGCCAACCTGCAACGCAGTTGTCTTTTATTATCGTTGTTCTCAGTTCGTTGCATTCGACATATTCTCAGTCATTATGGCTCCTAATCCTAATTATCTAGCCCTCCTCAGCGGATTCCGTAATTGGTGTGCTCAACATATGAACGGTCTGAACATGATCCAGCTTGTGTCCTGTGGTCTTCTTTTTTTAAATCTCCTTTTAAGGTTTGAATTATTTTCT
Source organism: Diogma glabrata (assembly GCA_963693315.1). NCBI lineage: Eukaryota > Metazoa > Arthropoda > Insecta > Diptera > Cylindrotomidae > Diogma > Diogma glabrata. The sequence goes on along the minus strand of OY856186.1, from coordinate 457,203,542 downwards.
AATTAATTATTAAGTAATAATTTTTTTTTGTTGGTAGAGAGTGAATTAATATTTTTTCCATATATTATAAAATTTTTTTTTTTTGGAAAATTGAATAAAAAAAAATCTTGTTTTGTTCATTTGATATTTTTTGTTTAAATTTTGATACATATTTGGTTTGGAATTTTTGAATTTGAAAATTTTTTATATTTTATTTTTAATTTTCTTAATAATTATTTTGTTTTAAGATTTTCATGTTTTTATGTATTTTCGTATGTATTTGTGCGTTGTTCTGGCGAAAGGCAAGGTGTCTTGTAAGTAGTCCTAACGCGCAGACAACGCTTGTGTTTTGATGTGTGAGTCTGTTTTTGTCTGTGTTGTTCTGTGGGCGACGAGCAAGATTTCCTGTAAATCCTGACGAGCAGGCCACATTTGTGTTTTTAGATTTTTTTTGTTCAGGTTTGTTCTGTGGGCGAAAGGCAAGAATCTTGTAGGTCCTGACGCGCAGACAAGTGTTTAAGTTTTACGCGCAGACAAGTGTTTTTTGTGTGTTTGTTGAGTTGTTGTTCTGAGAGTGAAAGACAGAATATGTAAGTCCTTGACACACCACAACCTGTATGTTTGAGTTTTTTGTGTTATTAATTTAGAACCGCAAAGATAGGGAAGGTCCTTCAGACGTATTCCAAACGGGGTTTACGATCCCGCGTACCTTAGTTGAGTGGAAATGTATGACTGCTGCGAGAACGTCGTGAGTGGTGAAGTGACATGGTCCGGATCTTATTGACGTCTGATGGTGTAACATCTAGGTCATCCCACCATGGTTATTTCACCAAAGTTCACGGGTTCTTAATGAGGTCAGGACCACCAAATATTACGCTCAAGTAGTAGTAGTGGGATGGTACGAAGAACGCAGACCAGTGGACGATAACAAGGAACTGGATCGCCTGTCGTTTCTGAGTCATAGTTAGACCACCTGTGTCCACTGGTTATTCATCAATTTCACCGAAGCGAAATTGGAAGGAAGAGAACCTTCCTTCCTTTTTTGGAAGATAACTCTTTTTTTTTAATTATGTTGTAGTTTAATTGTTCGTTTTTGCTCAGCAAAATCAGCTCGCTTATTACGTTGCTACCTATCTCAATGGGTTTATCGTTTCCTCCACAAGTTTTCTTAAATTTGTTTTTGGCTCCTTTTATTTATTGTTTATCCTTATTTTTGTTCTTTTTTGTCTCTTTATGTTTTTTTGCTGTCGGTAAATTGTTTTGTGTGGTCCGGTTCGTTTAGTGGTAGATTCTGAGAGTCTATCTCGAGGTTTGGGTTCGAGTTTAACTTTTATTTTGATTCTTAATATTTTTATTATTCTCGACGAATGTAGCCAGCCGGGATTCCTTCTTTCATCCTGTCCTGTAATGACCATCAAACATTATGACAAATGTACTGTATGTTTAATAATATCCGCAATATTCGAAAATCTGTTTATCCATATTTTCAAGGACTTATCCTCCCACCCCTTTAAAATTTTGTTAAATTCTTAATTACATACATTTGTCATTTAACACCTCTATGTCTGTTACTAGTTTAACACAATTTTCTCGTGTTTTGTTTGCATTACACAAATAATACAAACAAAAATGCAATCAAATTTTTATCGTGGGAATGAAATTTTTGCGGTACGGATTTTGATTTTTTTTTGTTAGTTGGTTTGGAATTCTTATTCAGTTGTGATTGGGTTGGCCAGTTGGGGGTTGGTAGTTGTGCGGTGGTAATTTTAATATTTTAATAATATTTTTTTAAGACCCAATCTATAAGTTTACGTTAAAAGAAAAAAAAAACCAAATATATTTTAAACAAAATTAATATTATTAGTTTAAATTAAAATAAATAAGAATTTCAGTGTTTTTTAACTATAAAACAAAATATAAACGAAAACATTATTCTTAATTATAATACATATTTAGTTGTGCTAATGAAACAAATGATAAAATAGTGTCGAAATATAAATAAGTTTATATAGTTATCGTAATATAAGTTAATAATAACACGCATGAATAAAAATAAATACTTAATATAAATAAATAGAGATTGAATCAAACCCGAATTAAAGAAACATTTTTATTGTTTAGATATGGGAATGGTGAGAAGTTTTTAAGACTGCGGTTGAGATAACTAAACAAAGGAAAATTACAACGTAGAATTGTTTGATTACGTATAACTTTAACTGATAGTGAGGAGACCTTGGAAGTGCATGATTTTTTTTTTTTTTTATTAGGTGAAAATAAGAGTTAAAATGAATTGTTAAGTGTAAATATTTGTGGAGAGTGGTGTTATGGCAGTTCTCCCTTCTGTAGATCCTGGGTGGTTGAAGTTGATCGATAGAATTCACGTCCGCTGGAGCTGGCGCAAGGTGAATGTAGATTTTGGGGGCACGACAAAATGGTTGGTAGACCTGCACGGTCTACCAAACCTCTTACTACAAAGTTGGAGAATAATTTATTGGAGGAAAATCCTTAACGTTTTCAATTCCAGTATAACCATTAGACATCTGCAGTTTTACCCCAGCCAAATGGACATATAATAATTTCGCGTGAAAGACTTGATCCTATTATATGTCAATGATTATCTCTGTGGCGCTTTTACATTATCGTTTAGATTAGTAAATGAATCTACATTAAGTAGCTGCAGCCAACTTGATGCAGGTTTTGAGAGACTCGGTTACGAGTAGTGATCTTGCAATCGCTACTTTTCTCTGTTCTCATTAAACAGAAGGATTGAAAAAGTCGTAGGTCCAAGATTATGATGGTTTTCATTTTCAACGCGAGGCATAATAATTAAATAGTTCCAACTGTGTCGTGGACAATATTCTTTTCTGATGTCATGTCAATGAAGTGGTCTAATTTTACAAACACAAATGACTCAATTTGTTATATTGATTTCGGTGTGCTTTTCTGTTTCAAGCTCCTCAGCTAAATTGTATCCAATTCTATGAACATATCTATTGAGTATCGTAATCACTTACCGAAAGCTCGTTAGAGACTTCATTAGTACATAGGTTCATTTTTCCGGTTAATTACATAAGTTAATTTTTTCGTTATACGTTTCCTATTTTTAACGATACACACAGACGGAAAACGCTGTGGTTTAAAGTGAATGTTTGAACAAATATTGTTCCTTCTATTGTTTTTAAAGTAGTCAATTTGTTTTGATTCTGTCAGTTGTAACACACAAGACCACCGTAATAGCTCAGTGATAAAATTACAATCCTTGTTTTGTTGCTGGAAATCACTCGTTTGATTGCGCTTTTGTTCTCATAGAACAATATTATTCACATTATCTTGTATAAGATACTAATATACCCCGGTATTCTTACCAATTAACTTTTAATGAGACGTAAAATCCTTTGACTAAAACAACTCACAAAAAAAGAATATTTAACAGATATAAAATTATAAAAACATTAAACAAATCTACTGTATAGGTAATAAAAAAGTCCTTTCTCAACTTGCCGCAGAGACAAAAAAAATACATATCACATTCATACATAAAAGACAAATCATGCAGTTAGACTATGTAAATAAACCACATATGCTTTTTACAGTTACATTTGTAATTTCCTTTTTGTATTTCAAATTTTATTTTAATGTCACAAAGCCATTAAAAAGAACTCGAGCAAAAAACAAATTTGAACATTCGTATCTAGCAAAGCTGTTTATGTCGTACATCAACTGCCTCTCGAGACGATAAATTAGGAGACGTTTTTTCTTTCATATATGGTTTTATTTATTTTGAATCAAGTTTGGTGTTCTTTTATTTTAGTAAATAGAATAAAGGTGAGATTGAATGAATTGAATAATTTATTTAAAATCTTATCAAAAAACTGTTGTGACATAACATAAGTTTAAGACATTAGAGTTATCTAGAATTCTTGTTTAGATTTTTTTATTTCGTTTTTCACACATAATAAAATCAATCACACATCGTCCAACATTTTTTAATGAAAGGAAAATAGAAAACTGTTTTGTGTAATTCCAATATTTTTATGGTTATGAATTTTCACAAAGATTATTGTCTTATTGATTTGATTATTGTCTTGATTATTGTCTTCACTGTATTTTACAAGTTTTAGATTTCGATAGGTTTCAAAAAGTTAAATGAAAATTCTTTGATTTACTTTATGTAATTGAAGAAATTTTATTCATAAATCTTTTCTTTGTGTTTTTTTAACTATTGGTTTGAATTTCATATCATTGAATTCTTACGTACACTATAAAAGGATTATGCCTTTTCAAAGCATATAAAATATTAATTTAAATTATGATAGTTTCACATATTTTTTTTTTCTGAAAATTTTAAGTAGAAAAAAGTTATAATGATAAAATTTTTATTCAACTCACGAACTTAAATAGTACATTTTAATGAAGAACAAATTGAGAACAAGTATTATGAAATAAATTTATAACATGAACATTATTATAAATATTGATATAAGAATTAATATATTATTATTATATGATCGATAAGAATATTACTGTATGCTTTGTTATATCCGATAAAAGAATCATTATACAGTCCGGCAATAACTTTTATTGAACAAAATACAATTTATTTATTAGATTATCTCTTAATAGGATGTAGAAGCTTAAGAAGCCAACAACGAAAAATTTACTTGAGCAGGAAATGATGCCCTTTACTTATAATTAATTGACCGAAGATGCCAACGGTGTTTTGATGATTCACCAATTTATGTAAGAAAAGTTTTATATGCATTTGTTTATTGTTGATTAAAATTTGGGTGCAGGTTTGGTCAATTTATCGATTTATATTCTAAAACATAGCAGATTTGTTTTGCCGATTTGAAAGATGCTCACAGATGACAAATTTCAAACTTGTGTTCAAACGGCAATCCTTATACATATATTACAATACATATATTTTAAAATGCTTTTATGGATTTGGGTTGCTTGATAGAAAGAAGTCGGAAGTTTTTTTTATTTTTTTTATTAATTAGTTTGACATGTTTAGCACACTAAATATGAAATATTCATTATTCAGACTCTTTGAATCTCCGAATATACCATGTCAACTATAAGGGAAGGAAATGGGAGAGATGGAAGGAATGAGGATATGGGATAGCTATACTATTTGTTTTAAATGACGATTAGCATTTTTTTAAAATGTCTGAGAAGCAAATTCATCAGGAAATGTGGAGGCGGGCATTGAGTTCCACAATTTGAACTCTATTGAGTGGGACGATTTTGAAGTTCTTGTTCGTCGATTGTACAGCGCACATGATGGAAGGATAGTTTGAATTTCCTTAGAGGAGAATTCACTAAAGTTATGTTTTTAGTAGTTTGACGATTCAGTCACGTTTCTTCGTGCTGGAATGAATTCAGCTGATCAGTTATTTATTTATTTATTTGACCAACCGTAAAAGTATACATTTTGGTTATGTAAAATAAAGAATATAATAAACAATATTTTAAAAGAAATAAAAACAGATTTCTGAGCATATTAAAAATCTAAAGGTTTGTGAAACTTTAAATAGTAAAGAAACCAATTTGGCTCAACTAAACTTCGACAACCTCTTCTTAAATGAGTCACGAGAAATATCAAAATCGAAAGTGGTATAATATTCATTAAAAAATCTTAAAGAAGATAAGAATGGTTCATTAAAATCGTGTAATTTGTATGACGTAAGGTTAATTTAAAAAAAAAATATTTCTGGGGCGAATATTTCTACAAGGTACAGCAATATCACATAATTCAAGCAATTTCGAGCAGTCAATGCGAATGGTCATTATATCGAAAAAACATTACCTTTGCTGAATTCCGCCTTGTATCCAATGACCTCATATCTAGAAGCAAAAGCCTGCTACTATAATTTTCGATAATAAATGTTGAAGGGTCACGCGAAGATGGAAGATTACGTAACGCAAATAAAAGAAATTACTTTTGAATACTTTCAATACGAGCAACACTATTATTATAGAAAGGAGACCATACGACCGAGGCATATTCTAAAGTTGATCGAACATACGTATAGTATAGAGTTTTGATAGTTAATGGATCATGAAAACTACGAATATGCCGGCATATAAAGTAAAGCATCTGATACCCTTTCCCCACAATATAATCGAAATGTTTTGAAAATGATAAATTGCTATCAAATATAACTCCTAAATCAGTTATAAAATGTACACGTTCAAGCAAATGGCCATCAAAAGGATAAGGAGCACTTACCTGGGATCTTGACTTGTGGAATGAAATTACTTTACATTTCTTCCAAATTAAGGCTGAGTTCGTTTGAAGTGGACCATTCCTTAAATCGGTTCAAATCGTCCGGAAGGCGATCGCAATCCACTATTCTCTTAATTTTGGAGAATATTTTAATGTCATCTGCGCAAATCGGACACTGCGTAACAGTCGACTACGTCGTTTATGAAGGTTAGGAACAAAAGCAGATCTAAATGGCTACCTTGTGGAACGCAAATCCGCATGTATCAGACACTGCGAAACAGTCAACTACGCCGTTGATGAAGATTAGGAACAAAAGCGGGCCTAAATACCTTGTGGAACAACCGAATGTACATCAAACACTTCTGAAAAAAAAAATCAATTTTCACGCACATCTTACGGTTGGAAAGCTACGAATAAAATCAATTGATCGACACACAATCGCAATTAGATTTCACTAATTTTTTTTATTAAAACCGCAAGCTTTAACTTATCAAACGCCTTAGAAAAATCGGTGTAAATTACGTCTACTTGGTCACCATCAGAACGATTTTTAAATAGAAAATCAGCGAAAACCATTAAATTGGTGTTGTTGATCGACCGGCATGAAGACCATGTTGCTGAGGTGTGATACAATTCTTTAACTGGAAATCTAATCTTGGTTTTATAAGTTTTTCAAATAACTTGGGTATCGACGACAAAATAGCGATTTCGCGGTAATTTGTGACATCGCTTCTATTGTTATCGCCAGATTTAAAAATCGGTTCTAAGTAGTACGAATGTTTCTAGATATCCGCCATAGTATAAACTCAAATTGAAAATGAATCAGGGGTAATGCCATAGAATAAGCGCACTTAAAGGGTGGAATCCCGTCAGGAACAGAATTTTTATTACGCTCTAACAGCGATAAAGCATGTTCAACTTCAACCCCGCTGAGTATAATTGAGATACTAAATGAGCCATGAGTAACTGATGGGATGTTGACAGTTGAATCGTCATTGATATTTGAATCCATGACGTAGATCGACTTAAAAAAATTAGCGAAGGGGTCAGACTTGGTCTGAGCCAGTGTAGCTGTACCCGTTCAATTTTATTTCACGTGGCAAACCATTGGTTTTTTTTTTGTTGTTAACAAACACAAAAACTTTCTGGGAGTTAGTTAGCTAACATCTGTACAGAGTCTAGACATTTTATTGTTAACTGACACGCACCTCTCCAGTAGGGTTGGAAAAACCGATTTCGTAGCACAAGAAAAACCGGTTTCTAAACCGGTTTTCTTGTGTTATTGAAACCGGTTTTGCCATCCCTACTCCCCAGACATGACAGCAGTATTCCATACTTCGGCGAATAAAGGACTTATGAATCAATAGAATTTGATGGAATTGAAATAATTTTGCATCGGCTCAAGAATCCTAATTTTTGCATTGCATATTTAGCTAGGGTGGACACGTGTTTATTCCATTTCACGTTATTTTTAATATCCTTTTAATATCCACCCCACTCCTTTTTAATATCAACTCCTTGGTTGTGAAAGTATTGTATGTAATGCCATCTAAATTAACAATAAATTGACGACCTGTAAGAAAACTTTGAATCCATGAGACAGTAAGATGATCTATGCCATAAGATTTTAATTTAGCTATTTTTTTTTTTTTTTTACTTAATAAAATGTGATGTGTAGTAGGCATTGCAATATGTGTCACAACAACACATAAAAACCTTTTAAGACCAAGGTCCCACAACAACATGCGTTCAAAGGATGTTAATGGACGCAAATCTGTTTTTTTTTTTAATATTTTTTTGTTAAATAATGGATAACTAAACCATAAATCCTATCACATATAAAATAAAATAAAATAAAATAAGAGATAAAAAGCAAATTTGTTTTAAAAATTTGCAGGAACAAAACTAAAATTGGTTTGCCAATAGTCCAGCTTATGGCATAATCCTTGATTATGGGACGCAGTATATTTTTCAATGATTAAAGCTCAGACATATAGTTATATGAAGGCTCGTTTCTTCGAGCAAGCTACAGCGTTCCAGCATCAAGGAATATTCATCCGCCAGCACCCCTAAGATATCACCTTGGCTAGTGATATCTCACTGTTATTGCCAGTGGTATGCGATATCTCACGTTAACTCATATGCCAATAGCAGGGACTGGAGTACGCGGGGCTATCACACCCGTGGATCAAAAAATAGAAAAAAATTAACAAATTAATAAAAACTGATCCCTCCATGCGTAATGAGATTTCTATGCCTCCATGAGATTTCTATGCCACACTTTATCGAATGCTTTAGAAATATAGAGTGAAATACTGAATGTTTTACTATGATTCTCCAGCGGTTTGTTCCACAGATGGATTACGTAGGCTAACAGGTCACCTGTTGCATGACTTCTACGAAAACCATACTGCTCTTCATCGATAATACGTGAAAATTCCAAATATTCTATTAGATAGTTAATATATTTTTCAAATATTTTAGCCAAAACCGACAGAATTGCAATTGGTCTATAATTATTGGGATTAATATTACTATCTTTGTTCGATGTGGGTTGAACACATAGACTTTATACATCACAGTATGCGTCAAATCTGGTAGTTCTGATTTTTTGCAGACTTGTTTATGATGTTGGCCTAATGAGTAATCCAAGCTTGTGACCTCGAACGCCGAACGCAACTTTGTCAAAAATCGAAAAAACCGCGAAAAAATCGTTATTTTTTCAAATTTTGGCGATTATAACCCTAAAGGACTAGTTTTTTCTTTATACTTTCTTAGGACGGTTTTAAAGTAGACTAAATTTGCTACAATATTATACTAGAATTGTCTCTGTAGTCCCAATAGCTTCCGAGATTGAGCCTTTCAAAGTTTATCATTTTTTTAACTTCGCAATATTTTGCAATATTTTAGACATTATTTTAGTCACTCGAAAATTCATTCAGAACGACAGAATTGCAAAAAATTGCAAATTTCGAAAAAAATGATAAACTTTGAACTGCTTAATCTCGAAAAGTATTGGGTCTACAGAGACAGTTTTAGTATCATATTGTAGCAAATTTAGTCTCCTTTACAACCGTTCTAGGAAAGTATAAAGAAAAAACTAGTCCTTTAGGGTTATAATCGCCAAAATTTGAAAAAATAATGATTTTTTCGCGGTTTTTTCGATTTTTGACAAAGTTGCGTTCAGCGCTCAAAGTCACAAGCTTGGATTACTCATTAGGCCAACATCATAAACAAGTCTGCAAAAAATCAGAACTACCAGATTTGACGCATACTGTGATGTATAAAGTTACTGGACTATAGAGTAAATTTTCATGAAATTTTAAAACTTTGAAATTTAAAAAAAAATACTCGGAACCGGAGTAGGTGTCTGCCATTGGATTTTTTACTAAAAACAGATTGTATACTTTAAGATATTAAAACGGCAGACTTGCTGAAATCACGTTTTTGAAGTCAATTTTTACGTTTTTTGACTTGCGGACACGCCCAAAGGAACCATCGGCGGGGATAGTGAATACCCATTTCAACTACGGCAGGTGAAAAACTATACCTAGCATCAATATGGAGTTTGCTAAAATACCGTAAGTCTGCCGGTCACTGGCTCTTAGACTAACAAGCCAGTTTCCAAGAATCGGTAAATATTCCCATTTTGTATGATAAATAGAAAACTTTTGTTAAAATTGGAGCTAATTGTCTAGCAAAGTTTTTAAGAATGAGGGGTTGAATACCGTCTGGGCCAGGGGATTTGTTAATATTGATAGAAAGAAGCATTTTTCGTACAATATTACAACGAAAAATAATTGGCTTCATTTTTGTTTCAACTGGGGGGAATGAGTGTAGGAGTATGGGCCATTTATGATTTAGTTGGACATGTTTAGCGCACTAAATATGAATTATTAATTCCATGTCAACTACAGAAAAGGAAAGAATTTGGACAAATGGAATAAGAATATGCAAATCTTTAGGATAATTTTTTAAAATGGCGATAGACATTTTCTTCAACTGTGTAAGGGATGAGTTTTTCGGGGAAAACAGAGGGGCAATGATTTTCACAATGCCGCAATATGAACCACCAATGGTTAATTTATTTTCGAAGCTTTGGATGTTTTGAATTTGAATACGAATTTATTAATATTATTTTTATTAGTTGAATTTATCTCAAAGACGAGTCTTTAAAATTGCATTTATAGTAGATTGTTATTTAGGTCACATTTCGTCGGTGCTAAAACGAATCAAACCGAGCATATTAACTCAGTATTATCAAATTATCAATCACCGGCAATAGCCGTTCTCTGTACAGAGTTTAGAGATTTTATTGTTTTTTGAGAAGCACCTCCCTATGACTACTACAGTGTTTAATTGTGTTCCATACATGGACAAATAAATACTATATCAGCAAAATTTGCTCGGTATTCAAAACCTTTATTAAGTATAAATCAATAGTTTGTTTGACCCTTTTAAACATTGCTGATGTTGCATAATTTTATTTAATTTTCGCATCATTAGTTTTTGACATATCAGAAATGAATTATTTTTATTTTGTATCACTATTATAGGGCATTCAACACCGGACCATATATGAATTCACCTTAGAGTGAACATAAATTTAAAATTGTGTGAAGAGAGACATAAAAAATGTGATACATTGTTTGTCACCGTGACTTTCACTTTTTTGCATTTTGATTTATTTTTACAACGACAAACTTTTTTATTAAATTATGAATTAAAAACAGTTCTAAATTTAAAATGCCAAAAAATATTAAATGTTTTCCTAATAGTTGTGTTAATTTTCAAAAAAAATGAATGAAAATAAATACGAGAGCAATTTAAATTTGTTATTTACAGTGATTATTTAACTTATAAAGGACAGGCAACATTTTATAACGACAACACGAACAAAAATTTAAGTTATGTAAGTAATCTCAAAGAATATTATGAAAATTTACTCTTAAACTTTTTTCATTATTATATGTTTGGTTATAATAAAAACCAAAATCTCAGTTTTTTTTCATTTCTTTTTATATAGTCGCATGGAGGGAGAAACGCGGTAGGATTTTTTTCTTATAGATTTAAAAAAAACTCGCGATAATTTTACAATTTTGAATCAAATGAAAAAGTTACGCACGTCTATGGGAAGAAATACTGTTTCTCATAGAGGTCAGCTCCTAAATATTAAAGTATAGAAGTATAGTAAGTATATTATGAAATACTCTGTTCAACAAAAAATAGGTGAAACTACAACTACCTTTCTAACAAAATTAGGTACATCTTTAATAAGAAAAATCACTTTCAATAAAGCCATTAACGAATTATTTATAAAATGAATAAATAAAATAAAAAGTGAACCATATAAATCACGGAAGTTTAGTTTTTAGAAAAAATTATATGTAACACACTTATTTATTGATGCATGAGCATCATTAAACATAAATTCATTAGTTTTCTTATCATCTTATCAGTAACCTATATAAACTTTTAAACATATCTTTGAGCTACTTTTTCAATCCCATTATTATAATTTATAATATTAATTTCATATTAATGAAATAAGTTTACAACAACAAAAACGATATCCATTAAATGAAAATTTGTAATCGGAGAACTATGGCTCTTTAAATTAATCACTGAATGTTGATGGAATACATAGATTTAAAGCTTCTAACTTAACGAACAAAGTTTCTCTTTGTGTATCTTTGGGTTTAGCCTTTAGACAATTTGTTTTATCGTATTAGTTTTTGATTGATGATTTTTTTTTATAAATTTAGTTTAACTTTAGTTTTATTTTATGTCAAAATTGTTAAAGTTTATACTAGCTAAGCCATACTGTTGTGATTGATACATACACCTATTTTCAAGCGAAAGTGCTGTTGGTTTTTTGTAAATAAAATAGTACTGGGTGATCCGATTTTAAATAGGTTTTCTAGTTTAAATAGCTCAATATTGGTGGAGTATTTTGGTATATAATTTGTTTTTTTATCTCAACTAAATCATTAAAAATAATATAAATATGTAGTCAATTATAAATAATTGACTACATTGTTTAATAATATTTGATTATTTGATTAATTCATTAAATTTAATTAATATTAATATAATAAAAAGTTAATATCTTATGTAACCGCCTTGTGCTGTAATCATTTCGCGCATTCTATTAGACATTGAATTTAACAAATTGATGAAATATTGGTACCGCCTCTCATCATGTTGTGCGCTCTCACAATGGCATCCCAGACCTCATCATTACTGTGAAACAGTTGGTGTTCAATCCTAACTTTGGATTTGATCTCTGACCCGACATTCTCAACAGGATTTATCTCTGGAGAGAGACTGAAAATACAAATTTCTACTTTAATTAAATATTTAAAATTACAAGATAAAATTAATTCACCTCGGGTGATCAAACACAAAATCCCGTGTATCGCCTATATTTTCATTAATCCATTGTTTGACAGCATTTGAAGTGTGTACCGGATGATTGTCGTGTAACGACAGATGAGAGTGCACAATATGATGAGAGGTGTTGATTGGCACCAATATTTCATCAATTTGTTAAATTCAATGTCTAATAGAATGCGCGAAATGATTGCAGCACAAGGCGGTCACATAAGATATTAACTTTATATTATATTAATATTAATTAAATTTAATAAATTAATCAAATAATTAAATATTGTTAAATAATTTAGTCAATTATTTATGAAATAAAATTAAAAATTCTATTATTTTCTGATTTTTTTCTATTGAAAAACTTTTAGCAAACTTTAAATTAATTTTTTTAATGATTAAGTTGGGTTAAAAAAACAAATTATACACCAAAATACTCCACAAATATTGAACTATTTAAAATTGAAAACCGATTTAAAATCGAATCACCCAGTACCATTTTATTTACAAAAAACCAACAGTACTTTCGCTTGAAAATAGGTGTATATAAGGAGGAGAATCAATTTCCTAGAAGAAGGTGTTTTTATAAATATAAAAGTTTGAAGCCTAACTCACCTGTACTTCATCGTCACCGCCATTTTCAAATTGAAAATCCTGATGTCCGTTGATGATTTGTACAAAACCAACAGTGATTGTGATGCAGAGAAAAAATGCTAATCGAACAAAATTACATGTTTCGTTCGATAACATTTTTTTTTGTTATTATTTATTTCTATATTTAGTTTGTTTAATTTGAATAAACAATAAAAAATTAAATTGTATTGTTATCTTTAAATAAATAACTAACAATACTGTAATTTTTTAATTTCAAATTTTTTTCTTCTGTCTACTTTTTTCTTATTTTAAATTATCCAGATCTTAAAGGAAAAACTGAATTCGGTGTATTTTATGTATGTTTTTCTTATGTTTAAAACAAACAGAAAACAAAATATGATGATGTTTGTGACAGATGAATACAAAATATAAATAAAGATCCTAATGCATTGTAAAGATGATATGTTGTTGAACTGAAAAGAAAATTGAAGAAATAGAAAATTATTAATATTTATTATATATATTACGAGGGTTGATTGATAAATAATTTGCCTGCGTCAGGAGATTTATTACATACGAAAACTTCGATGGCACATTATCCGTTGAGGGCGTTTCATCTCGAAATATAGACAATTCTCTTTAAATTTTGGTAAAGCACTTAAAGCGATCACTTCGCATTAAAAATACGAAAAAGGTCAAAAGGTTTTTTTTTATTAATATAACATATTTCTTTGTAATTAAATTTTTTTCAAACAAACAACATAACACACAGATGAAATTAGATGATAATTATAATTTTTTATGTAAATAAATAATGTAACCCTTTGATGTGTAGAAATAGTCATACATTATGATTCTACCAGCATGTCAATTCATTAACAAAGTTATTTTGTAATGAAATAGTTTTAATTGGGATCGAAGTTGAGATCATTCAATTGAAATGTTATTTTAATTTTTGTTCTGGAATATGTGATATGTGCATTCTTTAAGATTATTGACAGTAACGACTAAAATATTTGTGTTTTGTCTTAAATTCTTATCTAATGAATAAATGACTCTAACGCGTGCTAACATTGTACACTGGTTTTATGATCTTATCAACAACAACCCGACTAGCATTATGTAAGGGCTCAGATCGTTCGTTTGCAAAAACAGTTAACAGTGGCAATACTCTGCCCGCAAAACGCATGCCTATCATGGAACTACGTATTTATTCTTGTAATTCTCCGAATTTGTTTATTATTTTACAAACGGGTTATTTTACAAACATGATCGAATGAATTTTTATTTCATTATTTCGTCAGGAGATTGGAAGTTGATTTAAAATTTGAAATTGGCATTGTGTTGAGTTGTTAATAGTATATCGTTAGGATCTATTTTAAATGAAGTCTTTGGATGGAATGTAATAACATACATAACGAACCAATAATAAGTATGTTTTTTGTAGGTCAGTTGAGTGAATCGGTACTTATTGATACTGTTGATGCATCTGGTAAAAAACATACATCAGAATACATTACAGAAATTGCCTTGGAATCAATCTCTAATGCCACTAAAAAATTTGGAGTACCATTACGAATCATAGTTGCAGATTATACTAGTAATTGTCATTGGACTTGGATAGTTCTTGATTTGCTGGTCACATTTTACGTGTAGTAAAAATTAAAATATTTTCGAAATAAACATTTACCTGCCCCCTTTGCAGAAGAAACACTCGGAAAGAAACTTATTTTACCCCATGAAGTTCGTTGGAAAACGATGATCGATGCTAACAAGTCATTTTTGGAAAATCGAGGTAATCTAGTTCAGTTATGCCTACAAAAATGACAGTCCCTTAGTGCAGTTCGGTTTACCACATCTCTTGACAAAACGTTTTCGTCTTTTGCAATTGTGCAATCGAAACTACATTATATGCTTGGAAACGAAAAAATTGGCATATTGACGTTTTTAGTCACACAGATTTCACTAGCGGGGATTCCACTATTACGTAAATGGCTTGGGAAGGGGGACCCATTCTTCGATTTTTTTTCTCATTGTTGCTAACAAAGTAAGATAAAAAAATTATAAAACTTTTTGCATACACAGGAGAGGTCGGGATCTAAAGTCATAGAAATATTGCTTAAGTAAAAACGCCCAGATTGATCCGGGAAAACCTGGATTTTCTTACCTGGATCGATCAGACGAAAGATGCCTAGGAACGGATTTGGCCGAAAATACGCGAAATATCCGGCGTTCGTGTGACGAAAAATTTAAAAAATAAAAAGTGAATAAATATGAGGATTTTCATGTAGCATTTTTTGACTCGCGCGTTTCGTGTATTTGATTGCCGCTTTATAAACAAATATTGAGTATTGTTATCAAAATTAAAAAATCGCCAAACCAGAGGTGGTATCATAAACGCTGGTCAGTTAGGTACCGTTAACGATATAAATGTAAAATAATAACTATAGACGTGTTTTGAGCAAAATTGTTAGGGGATAATGTGAGTGCTATCACAAAGTTCATCAGAATCAATCGTTTTGGTCGAAAGTTTTTTACACAACACAAATTTTGTATGGGTCGAACAAAATGTGCGGCCATCGTTTCCAATGTTTTTAATTCCCGAATTGTTAAAAAATCAAAGTTGAATTGGCATCGGTTAATTTCGAATCAATAGCATGTGATACATCAAAACGCAAGTCTATTAGAATGTTTTCTGTAGTACTGCGATGGTTTTCTCGGTTAAAAGGCATAAAAATCTAAACAAAAAAATTTCATTCGACCACACTTAATTAAAGTTTTAAAATGTTGTTACGACTCATTGAAAAGCCAACATGGAAAGTTGTTAAAAATGCAATGATGTGGAAGATTGAACCCAAATATTTTGATGAGAAAGACGCCGATAAAGCTTTTACACAATTTACTTGCAGGAACAATATTTAAATTAAGCATCATCACCAGCTGCATCGTCTACTCAACAAAATGGATACATTTTTTTTCTCGTCATTTTGCTGATCGATCGTTAATGTACTAAGAACTGGTGACAATAATCGAATCTGTTTTGTGAATAACAGCAAGTATTGCACCCACTGAGACAGTATTTTCCAATATAAACAACATTTGGACGCACAAAAAAGGAGTATTAAAAATTGAAAACATTGGCGCTCGAGCTATGGTCAAGTACAACTGGCAAGAAAAATGTTTTGAGTTTCTCAACAAAATCCACAATGACAGAAAGTTTTTAAACAAAATCGGTTAAAGTAAAGCCCGTGTAAAACCAGATTTATTCAAATCGCCGGATACCAAGGTGGACCAAATAGCTGAAGATGGCAGTTTTGATGAGTTTACCGATAACAAAGACGTGATTTTTTTCAGTAATTTTTACTTTTTAGTAACTTCTAATACTAAGTAAATCAATTATTAAATTGTTCCTTTGCAAAGTAAAATTGCTATTTTTGTATTTTTTTCTTTATATTTTTTTAGTTGGACAGCTTATTATAGATAATCAAAAATAATTCAAAAATAAATGTCAGAACTTGATATCGTCGCTTTAATAATGAAACAACGTATGCTATTTATACGTTGTTTTTATATAATAGGTGCGCTGCATTCCCCATAAGGGCATCTTTGAATTGGCGTTTTTAAATTTTCGAATTATTTTATGACTGGGGGTAAGAATTAATAAATTATAAATTAACGTCCATGCAAATGCATGCGCACATCAAACTTTAAACTCAAATATCTCGAAACTGTACTTTTGCGTATACGTCATTTCATTATTAAAGCGACGATATATATCGGATATATATCTGATATATATCGGATATTTTGATATTTATATAAATTACCATGACATTTGCCAACCTTGCCTACTAGAAACGGACCAGGACCGGATCATTTAAAATAGGGAATTATATTTTAACATACATTAGAAAAATCAGAAAATTTACTACTACATACATTTAGGCGAGGAAATAGAGCACAAAAATAGGCCAAACCTAAACAAATTGGCAGAGTAAGATGGATCGAGATACGGTTTTTGCATTCGATTCAGGAAGTCGTCAGGAAAGTTTGTGAACATAGCTACTTTTCGCAAAAAACCTCTGGAGTACCTAGGGGCCAGGGCGGGCTGTATACACCTCATCTCTTTGAACTTTCCATAAATTCAGCTCGAAATTGTTCGACGCTCGTTACTCGGGGGGTTTTGGGGTCGCTGAACACGAATATGATGTCGGCGATGACCCTCTGAGTACCTAGGGCCTAGAGCGGGTATGTCTAACTCATCTCCTGGAACTTTACATTAATTCAGCTAGAAATTGATCGAAGCTCGTTACTGGGGTGTTTTTGGGACCGCTGTTCACGAATATGATTTCTGCGATGACCTTCGGAGTACCTAGGGGCCAGGGCGAGTTATATACACCTCATCTTCTTGAACTTTCCATAAATACAGCTCGAAATTGATCGAAGCTCGTTACTCGGGGGTTTTTGGGGTCGCTCAACACGAATATGATGTCGTCGATGACCCTCGGAGTACCTAGGGCTCAGGGCAGGTATGTCTAACTCATCTCCTGGAACTTCCCATTAGTTCAACTCGAAATTGATCGAAGCTCGTTAATCGTGGGTTTTTGGGGTCGCTGAGCACGAATATGATGTCGGCAATGACGTTCGGAGTACCGAGGGCCCAGAGCGGATATGTCTAACTCATCTCCTGGAGCTTTCCATAAATTCTGCTCGAACTTGATCGAAGCTCGTTACTGGGGGTTTGGGGCCGCTGAACACTAATATGATGTCTGCGACGACCGTCGGAGTACTTAGGGGCCAGGGCGGGTTATATACAGCTCATCTTCTGGAACTTTCCATAAATACAGCTCGAAATTGATCGACGCTCGTTAATCGGCGGTTTTTGGGGTCGCTGAACACGAATACCATGTCGGCGATGACCCTCGGGGTACCTGGGTCCCAGGGCGGGTATATTTAACTCATATCCTGAAAATTTCCATAATTAAAACTCGATTCGAGAAAACTTACCTTTTTTATTCGAGAAAAATTACCATAAGCTAACAACTGCTGAACGACAATGTTCTATTTCCAATTTGTTTAACTTACTGCAATACTCATTTATTTATTAGCAGTAAAATACAAAACAGGACTAGCCCAAAACATACAATTTATTTATTGTTCATAGTTCGAGGTTAACGTTGGGTATTATCATCAAGAGATTTTTTTCATCACAAGAACGTTAGTCCTAACTAGCCCTATTTTGGAATGCAAAGCACTTTACCACAGTTTTATAAAAATTTCTTTAAAGAAGTTTCGGCTATGAGATATATATTTAATGAAAAATAGTTCGATCTAACTGTGAACCGAGCCCAGGTTCTCTGAGTTCTAGTGCACTGTTTAATTTGGGCGAAAACCCTTACAAATTTTACAAGAATTTTTTAAAGAAAAACAAAAACTTCTTTCTTGTTTTTGTAGGATTATCAAACGATTTCAAAAAATACGGAAATTACAAATTTAATGCATTTTAGATGGCCCCAATTGGAATTTAATTCAGTTGAAAGGTCGTTCAACATAAAAACAAAACTATTAATAAAAAAGATAATGTGTAATCACAACAAACATTACATGATGTAATGGACAAAAACTGAACATTAGCTTTACAATACATGATATTAAATTTCTAATTCTCACATTTTTTGTTTAATATTTAGGTTAAATAGTAATGAAAGATGAATGGATTGACATTTATTTTAATTTATACGAAGTTTTTTTCCGGATTTCATTAAAAATAATTTTCAATGTATCTTATTATCATCATCTCATATTTTATTTCGTTTTTTAAGATAATGATTACAAATTACAAGTAGCAAACAAAGTGTGTATATGAGCTTGATCTATAAGACTTCTCCATTTAAAACTAAAACAAAAATGTTATACAACTTTTTATATATACCAGCAACACATCGTTAAAAGTACCTAATTTTTTTTTGTGGTTACATGCTAATTATACTTTTTTGTTTTTATTTCAGTAATTAATTTTTTGAAAATTAAAAAAGTCATATGAAATTATAATTGTTTTGTTTGTCGCATTGTCTAAATTATTAAAATAACTATTAAAAACGAAATTATTTCTTCGTGACAAAATTAATTTGTTTAACAAAAAAAGTTTCAGAGATATAATTATTTTACGGAATGTTACTGTAATATATATAGTAACAAAGGTGAATTAAAGCATCACTCAACTCGTTCCTAAGGAAACAAAATAATTCACAAAATAAAAACTAAATGTTTTAAAAATAGCGAATGAACAATCACAAAAAACAATTATTTATAGCAAACAATACTTCCATAAAAGTGTTTCCGATATAAATGACAGACCCATGACAACCATAAATTGTATAAAATATTGTTCAATTATTATTACTAAATTTTTATACAAATTTTGTTTTTATTCTGATAAGCTTTTAAACTTAACTAAAGGAAAAGTTATAAACTTTAACATTTTTTTGTCGGCGACGGTTTGAAAAAAACAAATGATTATCTTGCATTAAATAAATAACTAATACAATAATGCCAAAGTATATTAATTACAAAAAAAACATTCGTTTTAATTTTGTTGGCTTTTTAATTATATGTATATATGTACATAAAAATTTATATTAGTTCACATGATTCAAATGTTTATTACCTAAAACGATCCGTCGACTCGGTTTTGATACAGAAGCCAGTAGTAGAATTTTAATTAAATCATTGATTTGATTTATACAATTATTGAAATAATTCTCACATCACGAAATTGATTTAGACAAAATAAATAAAAGAAATTAAAATCAAACAAAATCTATTTTCCAATTATCTTTTTTTATCCATTTTAGAAAACGTGACTTTTATCAAATTAATTGATTAAAAAAAAAATTAACTGCTGAAAAACGCTAATTAAAAAAATGTCTGGTGCGGGAAATAAGTAAAAAGTTAGTAAATTCAATTAAAAATCATTAGCAGAGTTTTCAAACTAATTTTTACTTTAAGGCAACAAATTTTCATAAAATAAGCTTTAAAACAATAACACTTATAGCAAAGTTGTTATAAATTTTATCCAACTTAGTGTTTATTGTTTCATAAACATAGATTTGAAACATAACACAACATACATATAAAAAATTTTAATAAAAAAAATAAACAAACCATAAAAATTGAGCTTTTTTGCTTAACTTGTTTGAATAGTACGAACTTTGTAAATGTGAAAAAAAAAAATAAAAACAAAAGTTTATGATCATGTTTTCTGTCGTATGTTGTAGTACCATTTTTATATGTTTCGTAGTTATATACAAGTATGAGAATCAACGATGTTATACAGTTGATGGGTTTTCAGTGAAATATATGTAAAAAATAAAAAAAGCTTTTCAGGCTTGAAATGAACAAATTTTCAGTGACGATTTATACAATTATAAAAATAAACTGTCGAGACAATACGTCTGATTAATCACAATAAGGAAAGAAAATATATTTGTATCTATATATAAAATTTTTTCTTATTATTTATTTTATTACTCAACAATCTAACATTCTAACACAAACAAACTTATAATTCAAATTAATAATAACCATAAAAAACAACAACAGTTTTAGAAAATTCTATTTGCTTAATTTTCGACATACAAGAACACATAAATTAATTTTCTCTTTTAGAATTTTTCACACAGAAAAAAAAAAAGAAGGAAAACAAATCATGAAAAACTTTTTTCAAGAGTAATAAATCAAATTTCCAAAATAACATTAAGATTTTTCTTTTCTTATTGCATTTTCATCTTAAGTTCGTGTATCGGTTTACTCGTAAACTAAAATTAAATAATTCTATTATTTTCATTTATGAGAAGAAAATCTTATTTGTATGAAAATAAGAAAAATTCACATTACACAAAACAAAAAAATTGAGCTACTAAGCAAAAAAGAAAATACTTTTTAAATGGAAAACTAAAATGAAATTAGTTTTACTATTTTCGTATTTCATGGGTTTTATTAGTTGCAGATGGAGACAATTTTTCAATGGAAAAAGTTTTTAAATAGTTGGCTAATTGGTTTTTTGCAATGGAGAAGAAATTTTATTTGAATTTGATAAAACTATAGATATGAATTCCAATTTACAACGTAAATAATTTTTTTTGTGGCATTGACATGCTCCATGTAGGGGCGTTGAAGGTCCTAGACTGTCTCTCACTTGTATTAATTTTAACAATTCTATCGATTTTCTGGTTGAGTTTCACTTGATAACATAATAAATTGATTATAGAGTCTATAGAGGGCATTCAATACCGGTATAACAAATTCCGAAATGGTATACCGTCATGTTTTCGAATTACTGGTATATAGGCCAATAGAATTACGGATTGTATGGGTACGGGTATTGTACGGGTGGGTATGGGTAACACAAATGCTATTTAAAGCTGACACTAGACCCTTTCAATTCCCGTCAAGCAGATTGCGAACGGATGAAAACTCAGACCTTGCGGCCTGCTCAAAGTCAACAACTTTTATAGGGGCATTAAGTGTAAAATGGAATTGTGCAAAAAATATCAGACCGAATGAAATGTTCTGAAGCTAGCTTTTTTGTTGAGATTTCAGCTACAAGATAAAGGGCTCAATTATGTTATAAAAATTATTTGCAAACAACTAAATTCAATTGAAAAATATCGTTTTTTAGACATTTTTTTCGCATTTTTTCTCAAACGCATTTGCAACAAAACAAATTATTTTTGTTTTTTTTTATTTTAAGTTATAGAAAAACATTTAAGAAACAAAAAAGTTCCATGACACCAGTATCCTAAAGTGCACAATTTACGAGTTATATCGCTTACAAGGCAGCAAAAAAAATGCACTTAGTTGCATAACTCCAGTCCCCAGGTGCCGGGCGAGTGGACTCGGCATGTCCATTATGTGAGTACCCTACTCCAGAGATTAAAAGATTAAATTTCTGACCTGTTACCGACAACAACACGTAAGCCATATCTTTTTCCGTTATTCTATTGACCTAATACCGTCATATCGAATTATCAGTTGTAATTTCCCAAGGGCGGTGATAATTCGAAATAATTTTTTGCCAAAAATTTCGAAAGCAAGTATATTGATAAAAGCACGGGCTTTTATCAATACCACTTGCTTGAGGAATTTTCCAAAAAATTATGAGAATTTATCAACGAACGAGGGGAATTCGTTTAGAAAATTTTTTGCGATTTTTCATTTATTTATATATTTTTTATGAATTATACGTTGATATTAGTTAATTATTTCAAAATTAGATTGATAATTTTTAATATCCCAGTAGGCCAGACGTATAAATATTTGTTATTAGTATAATTCAAATTTTATTGGTGAAATTGAATGATGTCATTACATTTTAGAGAATTTCATTGGTTTAAATTAAAATAAAACTATGGGAAAAAAATTTTCAGTAGTAATTTCCCAAGGGCGGTGATAATTTGAAACAATTTTGTGCAAAAATTTCGAAAGCAAGTTGATTGATAATAGAACGAGGCTGTAAGCCGAGGGGTTATATTAATACCCCTCTCTAGAAGAAATTATGAGAATTTTTCACCGGTCGAGGGAAATTTGTTTAGAAAATTTTTGACCATTTTTGATTTCTTCATACATATTTTTTTATAAAAATAATTTTCATAGTGAAGAATTTTCTAAACAAGAAAAAAATTCAAGTTTTTATTAAGATTTTTAACCGACTTCAAAAAGAATCAGGTTCTGTGTTTCACTGTAGGTTTTTTTTATGTAGTTACACCGATTTCTCAAAAACGGCTCGATCGATTTGGATGATTTAAATTGTATTCTATTTGGGTTTATTCCGAGAGGGTCCCATAATTTTTTAATTTAATTATACTTTGCTTTAGACAAAAAAAATTACGCTATTAAATAAAGTTACTATTTTAAAATAGTTATTCTTTATTATAATTATTATAGTTGTTATAATAGTTATTATATTTTAAAAGTTATTTTTAGTACAAAATTGTTCGAAGTCAGTGCCACATTGATGAAAAACCGACTAATATTTCTCGGGCTTGGCACCGATTTCCAACAGTTTTGTACTACAAATAACTTTTAAAATATAATAACTATTATAACAATTATAATAACTATAATAATTATAATAAAGAAAAACTATTTTAATATAGTAACTTTGTTTAATAGCGTATTTTTTTTTGTCTAAAGTAAGGTATAATTAAATTAAATTAATCAAAATGTAACGTATTTTTGTCTCTAAAAGCAACAATTGAGTTATTTTTCACTTTTTTGTGCCTCTTTTGTTTTTTTCTGAAGTCGGTTCTATTTTGTTTTTTAAAGTTTTATTTTTAAAGTTTTTTTTTACCTATACGATAGCAATGGATTTTACTATTATGTAGTTTTATATTATAAGTCACTAAAACTGAATGTATTCAATTAATAGAATGAAAAATTGTTTATAAAAAGCGAAAGATTAGATCCGTAACAAATGGTTTCTTTCAATTCCGGTTCGGGGATCGAACCGGCGTCCTTCTGATGAGAGTTTATGGTTAACCATTTAACCCACTCGCGACCAGCGACCAGATAAAAATTTGTTTTTGGATGATCGACTAGTTGGGATTTGTCTTCCATATTCGGAGATTCATAATGTTCATTCAATGTCATCTTAGTTGAAGTATGAAGAACGGTAAAACGTATTCGTATTGAATAAATAAAATAAGACAAAAATTGACACTAAAATTGCATTAAAAAATAATTATGATATTAAGTCGATCGTCCAGAATTAAATTTTTATCTCGTCGCTGGTCGAGTGGGTTAAATGGTTAACCATAAACTCTGATCAAAAGGACGCCAGTTTGATCCCCGATCGGGGATTGAAATAAAACATTTGTTACGGATCTTTCGCTTTTCAAAGCAACTTTTCATTTTATTCAATTGAATACATTCAGTTCTAGTGATTAATAATCAAAAAACAAAAAATTTAATGAAAAATATTAAAAATTATTTTTTATTTTATTATTTTATTTTTTTTTTTCGTAGTCTCTCTAGTAAATTTTTTGATAGTCTTCCTATCTTAGAACTATAGCTCACTAGAAATGAATGTATTCAATTGAATAGAATGAAAAATTGCTTTGAAAAGCCAAAGATCCGTAACAAAAGTTTTATCTCAATTCCGGTCGGTTCGGGAATCGAACTATTTAACCATTTGAACCATTTAACCAACTCGACCAGCGACGAGATAAAATTTGTTTTTGGACGATCGACTTAACCATCTCATTTATTTTAGTTCATTTTTAGTGTCAATATTTGTCTCATTTTTATTTATGCTACGAACACGTTTTACTCTTCTTCATACTTCAACCAAGTTGACATTGAATGAAGAACATTATGTATCTTCGAATATGGGAGACAATCCCAACTAGTGGAGAATGGCCACTAACCAATTTAAATTCAAGATTTTTATTAAGATTTTTATCTATCTATACGATAGCAATGGATCTAACCATTATGTAGTTTAGAATTATAACTCACTAGAAATGAATGTATTCAATTGAATAGAACGAAAAATTGCTTTGAAAAGCGAAAGATCCGTAAGTCTTCCTATCTCCCTATTATTAGTATAATTGAAATGTGATTGGTAAAATTGAATGTTGTTATTACATTTTAGAGAATTTCATTTCAAATAAAAATAAAGCAAAAAATTTTCACGAATATTTTATTTGTTTTTACAGAAATATGAATTAATAGAATTATAAATTAATAAAAGTCTTAAAATAATATTCCTTGACTAATCCAATTTTTTTTCCTGCAAAATAATTTTTTTAGTGAAGATATTGTATCTGGCCATTTATAATATTTTTCTGGTAGTTTGTTTATTTTCATAAGAATTATTAAAAATTCAAATTTCTTTAAAAAGTCTTGTTTATCAAACCAAAATATATGACAATAAAACTCACTACTTTACCTCATTATTATTACTCTTTTTTGTTACTAGTCAGGTTTGAAAACAACCATTCTGTAAATGTTAAGACCTACGCCGGGAATCAACTACTGCACTCTTGTGTTACAAGACCACTCGTAGTAACCTTATTGATCAAAATTCATTGGGAAACATTCAAAACAATAACCTGTCAATCAATTTTTAATTACTTCCCATCTTTTTATTCACAAAACACCATTTCCTTATTTCATTAATAGATGATAAACGAAAAAAAAAAAATGGTGACAAATAAAATCAATCAAATCCCTTCACATACAAATCTATAAGTTCTGTATGTTACGTAAACAGTAAAAATAATTAAGATGCAATAAAACTTACTTTCAATTTCCTGTCATAATTATATCATAATTGCCTGAAACAAAAGAAAATATTATTAATAGATTTATTTACATTTATAATTCATAAATATTTATGCAAATTGAGAAATGTTTTTTTTTCACTTTGAATTATTATTTTTAACGAATAATTAATTTTTTTTCTTTTAAAGACTAATAAAAACACAAATTTGTTGAAAAAAGCTATTTATTGTTATAATAAAATCGACTATGATGAGTTGCGACTTGCAATGTTAGTCGTAGTTATAACTGAGCCACACATCTCTTAACGATATATATGACATTTTTTTTTGAGGAAAAGGGATTCAAATGTTCGATCACATTAACAACTTAAAAGAGAATCAAATGAAATAAATACATAATAGAAAACAAACCAAACACGAACAAAATTACAATCATTTATTACCTTGCATGGAACCGAAAGAATCATCATTACAATAGATTAATTGTGGGAAGACAAAAATCTATTAAAATAAAAACCAAATCTTAATCGAAATACTTGAAATCGCAAACAGTATTCTTTTTAGATTTTGTTGGAAATTTACTTTAGATTACAAAATCTATCAAATTTTTCATAAAATCTAATATCTAAAATAATTGATTTGTTGCCTAGTTAAGAGTGAAGAAGTTGAACT
This sequence comes from Diogma glabrata, assembly GCA_963693315.1. Taxonomy (NCBI): domain Eukaryota; kingdom Metazoa; phylum Arthropoda; class Insecta; order Diptera; family Cylindrotomidae; genus Diogma; species Diogma glabrata. The sequence continues at coordinate 457,177,397 of OY856186.1, read as the reverse complement.
AAATGGCCAACAAAAGGCAGGTGTGGAATCATTACCTGTATGGAATCAAAAGATGATTGTAATCCATGTACATATTTGTGAGATGTTAGTTATTTATCGTTTTACAATGGTATATGTTTTTTTATATTTTTATTCAATAAAACTTATGATTGTCAAGTTTTAAATTTTTCTAAAGAAAAAAAAAATCAATATAACAAGCAGCGGAAGCAATTTGAATTTAGCTAAACTTATTCCATAAAAGTTTGTTTTTCTTAGAATCGATGAAACTTTATTTTGTATACAATTTTTCTTTTTAGGAAAATATAATGATGACATTATAAGACACGTGAAGTTGTATTTAATATTTTTTTTGTTTTTCAATTTAAGTTTATATAAAAAAGAAAAATATTGAGTTGAACAAACTTTCGCAACAGGGACAAAGTTGGAAAAATTTGTTTGCATTATCATACCAAAGTAAATTACTTTGACCGAATAGAATATCGAAAATGCATAATTGTATCATATCATTAGCAAAATAAATGATTGTTCCGACTAAGTTACTATCCTTGACCTTTCTTTGGCTACGTACCGTAATTTGTTTGCTCGAGCAATTATTTTCAATTTTACTTAATAATATTTCGCACATTATTTTTTCTTTCAATTGAAATGTATACACTAATCAGCAATATAACAAGTCAAATAAAAATTGCAATTGCAAAGATTGCAAAGTTGTGCATCGGTAAAAAAGAAACACACAAAAACTGTTAATTTTCTTGAAAACTAAAAACTGATTATGAAAAAAATAAAAATAAATAAAGAATTGAAAACATTATTCAAATGAATTTCCGGCAAACATGAAAAAAACACACAGAAATTTATTTTCTTATTTATTTTATTAATTATTGAATATTTTATATTACAAACTTGTCATCGATTTTTTATAAGAACTCAGACTTAGATATAAAAAAATAAATATACAAAACAATAATTTTTCATGTATCAACGACAAATCAACAACCCCGACATTGAACGTGACAATTTTTTTATTTTGTATTCTTACATAGTCTAAGAAATGCGTTTTTTTCGACTACAACAACGAGCATTGTAAATGGATTTAATTACACTTTTTTTGTTTCGTGGTAGGGTCTAACTGCTGGTTTGTTGTTGCTTCGTGATTGTTAAAAAAATTATTATAAGACATATTCTCCAAATATGATCATCTATATGATTTATGTTATATTCAAAGTGTTGAGGTTAGGTTTGATTCGACCATTGATAAGTTAGATTGAATGATGTCAATGTTAATTAAGACATTGTTAGTTATTAATGAAGAAATTCATAATTAATAATTACGAAAAATGGTTGGGAAGATTTTGAACACACCTAAAATAATTATGGATCTTTAGGAAGATTATATACTGAAATAATAGAAGCATAGAGTTAATGAGATATGTAAATTAACCGTTCGTTATGACCTATATCGCTCCATTAAATGCTTGAATTTATTTGGTTAGACAAATCAGATTTGTGTTTGATTTGTTAAAATTATAAACAAAGATTTTATTCAGATACGTGTGGTACGACTAACGAAACCAATTTGTAATAAGAATTGTTTTAGTCGATTTTTTTATCGATTGGCTTTAACCGATTTCAAGCAACACAATAGGTGGTTTTCGACTAAAGTTTGGTGTAGATTTGCATAATTATGTCCAAATTACGTCGTTCTGTTTTTGACACTTACTTTCGAATTTGACTTATTACACTGTGCGACAGTCAAAATCCGCTGGGGTTCTGACTACCGGGAAAAGTTATATCGGTAAAAAAAAAGTTATACGTGTCCCGGCGTTTCGCTGGGTCACGTCTAGGAATCGAGATATATCGATTTGAAGTTAGTAAGTATCATATAGAAGAAATTGTCACGTTTGGAGTTTTTCTTTTGACATAACTCGAGAACGACTACCTAGTCCGATTTTGCTGAAACAAATTTAGAAAATATGGAGGGGCTGAAATCTCAAGCTCTGAGATATCAAGGCTTCGGTCTGGGTTAAGGATTTTGATATAGTTTTCGGCAACAAAACTTTTATGAGGACATGGTTTTTAGTTTTGGGCAGCGATGAATATCAAACATAACTCTTTGTTAAAGTACAAGTATTCAGAGATAGACTCTGTTTAAAAATTTATTACAAAACTAACACGAAACATCAATACGTTGCCGGATAATTGTAATCAAAATTCCAAAAATATTGTTAAATTAAATAAAATCAAACTTTTTCAAAATTCCAAAAATATTCTAAAAATTAGAATGAAATCAAATATTTAAACTTTTTCTAAATTCTGATGATATGCCAAAAATTCTTAAAAATTCGAACTTCTCCAAAATTCTAAAAATATTGCAAAAATTATTACAAAATCAAAAATTAAAACTTTTTTCAAAATTTCAAAAATTATAATATCAAAAATTAAAAATTTTTCAAAATTCTAAAAATATTTCAAAAATTCTTACAAAATCAAAAATTAAAACTTTTGCCGAAATTCTAAAAATATTGCAAAAATTATTACAAAATCAAAAATACAAACTTTTTCAAAATTCCAAAAATATTTCAAAAACTACAACAAATTCAAAAATTTCCATGTCCAATTTCATTTTAAATTACATTTACGTCATAAAAACAGCTACATTTTTTTTCCCAAAATATTGGCTAAAAAATTAAATGAAATCATTTTTTGACACACTTGACATTATTTTTTGACAAACTTATAATGCCATAATTCTCTATAATAATAATAAAATATCATGTCATACGAACTATTAATTTTATTTTTTTCTAAAAAAATTGGGTAAAAAATAAATAAAAACCTTTCTTTTGACACACTTGACAACATTTTTTGACAAACTTATAATGCCATAATTCTCAATAATAATAATAAAATTTCATTTCAAACAAACAATTTATTTTTTTTCCAAAAAATTGGGTAAAAAACTAAATAAAAATCTTTTGACACACTTGACAACATTTTGTTGACAAACTTATAATGCCATAATTCTCAATAATAATAATAAAATTTCATTTTAAACAAACAATTTTATTTCCAAAAAATTGGGTAAAAAAAAATAAAAATCTTTCTTTTGACACACTTGACAACACTTTTTTGACAAACTTATAATGCCATAATTCTCAATAATAATAATAAAACTTCATTTCAAAGAAACAATTAATTTTATATTTTTTTTCCAAAAAATTAGGTAAAAAATAAATAAAAATCTTTCTTTTGACACACTTGACAACTTTTTTTTGACAAACTTATAATGCAATAATCTAGTTTTTGATCTCACATACCAATCCCGACCATCAAGATTTCTCCAAATTCAATGTTCCTACTCGTAATCACTTAAAATGAACGTTTTTTAAGCCAAAAATATGCAAATTTCCTTGTTTTGACACACATAATGATTTTTTTGACACACTTCCGGTACAGTTATCGAACACAGCGTCCTTTCGGACCTGTCCCTTGAGTATACCTATTTTTCGAAAAAAAAATTTTTGAAATCCCTCCAGTGGTTTTCCCTGCAGCGTAGGTAATGACGGCCGGCCGGACGGCCGGCCGGCCGACAGACAGACATACATTTTTTTTTTTTGCTTTTTTAGAATCAGGGGGTCCTAAAACGTCGAGAAATGTCAAAAAAAGTGGGGGTAAGAATTTCACTTTGAGCTCATGAATGTAATACTTAGGTCTTTCAGACCGAAGTAATTAAGATTTAAAATTCCTTTAATCTACTGATATACTAAATACAAAAAAAAATAAAATAAATAAATAAATGAAATAAAAATAATAAAGCAAATTAAAAAAATAATAAAATAAAAATATGATAAAAATATAAAAAAATAAAATAAAAAAAATTTAATAAATAAATAAAATAAATAATAAATAAATAAATAATGTATAAATAATAAAAAAATAATAAATAAATAATAAGTAAATAATATATAACAAATAAACAATAAAAAATAATAAGAAATAATAATAACAAATAATGAATAATAAATAATAATAATAATAGTAATAAATAATAATAATAAATAATAATAATAATAAATAATAATAATAATAAATAATAATAATAATAATAATAATAATAATAAATAATAATAATAAAATATAATAAAATATAATAAAATATAATAAAAATATAAAAATATAAAATAAAATTATACTAAAAATAATAAAATAAAATAAATAAATAAAAAATAAAAAAATAGAAAATAATAAATAAAAAAGTAAAAAAAAATAAAATTAATGCACAAAGACACATAGACACATGTCCAAATACATTTAAAACAATAAATTTTGGAGTTTATTCCAGTAAAATATTAAAAAAAACTTTGTATGAAAAATCAATATTCTTGTCAAAATGAGATACCTTTACTTGTGAATAAAAGCGAAATGCGTTCTTCGATTTTCATGACCTATGTCTCGTTTTGTGCACAGATTATGTGACTTTACGTCAAAGTAATAAGACTTGACACTTTTTCCCGTTTTGAATTTTTCATGATTTTTTAAAATACAATTTTTTTATTTTTTAGGCAAAAAATTATTTTTTTTTCTTCATAAATTTATTTATAACTGCGAAACTGTTGATTGTGTAAAGAAATAAGGTAACAATAGATTAAAGGAATTGTAATTCTTAATTTTTCTAAATTTGTTTCAGTAAAATAGGACTAGTCGTTCTCGAGTTATGTCACCAAAACGTGACTATTTCCCCTATATGATACATACTAACTTCAAATCGATATATCTCTATTCCTAGACGTGAACCAGCGAAACGCCGGGACACGTATAACTTTTTTTTACCGATATAACTTTTCCCGGTAGTCAGAACCCCAGCGGATCACTGACCCCTACCATACGTAAATGGGTCAATCTTTTACAAACCGAACTCCTTTCTGACCGATACATTTTTGATTTGGCTGAAATTTTTTTTACAAATCTATGTATACAGGGTTTTTCAATTAGAACATAACAATTTTGTATTTAAATAAAACACAGAATAATTGAGATATCGAGCTGAAATTTATTTCATATACAATAGACAAGTTACATTTAAGAATGGAATTCGATCTCGGCCATATGACCACCGCGAGCACGTTTGCAGTGATCGATTCTTTGAATCCAATTTTCACAAAATTCACGAAATTTTCACTCATTTCATGAAATCCACATCACACGGTCACTTTTTATGCATGAAGTGTAGTCTCTTGAAGCACATGTGGGTTTGTTGCTGACCAAAACTGCATATTTTGCTTGTTAACAAAGCTATTTAGCCAGAAATGAGTTTTCGATGAAATTCATTATTTTCTTCAAACATTTGCTGAGCCCCTGATCAAGAGGCTTCAGTTCTTGGGTTAATTTGATCCTGTAAGGGCGTAGGTTTAGATCTTTACGAAAAATTCTCCACAATGTGGTTTGAGAGATTCCTAATTCATTCCTGTAACGGCGTGGAATCGACTGATTTGACTCATTTTGAACTGAAGCTCTTACGGCTGCGATATTTTCGGTACTCCGACCGGTGCGTTGTCTCACTGGCACAGGAACATTCAATAGTGAATATGTTGACTCGAATTTATCCACTATAGCACGCACAACCTATCTGGTGGGATGATAATTAGACCGAAAATTGGAGTAAGCGCTCTTAAAGTTGCGACCACCGACTAAGAATTTTGGTAGTTTTAAATTTCCAAACGTTGCTCGTTCGTGAACTTCACCATGATAAAAATGTAAGCTTTGACTAATGTTTTGAATTTTGATATTGACAGATCATAAAAAAAATTTAAAAATGCGTTCGTATTAAAATACAAAATGGCTATGTCCTTATTGAAAAACCCTTTATCTATATATAAGCACTATTTTTGTGGTACCATTTCAAAATATTTGCCCCATTAAAATTGGGCAATATGTATATCGTTGGAAAGGTCTTGAGTAGTAGATGTGCCGAAAGATTTTGTTTTGAATTTGGACGATTTTTTTGAGAAAAATGTGAAGGTGTTTTTTGAGTTCGATAATTTTGTTTATACTTATCCATCTTACATATCCTTAGTTTTATTGTATCTTTTATTTGAACCATCTTCTATTTAAATAACAAAAAAAATTGTGTCTGTGGGTTTGCGTGCGTAAGTGGATGGGTGGTTGACGAAAACTTGGTATATAACCGAAGTTCATTTGAAAATATAAGATTTTGATTCATTTCAAAATTGGACAAAATGGCTGGGGGGCTCCCGAACTTTTTGATTCTTCAATAACTTCTAAACCGGGATTCAATCTTATCGAAACCTGGTATATAAGGTTTTAGTACTATTTCCAATATTACTGCGTACCAACTTCCGGTTTGTCACTTCTACTTAAAAATTTTGTTTACGTTATTTATCCTTTCTTCAGCCTTCAGTTACAAATTGATTTTCATGAAACGTAGGTTAAAGGTTTCAATTAATATGATAAAGATTTCATTAGCATTTGGGGTACATTGCATTAAGGGTTGGGGGTCCACCGTACAACAGGTAGTTTTTCTCACTATGTTTTTTATATTTGTTCGAAGCATACAACATTTGTTCGTGAATAAATTTTTATGACACTTTGAAAAAGAAATATGCAAATATATATGACAAGGAGCTGATTAGTTTTTGAGAGATATTGAACAAAGTGGTAGGGGTCCCCCGAGCACATGTTTTTTGAAAGCTCAATAACATCTATACCTGGTAATCGAATTGGATGAATCTTGGTTTTTAAACATTTGGTACGGTTCACAAACAGTTCTGCATCCTATCTTCTGGCTTTTAATTTCCGGTAAAAAATTTTGTTTGCATGCAATTTTTTGTATTTTGTCAATGTCTTTAGTCACACTATAGCCTACAATAATGAAGTGATTATGATGAAACTTATAAGTGTGAGAAGATAATGATCAACTTTTGAGTTTTGGGACGCATTGATTTACGTTACGGCGGGTCCACCATACTGCTAACTGTTCACACTTTGTTTTTAAAGTTTGTTGGGAGCAAACAGACTTCGTTCATTAATCAATTTTGATGACACTATGACAAAAGATGCAGATTTAAATGACAAAGAACTGGTTAGTGGACGATATTAGGATAAGTGGTGGGGGCCTCCCGAGCACCTGTTTATTTATTTAAAACCTTAATATCATCAGTTCCTGATGATTCATTTGAATTAAACTTGATATATGCTTAGAGTATGATTTGTAACCGTTCTGCATTCCAATTTCCGGTTTGTCACTTTGTAACGACGGACTATTTTCAATTTTTATTATGAAATAATAGTATTTAAATTTATTAATTTGTTCTCTTTATTTGTGGTAAACATAGCTACATTTTTTTGTACTACTGTTGACGGTTTAAGTTACGTTATTCGTATTAATAAAACATGTTTTATTATTGATTGTTTAATTTGGGAAAAAGTAGAATTGATGTTTTTATTAGTGAAAATTGATTAGAAAAAGAGACAGAAAGTTTAATGAGATGTGTATAAAACGATCAAAATCTTTGGATAGTTAATCAGTATAATTTTAAACTCGAGTTAGTATATAATTTTTAAATCAATCAGTAAGTTATGTAAATTGAAATAAAATTAAACTCACTGATGACTGAGTCGTGATCTAGCTTACTTTGGAGTTTTTAATGTTGTTAATTATTTCAAAAATGTTATTTTAAAACTAAAAAGAAAATAAATTTGCTTTTCATTTCAATTATTGTGTTAATATTGTAAAGGTTTTTTATGGTTGTGAATTTAATAAAATGTCAAAACCTCAATTGCATCTATTAAAATATGTAAACAAAATATGTTTTACATTGAAGAAATAAAATTCCTTTGTTAAGCAAGTGTTATGTTATCAGTTTTGAAAATAAATTTATAATTTTATGAAGGAAAACACGTTATCGCCAAATGGTACATGAACTTTGATGATGATGAAAAACAAAAATTAATTGAAGAGGTTCATGATGTTGTTACCGTATGAGATGCTAAACACAAAATTGTTTAATTCTATTAGTAAAAATTAATCGTCAAGCCCGTTTATGAAATTTTCGTGCAGTGACTTCATTATGTATTATTGCTTTTTTGTGGAGGAACGGATTAGTTTCTGCTTGATATAATAAAACCTTTAATTAACCATCAAGATAAACGAAGATGTGAAATAAAACATGAAGCAGACAACATTGAAGAAATAAATTAATGTAAGCTTTTTTATTGAATTTTAATTTATATAAATTTTGATTTGTTTTTGAATAAATTACACTGTGCGACAGCCAAAATCCGCTGGGCTTCTGACTACCGGGAAAAGTTATATCGGTAAAAAAAATTATACGTGTCCCGGCGCTTCGCTGGGTCACGTCTAGGAATCGAGATGTATCGATTTGAAGTTAGTAAGTATCATATAGGAGGAATTGTCACGTTTGGGGTTCTTTTTTTGACATAACTCGAGAACGACTAGTGCGATTTTGCTGAAACAAATTTAGAAATTAAGAATTACAATTCCTTTAATCTACTGATATACTATACTGAAAAAGTAACGAAAAAATAAAAAATTTAAATTAAATAAATAAAAAATACAACAAAAATAAAATAAATAAATAAATGAAATAAAAATAATAAAGTAAAATAAAAATATTATAAAAATAATAAAATAAAAATATAATAAAAATATAAAAAAATTTTAATAAATAAATAAAATAAATAATAAATAAATAATATATAAATAATAAATAAATAATAAATAAACAAAAATTAATAATAAATAATAATAACAAATAATGAATAATGAATAATAAATAATAATAATAATAGTAATAAATAATAATAAATAGTAATAATAAATAATAATAATAATAAATAATAAAGGAAAATAATAATAATAAATAATAATAATAATATAATAAAATATAATAAAAATATAAAATAAAATTATACTAAAAATAATAAAATAAAATAATAATAATAATAATAAATAATAATAATAATATAATAAAATATAATAAAAATATAAAATAAAATTATACTAAAAATAATAAAATAAAATAATAAAATAAAATAAACAAATAAAAATAAAAAAAAATAAAATTAATACACAAAGACACATGTCCAAATACATTTAAAACAATAAATTTTGGAGTTTATTCCAGCAAAAATATTAAAAAAAAATTTCTATGAAAAATCAATATTCTTGTCAAAATGAGATACCTTTACTTAATTGTGAATAAAAGCGAAATGCGTTCATCGATTTTCATGATCTATGTTTCGTTTTGTGCACAGATTATGTGACTTTACGTCAAAGTAATAAGACTTGACACTTTTTCCCGTTTTGAATTTTTCATGATTTTTTAAAATACAATTTTTTTATTTTTTAGGCAATAAATTATTTTTTTTCTTCATAAATTTATTTATAACTGCGAAACTGTTAGTTGTGTAAAGAAATAGTATTTTAGTAAATTAAAGGAATTGTAATTCTTAATTTTTTTAAATTTGTTTCAGTAAAATCGGACTAGTCGTTCTTGAGTTATGTCCCCAAAACGTGACCATTTCCCCTATATGATACATACTAACTTCAAATCGATATATCTCGATTCCTAGACGTGACTCAGCGAAACGCCGGGAGACGTATAACTTTTTTTTTACCGATATAACATGTCCCGGTAGTCAGAACTCCAGCGGATCACTGACCCCTACCATTTGTCGCACAGTGTTATTTTTCATGTTAGCTAATTAATAGTTTTGTTAAATTATTCATTATGTGATTCATAATATAAGAGATCTCCAAGTGTAATCAGTTTGTGTGATATAAATTCAGTGTTCCGGCAATATTACAGTATTCATATAGTTGTTTTTGAGCTTCCCGGTGTAATGTAATATTATAAATTTCGTCTAAAAGTCCAAAGATCGTAACAACTTACGGTAAAAATTTTTTTACTTTTTCTATTCGTACGAATAGAATTTATGTCTGTACAGAAACCACAGTTTTCGTTAATGTTTTTATAATTAGAACTACATCTATAATATCGGTTAGCCATTAATTGAAGAAAATCATGAATTTTTGGTCACTATATATTTAGAAGATTTTGTTTCTAGAGCTGTGGTGAAGTTCGCCTTTACATCAGCGTTGCAATATATTTTAAAGTTTCTTGATTCACAGTTAAAAAACAATTGAATCCAGTTATTTTAGCACAAAAAAGAGGTCAACCTCGGAATGAGAGATAATAAGCTGAATTTTTATATATACCTTCATTTTGGCGTCTAAAAGTTGTCTCAAAAGTCTCATAAAATCTCGCGTTTGCATCGTAAATTATTCAAGGTCAAATGTAAAAAAAACAGATTTTTGCGATTATCTCTGTTTCTATTACTCCAATTATGTTAACATCTATAACAGAAATTGTAGGGCATAAAATTTGTGACCAATTTTATTCGAAACATTATTTCATGCGCACAACCGTTTTTGCGATAGAAGGCGGTGAGCACACAGCGCTCAATCATACATACTGTAATGCAAGGTCAACCGTGAATATCTGTGAATATTACCTTGAACTTTTAATAGTGGTCGTTTATTCTCGTTTCCGATCTCGGCAACGACGGACGTCAAATTTTGAAAATTACGGCTGATTTGTGTTTTATCTGTGAGAAACCACTTGCAGAAGGTGATTTTGATAATATGATGCGTGGCTTGAAAACTTTAAAAACTGCAAGTATCGATTGAAATAATGGTGACAAAGACTTCTTACATATTTTAACTTCTGTGAATGTGCATGTGAGTCGAAAAGTGTACATCAGTAAAAATTCCATAGCGGCATCGAAACGACGCTTAGAAGGTGATCAACCTTTATCATCACCCAGTGTACCTCGTAAAAAAGTAATGAAGATGATTTAAAAAAACTGTGTTTATTTTGTGGCCAAACAGCTGATGCAGAGTCAAGAAAAAAAGAAAACTACTTCACCGCCCTCTATCACAAAAACGGCTGCGCGCATGAGAAAATGTTTCAAATAAAATTTGTTGAAAATTTTGATATTGGATGTTAATGTCATTGGAGCAATGGAAACTGAGATAATCGTGAAAAACTGTTTTTTGTTATCTTTGACCTTGAAGAACTTATGACGCAGACACGAGATTTTATGAGACTTTTAAGGCAACTTTTAGAACGCCAAAATAAAGGTATATATGAAAAATCAGCTAATTATCTCTCATTCCGAGGTTGATCGCTAAAATGACTGGGCTATAAATCAAAGTCTGAAATAATGTATTGTACTGTTTTGTTGGAAGGACAATTTAAAAAAATAATGGCCGAATTTTGGCCACTTTGAGTTTTGTTTTGCATAGAAATATTGATTTGTTTATTTTTTGTCCTGGGACAAAAAATGATAGTTTTTGGGACTGCTACCATGACAACTAGATGCATATTAATTATTTTATTATTATTATTTTTTTTAATTTTATTATTTTTTTTATTATGCATACACAAATGACATAGTTTTTAAAAAATATACACAAACAAAAAGTGCAATTTTTTGTTCGGTTGGAGAAAAACGTATTTTTTATTAATAGAGAAACTATTTTTACTATTAGAAATAATTTAATTTTTCCAGCGCGGTACGACAAACATTTATGAAATTTTTTGTCGTCCTGTGCTTAATAATAGTACTTTGTGAATCGAGGTGCACAAAGTTGATTTTTTCCAAATTACGACAAGTGCGGAAAAAATCTATTTGTGTAACGAGTTGCACACAACGTTTTTGCAATTCCGAATCACAATGAAACAATTAAACAAAATTACTCTGCGTCCAACTTTTTTACACCCTACATTCATATTCAGATATAAGTAAACAATTCAGATATTTTTTTTTTTTTTTTTTTTTTTTAATAAAATGTGTTGTGTAATAGGGTTTAGAATATGTGTCACAACAACACATAAATACCTTTTAAGACCTAGGTCTAGACCTGGGTCCCACAACAACTGGCGTTCTGAGGTGTAGATTAACGCTTTTTTTAAACATCTGTGGGTTGAAGCCACCTGAGACTAAGTGTTCCGGCAAACTATTCCATTTGTACGCAGTTCGGACAAAGAAGTCTCTCTGCGATCTGCCAGTATGACAGCGCGGGATCTTTACCGTTTCACTAGTTGCGGCAGCCGATTGCCGAGTGGAACGGGGGTAAGAATAAGTTTGAGGCATGATGCCGCTGATTTCATCTGAGCACTGCTGATGACGATATTTGTAAAAAACAACGAGGTCAGCAACAGTGCGACGATGTTGTAGGGAATCAAGTTGTGATGTCAAAGTTCGATCACCTACAATTCGTATAGCTCGCTTTTGAACAGAGTCCAAGAGGGCCAAGATGGAAACAGAGGCAGCACCCCAAACTTGACAGCAGTACTCCATACAGGGACGAATATAGGACTTATAAACATGGAGCAATTGGTATGGAGTGAAAAATTTTTTGCATCTATTTAGGAGGCCGAGTTTTTTAGACGCGCTTTTTGCCATCGCCATTACATGATCGTTCCAGAGTAGGTCATTTGAAACTGTGACACCCAATAAACGAATGTTTTTACATTCACCTATTGGTTCATCACACATACTAAATAAAATATCTTTGGGGAACTCGGTCTTTAATCTGGAAACAATCAACAGCTGTGTTTTGGTGGAGTTGAAATTGACAAGGTTTTGGTCACCCCAGTCGGCGACTTTATTCAGGTCTTTGTTCACGTTTATGGCAGCGTCTCTCCGGGCAGGATTAATTCGTTCGTGCATTTTACCTTTTGAAGGAAGGGGCTCGAACGACTTGTGCAGAGTACTATCATCTGCAAAACTATTTATTGGGTTGCTGGTGATTTTCAACAATTCGTTGATATAAATCAAAAATAGGGTTGGGGACAATACTGAGCCTTGGGGTACACCAGCGTTAATTAGTTTAGACTCAGAAGAATATCCGTCTAAGGTTACCGAAATGTATCGGCCGGATAGAAAATTTTGAATCAGCTTCACAACATTGGGATGAAAACCGTACGCAACGAGCTTGTTGATTAAGTTGGCATGCCAGACTCGATCGAATGCCTTGGAGATGTCTAAAGCGATAACGTATGTTTCACCACCTTTATCAAGTATGCTGTTCCAACAATGCGCTACATAGTTTAATAGATCGGTAGTTGATCTTTTGTTTCGAAAACCGTATTGGCTGTCGGATATTAAATGATTTTCTTCCAGAAATTTTGAAATATGTGTATTAATATAATGCTCATAGACTTTGGATAGGACCGATAGTAAAGCTATTGGCCTATAATTTGAGATATCGGATTTTGGTCCCTTTTTGGGGACGGGCTGGACATTTGCCAACTTCCAGCACGAGGGAAATATACCAGATTTGTAGGATTGGTAGAATATTTTAGTTAAAGTTGGTGCAAGTTCTTTGGAAAAGGTTTTTAAAATAATGGGTGGAATATTGTCCATTCCTGATGCTTTGTTGATGTTTAACCCCTTTAAAAGTTTAGCGACTATTTTGGGTTTGAAGTGAAGTTCATTCATATTAACTCCTGAAGACTGGATTTGGGGTATTTCTTTAGGAGTTTCCAAAACAGTGGAGTTCAGAGCAAAGCGTTCAGCGAACAAGTTAGCTTTTCTTGCGGGATCATTGACGATTAAATCACCATCAATAATAGGGGGAATAGAAAATTTTGTACCAGAATTTAAAGAATTAATGGCACTGTAGAAACTCTTGTCAGAAACAGACATAGACGTAAGTTTTGAGGCTTTCGCTCTGTCAATTTCGGACTTTTCGTTTGAGATAATCTGATTAGATATTTTGTTGGCCTTTAGATATTGGGATCGATTAGTGGGAGTTTTGTTATGAATCCAAATATTAAATGATCTACGTTTGTTTCTAAGTGCCGTTTTGGCAGCTTTCGAATACAAGTATTTTTGTTTGGGTTTTACTATGGAGAAAGGGACAAATTTATTTATAGCAAATTGGATGGTTTCTGTAAAGTTTTGAGCAGAAACATTTACATTGTCAGTGTAAAAACAATGACGGTCGAAAGGGAAACCATGGAAAAAATTTTGAAGACCACTCTTATCCATTTTTGAGTAGTGAAATATTTTACGGGGTTTGGGAGCTGTAGTTTTAAGTAAATCAGTTTTGATAACTGATGAGATTAAATAATGATCAGAATTTCCAATACTACCTTTCGCAACATCGACACTCGTAATATCTGGCATTGTGGTAAGATAGAGATCTAGTAGAAAACTATTATCACCGCCATTACGGGGAGTGAAAGTCGGGCTTTTTACAATTTGGAATAGGCCCTGAGACGCGGCAAAAATTTCTGCCAGTTTTCCACTATTGTCAACATCGTCGGTCGATTTGGAGAATTCCAACCATGATTTGTTGTGGACGTTGAAGTCACCGGTAACGATAACTTCACAATTAGGGGACTTTGCTCTAATCTCGTCCATAATTTTTGTCAGTATATTAAAAAAGTTTGGGTTACGTTTGTTGGGGGACCGGTATAAAGCTATTGTAAAAAAAGTCATTTCTGGAAGACAAATCTTTAAAACCATTGTATTGAAGCCGTCACCGTGTAGTTCAAAATTTGGAAAGCGCGTGTACGCAACACTCTCATGAATGAATGCGCATACGCCCTGATGGAGTTTGAAAGCTGATTCGAGCCTATATTTGGAATTAAGCGATTCTATAAAGAGAAAATTTTCAGAAACTTGTGTTTCTGTAAGGAATAGAATGTTCGGTTTGTCGTGCTCAAGATGATGTTGCACGTGGTCATGGTTAGCGTTCAATCCGCAGATGTTTTGAACATGGATTTTAAAATTTTTTATTGATTCATATATGTTTTGTCCCTGCAAATTCCGTGGACATGCCGCTTTATGGGCGGGTGGATTGCGCAAATTTGCTTTACCACTTGCAGACTTATTTTTTTTCGGTTGTACTGCCATATATATATCAAAATGTTTATTTTATTTTTTTGTGTTTTATTTTAAAATGCATAACTAAGTAAAAAATCCTATCATACTACAAAATATGACATATGCCAATATTTCATGATAAGATGAAGAAACAATAACAAAATAATAAGTGAAAAACAAATTGTGAGAAATTTGCAGAAAACAAAACAAAACTAAATGCCAATAATCCAGCTGATGCAGCGCACCCCAGACGCACCGCCCACCACTTCAATCGAGGCACAAAGCCCACACATAACTACGTGTTGGTTCGATTCCTCGGAAGAGCTAATGAGCGGTACCGCTACGGAACGCTGCCCAGCTAAGACTGGAAGTGCTGCCGTTGACTAATTAAAGTTCGTCCGCCAGCACCCTAAGATATCATCTTGGCTAATGACATCTCCTGCCATTGCCAGTGGTATGTGATATCTCACGCTAACTCATATGTCAATGGCAGGGACTGGAGTACGCAGGGTAGTCAGGCCCGTAGATCAACATTGATCATAATCGATCAAAATCGATCCCTCCTGCGGCAAGTATAAGTTTTCTGCACTCGAGTACCACAATACGACATATATCGAAACTCGTTTGAGTGCGGAAAAGTGAATTATTTCCGCACTGATTTTGCATTTCAGCACTGCTTTTTCATTTCCGCACTGCTGCCAATTTAAAAGACGAAACGGTGCGTATGTGTTGGTAAACATTTTTATTGATAAAGTAGAAATGAATGAAAACATTACTTTTGACCAAAGTAGAAAGAGCAATTGTGCAAGTTATAGAATGAATATCCTCCAGGAATCGGTGGTTGTGGCCAAGGCTCTCCAACCACTTTCAACTTTGTTTAGCTTGTTTGACTCGAAATTATTGTAACAGTTGTACCGGCTGAAACATTGCCATTTTCAATGATTGATTCACTGGATTGAGCAGTGGTTGATGAGGTCGTTGAAACGTTATCAGCTCTAACAATTTTCGAACCCATGATGCTGTCAGCAATTTTACGTTTATTGTTGAGCGAATGGGTAGCGTAAATCCAAAATTCTACGTCCACGCCGTGCTACCTGGGTAACGCTAACAGAATTAGGTTGGTGTAGTTGAGAGGGGCAGAGTAAATACTGCTTATACTCAATGATTCTGCACCATGGCGAGTCATTGGCGCCATAAAACCAATGCAACTCAAGCGTCTGTTCTCCATGTTAGGGGCGGCTTGGAGTTGGCGTCTGTCTTGGATCAAGCGGCTCGCTATATAAATGTGGTAAAAAGGTTGTTTCTGGTGACCTTAAGATGCAGAACGAACCCATTCACGAACATTTGGGTTGGGCGAAGGGCTAACACCCCATTTCCGTAAAAAAATTACTGTCATGAATTCTGTACACAGGCCTCGGAGTATCTCGGATTTATTATTGGAACGACCTCGGAAACTGTACCCGGACTACGATTTAAAAATGGGAACCTGGAACGTGCTAAGCCTTAGAAGACCAGGAGATCTCCTAAAACTCACCCAACAAGTCGAGAGCTACACACTGGATATAGTGGCATTACAAGAACTAAAATGGCCAGGCAGTGTAATCCATGAAACACCGAAAGGATACACTCTGTATTATTGCGGCCATCAAAACGGAGGAGAATTTGGAGTTGGCTTTCTTATACACCGTCGCGTGAATCAGCATGTTATCGACTTCTGCCCAATTAATATGCGGTTATGCACACTGAGAATCCGCACGCAAAAATTCAATGTAACGATCGTCAATGCTCATGCACCTACTGAAGATAAAGCAGATGATATTAAAGACCTGTTCTTCCTAGAACTCGAAGAAGTCATCAATAACATCCCGCGGCATGATATAAAAATCGTGGTAGGTGACTTTAATGCTCAAATCGGTAGGATTGCAGAACTTAAAACACATATCGGCCCTAACAGCTTGCATCATACTAGCAACAATAACGGTTTTCGCGCAGCCGAGCTGGCTATGATGTATGATCTAGTAATTTCCAGCACTTTATTCCCTTACAAGAGAATTCACAAGGCAACGTGGAAATCAAATGACGAAAGAACGGAAAATCAAATCGATCACTTCATGATCTCTAAGAGACACTCTACAAGTATAACTGACGTTCGATCATACAGAGGTGCTGATATGGACACCGATCATATGCTTGTCATCTTTAAGTACAAGTGCAAGTTGTCATCTACATTTAACAGACAAGCAAAAAAGACCGTGCGCTGGAATGTCGAAGCATTTAAACATCCGGAAACGCTGAAAAGATATCAGGAAATAATAACACAAAACATAGAAGAGCATGACATCTCTTCTGAGATGCTATTAAACATACAAGAAGAATGGCAAACGCTTCAATCAACCATTGTAGCCGCAGCGCAAACTACAATCGGAAAACGACCACTGAAATCACACAACGAATGGTTTGACGACGAGTGCCGTCAATCCGTTGAAAATAAACAAAAACTGCGAGAAAAATGGTTAACAAGGAACACCCGAAGCTCCCAAGCTGATTATCTATGCGCCAGGAAAGCCTCAGCAAAACTTCTACGTAAAAAAAACGCGAACACATGAAGAGCTGCATCGAAAACATCAACCAACATGCGGCCAACGGAAATTCAAAAGAGTGCTTTGCCAATGCACGGAATCTGATAAAAGATTTCCACCCAAAATCTACAGCCATCAAAAATGAAAATAATGAACTTGAACTTACGACAAGTGAACGTGATGTGCTGGCAGTGTGGCGATCCCACTTTCAAGACCTACTGAATAGGACGAACGAAGCAATTGCTCCATCAACTGAGGAGATTTTTGTCCCTTACCCAGCAATAGAAGAAGTGGAAGCTGCCATTAAAAAACTGAAAAATGGCAAATCACCAGGTTTCGATGGAATTCCCGCAGAACTTCTGAAAAATGGAGGAGCAGCTCTGGTCTCACGTATATACGATCTGATTCTTGCAATCTGGGACCAAGAAGAACTACCAGCTGAATGGAAAACAGCTCTCATTGTTCCGCTACATAAGAAAGGTGACCGTCTAAAGTGTGAAAATTATCGTGGCATCGCACTGTTGAGCACTGCATATAAAATACTAGCTAATGTTGTACTTGCTCGACTCATCCCGTTCGCCGAATCTATCATCGGTGACTATCAGTGTGGATTTCGTCCCAACCGCTCAACCACAGATCAATGTTTTACATTAAGGATGATTCTGGGAAAATGTTGGGAGTACAACATCAGCATTCACCAGCTCTACGTTGATTTCAGGCAAGCATATGATAGTATCATCCGCGACAACCTCTGGTCCGCACTCATATGCCTTGGTATCCCAGAGAAACTTGTTTCTCTGTGCAAACTCACAACATCGGGATCAAATTGTAGAATAGTAATCGAAGGGTCTGTTTCTGATCCTTTCGATATAACATCAGGTGTTCGACAAGGTGATTCACTCGCGCCCGTACTATTTAATTTGGCGCTGGAGTACGCGATAAGAAAAAGCCGAATTGAGACACAAAACTGCATATATAACAAATCTAGTCAAGTTCTTGGCTATGCAGATGATATTGTGCTTCTCGGACGTAGAACAAGCGATATCAAGGATAGTCTCTCTCAGCTTGAAAGAAATGCTAAACGACTTGGATTATGCATTAACACCGGCAAGACTAAACTTTTAACAACATCCAGGAATATACCTCCCGACAATCTGAATACTGGCGACTATGAAGTGGAACGTGTAGAAAACTTCAAATACCTCGGGTCTGTAATAACATCGTCAAATGACATGCAGACAGTTATTAAAGCCTGTGTTTCAGCCGCATACAGAGTTTTCTACGCATACTCAAAACTTTTGCGATCCAAACATCTTTCGCAGTCGTGCAAACTCACACTTTACAAAGCATTAATTCGACCTGTGCTTACCTTTGGAAGCGAAAGCTGGACACTGACTTCCTCCGATTGTAGAATTCTATCAACATTCGAGAGGAAAGTCATACGAACAATTTATGGTCCATGTAAAGTTGCTGAAAATCAGTATAGAATCCGAATGAATCATGAAATCAGACAGCTTCTTGGAGGCTGCGATGTAATCGGATTCATTAAATCCAACCGGATTAGATGGTTTGGTCATGTAGAAAGGGCTCCATTGGAAAGAATGATAAAAAACTCGTCCCAACAACAACCAGCTGGTGTTCGTCGAAGAGGAAGACCTAGACAACGCTGGCGTGATGACATCATCCAAGACCTTCGTGATATAGGATGTCGAAACTGGGGTTAACTGGTCATGGAACGAGATGATTGGAAGCTGGTGGCACAGACGGCAAAATCCCTTCATGGGATGTAAACGCCTGAGAGAGAGAGAGAGTTGAGCGAATGTTGAATGTATTTTTCTGTAACCTTTTCAGACTCTCAACCACCATGTTGCTTAATTGTAGTTAACGTCACACCCGAATCTGCTAACAAAGATGCAGACGATCGTCGGAAGCAATGACCAGTGTACTCATCCGGTGACGAAAGATTCAAGAAAATTGCAATTGTTTTCGGATAGCCTCTAATCGTGTAAATGCCGATCGGCTGTTTGATGCATTTGCCATTACGAAAACCCAAAAAGAATCTGTCGGTAATACATCTTGAAAATGTCAACCAAATTTACGTCCCGATCACTTCCTTCGTTGATGACAAATTGTCGAATGATTTTGGTTTTCGTTTTCGGTACGGTAATTTTATCGATTTAATTTGATCGATCAATACTTCGCGTAGTTTTTTGTAGTGATTTTTGTAATTTTTTTTTTATTTTTTGTCTATTGTGTACAGAAAACGTTGTGTGCAACTCGTTTTGAAATGAATTTTTTTCAGCACACTTCCTAATTTTACTTAGGAAGTAAATAATAAAGGAAGTAAATAATACGTATTTTATATAAAATTGAACGTAGAATACGATGGTCATACTAAACACTCTTTATTTTTGATGGACAGTGACTAAAAATCGATTTTAACATTTTATTTGTTTATGATAATAGGAATTTGTTAATATTTTTTAAAAATAACTTCTTTTTTAACAATAACTTCCAATTTTTAAATTTAAAATAAAACAGAAAAAGTGTCTATCTTTACCAGAACTGAAGCTATGAATCTTTCAAAATAAACCTTCAAGTCAAAAATCTCGAAATTTAGATCCGCTCTATTTTTCAAAAAAAAAAAAGAAAAAATCTTCGAACAGGCATTTCTTTCTTTTCTATATAAAACCCGTAAAAAAATTTTCAGGGAAATCAAAAATGTGTTGATCAGATTTTGTCCTAATCTGTTCGATTTGTCGGCTTCCTAAAACTATTGGAAGTCATTATAGTATCTCAAACCTTTACTTTAATTTCTCTTTACATTTAATAAGCCTTGTAGCAGAGCCATGCATAACACGTCGTTTATTTATATTAAACTTAAATAAAAAATTATAACAGCTAAATTTGTAATCAATCTAGTTCTTAAAAGCTGAAGCAAACATTCAATCTGTTCCCATCTTATTACAAATAAATTCGGATCTTCAAGTGACACAAAAAAAAAATTGGATCATATAAACTAACAACAAAAAAAAGATGTAAAAGGAAAAATATTTTTTCACGATAAAAATAAATTGGGTTGGTGATGACAATTTTTCTCTAAACCATTTTTGTTATTTTTTTCTCACTTCTGAATAAAATATTATCTGGAAATAAAAAAGTTACAAATTAATGCAAAAGTGACTATAATCTACTCATGTAGCGTGAAATATTGTGAACTTTACTTGTATGTATGTAAATCTGGGTTTTCGACATAAAGGATCTACGATGTATTAAAGGATCATGGAAAACGAAACTTTTGTTAACTTGTAAGAATCTGTATAACCTTGCTTACGTAAAAAGGTTATGAAAAACCCAAACAATGAACTGAAATTTATATATATTTGCCATATACATAATATATTCATTTATTCATATTATATGTAGTAAGTTAGACGTATTATTTGTATAGCCTCTCAATGTAAAAAAAATTATACTGATTAAATTGAAAAACTGTCAATCCAAATCCATTGCTCGCTCCGTCAATCAATACAAACTAAAAATAAAATTGTATTTGATTTTAATCAATTTTGATACATTTTTCTGACCAAAACAATTTTCTATTTTCATCGTTTATTTATATTTAACAAAAAAAAAATATCTGTTTAGATTCGTACATATTAGTTGGTGTTGTATAATTGATAGATAATCTGACAGAATGGTCAAAATTCAGAAAGAAAACGAGGTTGATACATAATTAAATTACGAATTTTGTGTTTGTACAAAACGAGGATACTTCAAATTCAATTTCACATAATCGTCTTTGCAACTTTGATCGATTCAAAATAAAATTAAGTTGCTAATATTTAGTAGTTTTAAACTTGAATATCTGAAATGAGAAGTGACAGCCAACAATGAATTTGATGATCTTATATTCCATAACTTTTTATAGTTTCAAAATGAAAATTGTGTTTGCGAAAAGTTTTGCTTGCAAACCATGTCAAAGCCATAATTTAATTACAGTTAATTCAAATTGAAAACTTCTTTTAAAAATAAATTAAAACACAAAGCAAAATTGTCTCGGAAGTGTTTTTCAAAAACAGAAGATATTGATGTTAAATTTTCTTTTTAATAATCACAATAATACTGAAAATATGAACAGATGTTTTCTATAACATTTTCCAGCGTCATCGTAAGTACTTTCCTTGTTTTTTATTATAATATACCAAAGCATGGGAGCTAACCAACACAAAATATTTATACGGAAACTTTAAATGAGAGTAGATGGTAAAAGAATTACGATGATATGCAAACACAACACATAATTTTAATTCAAAAAGTTTTTTATATTGTGTTAAGATTATAGAACGTTGTGAAAGGGTTTAGAGGGAATTATAATAATAGATTTAGTTTTGCTCTTTTATATTTATTGTAATAGTTATTGTGTGTATTTTTGTTGAATATTGTGCAAGAAACTAAATCAAGTTGATGGTTTACAATATATGTAGACATCAAGAAATAGAAATTCGACAATTATGTAATGATCACTGTTTATAGTATTTTTTGTAGTAAAGTGTATTGTGTAGGAATTACAATATAGGTCACAACAACACAAAAAAAAAATTTAAAGAGAAAGGTGAAAGGTCCCATAACAACAAAACAATAACAGTAAGATATAATATCCACGAACAAAACTAAAATTGGTTTGCCATTTGCTACTAGTCCAGTAAATGGGATATTTCTTGATATGTGATGCACTATCTTCATCATCATGATTAAAGTTCAGATGTAGACTTATACGAAGGTTGGTTTCTTCAAGCAAGCAATAGCACGCCATTTTCAAGGAATATTTCGTAACAAAGATTGAGGGTGCTACCGTTAACTAAATACAGTTCATCCGCTACCATCCCTAAGTATCAATTGGATAGTGATATCTCACTGCTAAGTACTATTGCCAGTGGTATATCTCACGTTAACACGTTTGTCAATATAGCAGGAACTAGAGTACACAGAATTGTCACACCCGTAGAAAAAACATTAAAAAAAACAAATAAACAAAAAATTATTTTTCCACGCCGGGAAATATATGACAGTAAATAAATATATAATGAGTCAACTTATCAGCACACCCCCGTATATTTATAACAATACCATCAGCAGAAAATTTATTATATGACACAAAAATTGGTCGTATTCCTTCGATAATAATTTCTTTGAATTATATGACATTTTCTTATAATTTCTCATGAGTTTTCATAATTTTTCTGTTGTTTTTTATTCGATAGAGGGGACCAGAATAATTATTTAAATTTATTTTAAAAAATTGGATAATTTTTGTTTTGAATGAATTGATTGTTATAACTATTCATTTTATTTATGATAAATCAGCGAAATATGTTTTTAATGGTATATAAGCTATGTTGTAAATCATATTGGACGTTGAAATATTTCTTGTTATTTTTTTGTCTTCTACTACATTTCATAACATTTTAATAGAGAAATAAAAGACAGAAAGTCATCGATCACATTTCATAGTGTAAACAGTAAAGTGTTACAAGCAAAATTGTTAAAGCTGTCCTGGGATGATTGTTTTTGTTTTTTTTTTCTTTTCAACAATGAAGATTTATGTTCTTATAGGCTATGCCAAATTTTATTTAAGTAGTTTGCAGTAATTAATGTCGTTTAATTTTTTAGTTCAAAATTTGTGCTTGCAAAATAGGTGAGATGAGTCTTATTGGCGATTTTAAAGAAAAACATTAAAACACTTTCTTTGGGATTTTTTGTATTAAATTTGTAGACATTACTATGTATGAATTCGTAGGATGAGAGAATATTTCGTCAACATCTTAGGTCAACATTCTAATCAACATCATAAGTCACGAGTGTAGAGTCATTATTGATTGTTGTCAATCAATGCGAAACTAATATCTGACCAATTTATTGCTATGTTTTGTTTTTTTTTTTGAAATCTACCTAAAACAAAACATGAATACACATTAAATGAGCTTACAATCACTTTGATTGCATATCTTTTAGTCAAAAAGTAAAAAGTAAAATATTTGAGCATTGGGCAGTATTCAAAAGAGTGCTTTGCCAATGCACGAAATCTGACCAAAGATTTCCACCCAAGATCTACAGCCATCAAAAATGTAAATAATGAACTTACAACAAGTGAACGTGATGTGCTGGCAGTGTGGCGATCCCACTTTCAAGACCTACTGAATAGGACGAACGAAGTTCATCCTATTCGAGCAATTGCTCCATCAACTGAAGAGATTTTTGTCCCTTACCCAGCAATAGAAGAAGTGGAAGCTGCCATTAAAAAACTGAAAAATGGCAAATCACCAGGTTTCGATGGAATTCCCGCAGAACTTCTGAAAAATGGAGGAGCAGCTCTGGTCTCACGTATATACGATCTGATTCTTGCAATCTGGGACCAAGAAGAACTACCTGATGAATGGAAAACAGCTCTCATTGTTCCGCTACATAAAAAAGGTGACCGTTTAAAGTGTGAAAATTATCGTGGCATCGCACTGTTGAACACTGCATATAAAATACTAGCTAATGTTGTACTTGCTCGACTCATCCCGTTCGCCGAATCTATCATCGGTGACTATCAGTGTGGTTTTCGTCCCAACCGCTCAACCACAGATCAATGTTTTACATTAAGGATGATTCTGGAAAAATGTTGGGAGTACAACATCAGCATTCACCAGCTCTACGTTGATTTCAGGCAAGCATATGATAGTATCATCCGCGACAACCTCTGGTCCGCACTCATATGCCTTGGTATCCCAGAGAAACTTGTTTCTCTGTGTAAACTCACAACATCGGGATCAAATTGTAGAATAGTAATCGAAGGGTCAGTTTCTGATCCTTTCGATATAACATCAGGTGTTCGACAAGGTGATGCACTCGCGCCCGTACTATTTAATTTGGCGCTGGAGTACGCGATAAGAAAAAGCCGAATTGAGACACAAAACTGCATATATAACAAATCTAGTCAAGTTCTTGGCTACGCAGATGATATTGTGCTTCTTGGACGTAGAACAAGCGATATTAAGGATAGTCTCTCTCAGCTTGAAAGAAATGCTAAACGGCTTGGATTATGCATCAACACCAGCAAAACTAAAGTGTTAACAACATCTAAGAACATACCTCCCGGAAATCTGGATACTGGCGACTATGAAGTGGAACGCGTGGAAAACTTCAAATACCTCGGGTCTGTAATAACATCGTCAAATGACATGCAGGCAGATATCAAAGCCCGTGTCTCTGCCGCATACAGAGTTTTCTACGCATACTCAAAACTTCTGCGATCAAAACATCTTTCGCGGTCGTGTAAACTCACACTTTACAAAGCATTGATACGACCTGTGCTTACATTTGGAAGTGAAAGCTGGACACTGACTTCCTCCGATTGTAGAATTCTATCAACATTCGAGAGGAAAGTCATACGAACAATTTATGGTCCATGTAAAGTTGCTGAAAATCAGTATAGAATCCGAATGAATCATGAAATCAGACAGCTTCTTGGAGGCTGCGATGTAATCGGATTCATTAAATCCAACCGGATTAGATGGTTTGGTCATGTAGAAAGGGCTCCATTGGAAAGAATGATAAAAAAAGCGTCCCAACAACAACCAGCTGGTGTTCGTCGAAGAGGAAGACCTAGACAACGCTGGCGTGATGACATCATCCAAGACCTTCGTGATATAGGATGTCGAAACTGGGGTCAACTGGTCATGGAACGAGATGATTGGAAGCTGGTGGCACAGACGGCAAAATCCCTTCATGGGATGTAAACGCCAGAGAGAGAGAGAGCAGTATATTTGAACATTAGATGTTAACATCGAGTGAGTCTATCCATGCTACTACATCGGGAGTTGACACATGGATGTCTGAGATGTCACCATTGTATCATTGAATTGGACACACAGTTGCAATGTGTTTTATGGTTTGTTGTGGAGCTCCGCAGTCACATTGAGGGGACTCTGAAATTCCCCACTTGTAGAAAGAATCAGACAACGTCCATGATTTGTTCTTATTCGGTTTAGTGTGGTCCAGATATGACGTGGCAAATCGAAACCAGGTTGGATAGAAGTCGGGTTAGTAATAGAAAGGCCAGATGTGTTGTATTGATGCCAGGAGGTGTCCCAGGCATCCAAGATATTAAAATTAGTTGCCAGCAGGTTGCTGGCCGTTTTATGTGGAGGCTTTCAAGGACTTCAATCGACAACGAGGATGGTCGCCGTATTATTCGTGCAAGGGTAACGTGATGTTGTTGGTTACCTTTTTATGTTCACGCATGAGCGCATGTGAGCGCCTGAGTGCAGGTGGAGCGATGTTGCTTAATACAAGGAGCCAAGGTAAAAGAGTAGACCTGATAGTACCACTTATAGTACGCATCGTGGCATGCAGCTGGCAGTCAACTTTTTCAGTATGTGTACTATTCAACCAGACTGGTGCGCCGTACTCAGCCACTGCATAAACCAGACTTAGAGCAGTTGTGCGGAGGGTAGCTGGAGTAGCACCCCATGCCGACCCTGCCAATATGTGCAATATATTATTTCTCGTTTTAAGTTTTTTTGACGTATTCTCTAGGTGGAGGTTAAAAGAAAGAGTTCTATCGAGAGTAATTTCCAATTACTTTGGCTATTGATTGTATTTAATAACAGTGCCGTTAAATAAAACCAGTTTGTTGTTTAAGTGGAAACAAGAACTTTCGGTTTTACTTAGATTAGGAAATAGGCTCCACGTTCGAAAATAGTCATTCATTATCGCCAGGTCAGTTGAGAGCAAATCTTCCAAGACACGCATGTCTTTATTTTGAGTGGCCAGGGTCCAATCATCAGCGAAACCAAATTTCTTTGATATTGTGTCAGGAATGTCATGAATGTACAAATTAAAAGGTAATGGCACCAGGACGGAACCTTGAGGCAAACCATTGTTAAGCATTTTGGACCTACTACAGAAATTATTTAGATGGACTTTGAATACACGATTGCTCAGCAAGTTGCTAATTAAACGCGAGATGGTGCTACAAGGTATTGCATTGAACAGCTTATATATAATCGCAATTCGCCAGACCGTGTCATATGCTGCAGTGAGATCGATGAATACTGCGTCTGTTTTTAATTGTTTTTGATACCCAGCTTCGATGTAGGATGTGAAAGCGAGCAGTTGGTCAGTGCAACTGCGATTGGGACGGAAACCAGCTTGTTCGACTGGGATCTGGTAATTCAGTATCGGAGCGATACGGTTGTATATGAGCCGTTCTAACCATTTGTAGCAGGTGCTCAAAGGGGCAATTGGGAGATAGCTTCCTGGTTCGTTAGATGGTTTACCTGGCTTAAGTATCGCTATCACTTTTGTAGTCTTAAAATGTTTTGGAAGATCGCCGGTTCCTTGGATATTGGAGAAAAATTTAGTTAGCCATTGTTTTGCATTTTTTCCAGCATTTCTAAGAAATTCTGAAAAAATACCATCGTACCCAGCTACTTCTCCGTTTTTTGTTTGGCACAGAGCTGAATCTCGTTCAAACCAATTGTTTGTATGGTTAACGTTCAAACCAAAATATCTTATGGGTTCATTTTAATCCCTCAATTTAATTATTATTTCGCCCTCTGACGGACGCTGTTCTTAAAATATTGGCATCAAGGATGCTCAGTTGAAGTTAGATGCATCATACCCCAACAGTTGTTGATGCTCGATTTAATTAACATTCGGTTAATGCAAACGCGTCATACTAATAGTGTCGAACAAAGTTTAGAAAATCAACACTTTTGAGCATATGTTGTTTTGGACCCAGGTTTTAAAATGTATTTGTGTTGATGCACCACATATTAAAAAAAACATGATGTTTTCATGGTTTTTTTTTGAGCAATTAAACTTAAGCACATATTGGAAGTCACTTGAATTTTGCAATTCAAAATAATCTTTCATTTTCTCTAAAACTCCTTTAGAAAATTTTTTTGTGTGTTTCGTGCCAGGATTCGAACACACACTCATCAGAGACACATGTTCAAATCCCGTGTGTCTTACACAACTTAGTCACAGCGGTGACCCCACCAACCCCTCCAAATTAAAAACACTATTTGGTTTGATAAGAAGTATAACCATCGAAAATGTATGATATTTCATTGAATACAGTTCTCAAGTTTGCATGGAGTTTGTTTTTGAAATAAATTAAAAACTAAGACTAGTCTAGCTATTTTAGTGTCAATTTTTTTTTTAATTGACAATTCTTTGATTCGATTATATAACGACGGGCCTATTTTGACTTTTGCTCTAAACCAACAATATTTATAACTAAAAAATTTTCTAATCATTTGCTATTTTATTTCGGTTCCGTCTGGCCTTTAAATTAAAATAATCAATGTCAACAAACACAAAAACATTTATGTGTGCTATAGATCAATCAACCATTTTAACATTTTCTCAATTAATTACCTTGTTGCGTCACTTAATGTCAATTAATAATGCAAGTTTCATCTACATAAAATACATCTAACTGTAACTAATCGATCGAATGATCGATCGCGACATTATGTTAATTTAAATAAAAATAAAAACATGAAAACGGTCTGGTAGACCGTGAAGGTCTACCAGTTGGTCGTGCATGCAAACACTATCTTCATCCAGCCCTAGCTCCATCGGGTGTTAATTCTACGACCGACCTGAATACACAAGAAAATTTAAACAAAAACAAACATTTTCAATATAGATGCGTGCCTTAAACACCATCCAGTTTCGACGAGAGGACTATAATGTCACAACTCCCCCCTGTAGGATATTTTATACTAGCGAAAACATCACTTCAATATGTTAAAATTAAAAAATACAAAGAAAAAAATAACAACTTCCCGGTATAGGTGGTCCTCTGATGATCCAGTTTTTAGCTTCTGTTGTTTACATTCAACTACAAATATACGATAATGGAATTTATGTTCGCACCGTCAGAGTATTTTTAACCATCTAGTATATAACGATTGTTGATCACTGAGCCACAATCCTAACAGTATACACAATGCTAACTTTCTTCCGTTCCAACTGTTTTCTTTTCATTGGGGTAATAAGAGTGCGTGGTGAGTAACACAAAAAACAAAATTTGGATAAAAACTTTATTTATCCCAAATCGATCGGTTTATTTAATTCAATCTAAATATTATTTAACTCTCCAATTCATTAGTCACTTTTATAATATTATTCTTTTTTGTCTTAAGACAAACCAACAAACTATTATTAATTTTTGTTTGTTTTGGAATTTGGTTTTTTCTATTATTGTTTATTTTTTTCATTTGTAAATTTTCTTTTTTTCTTATCAATAATTATTAAAACCGATCCAACTAGTAAAAATAACACTGTTGGCATCATCCAGCCCTCGACCAAAACTCCACAAAACAAAAAAAAAAACAACTAACTCAAACTCAACTGCACTGGCACCAACCACCACCAACCTCATATTCAAAAGCCAACTAGCTGTTTCAGCTTAACCTACCAAACCCCAACTGATTAAATCAAAAAAGACAATTTAAAAAGAATTTTCATTGCACGAGCCAAAATGTAAATTCCTCGGTCAGCATAAAGTTTATTCTATATTGAAATTATGTATTTTCATGAATTTATTAATTCTCTACAATTTTTTCATATTTAGGTGAAAAATATAGAAAATTAACAAAAAATAATTTAATACCGGAAACGGCTCAGATGTACATAGGAATGTTTTGAATAATTGTGTTGTTACACAAACAAGGTTGAAATGTTAAAAAATTGTGTGTCAAAAAAATCGTCAAGTGGGTCAAAACAGGGAAACATGCATATTTTTTAATCAAAAAACGTTCATTTTAAGTGATAATGAGTAGGAACAAAGAATGTAGAGAAATCTGGATGTTCGGGATTGGTATGTGAGATCAAAAACTAGATTATTGCATTATGAGTTTGTCAAAAAATGTTGTCAAGTGTGTCAAAAGAAAGATTTTTATTTATATTTTACCCAATTTTTTAGATAAAAATAAAATTTATTATTTGTTTGGAATGGAATTTTATTATTATTATTGAGAATTATGGCATTATAAGTTTGTCAAAAAAATGTTGTGAAGTGTGTCAAAAGAAAGATTTTTATTTATTTTTTTACCCAATTTTTTGGAAAAAAAAATTACTAATTTGTATGAGATAAAATTTTATTATTATTATAGAGAATTATGGTATCTATTATAAGTTTGTCAAAAAATAATGTCAAGTGTGTCAAAAAATGATTTCATTTGATTTTTTAGCCAATTTTTTGGAAAAAATTGTAGCTGTTTTTGTGACGTAAATGTAATTGAAAATGAAATTGGACATGGAATTTTTTGAATTTGTTATAGTTTTTAAATATTTTTGAAATTTTGAAAAAAGTTTGTATTTTTGATTTTCTAATAATTTTTGAAATATTTTTAGAATTTTGAAAAAAAAATAGAATTTTTGAATTTTATATATATTTTTAGAATTTTGAAAAAAGTTTCAATTTTTGATTTTGTAAGAATTTTTGGAATATTTTTAGAATTTTGAAAAATTTTAAATTTTTGATTTTATTATAATTTTGGTAAAAGTTACAATTTTTGATTATGTTATAATTTTTGCAATATTTTTAGAATTTTTGAAAAAAGTTTTAATCTTTGATTTTGTAATAGTATTTGAAATATTTTTAGAATTTTGTTTAAAAAAAGTTTGAATTTTTGATTTTATTTAATTTTTACAATATTTTTGGAATTTTGAATAAAATATGAATTTGGTGATTTTGAAATATTTTATCGAAACGCTAAATGAAGAGGTTTTTGTGTAGTTTGCTGATTGAATAATATTTTTACTAAATTATGTTAATTTATGATCTGTTATAATTTTCCGACAACGTTTTGATGTTTCGTGTTAGTTTTGTAATAAATTTCTAAGCAGAGATAAAAAAATACTTGTACTTTAATAAAAAGTTATGTTTGATATACATCGCTGCCCAAAACTAAAAACCTATCCTCATAAAAGTTTTTTGCCGAAAACTATATCAAAATCCTTAACCCAGACCGAAGTCTTGATATCTCAGAGCTGTGAACTTTCAGCCCCTCCATATTTTTTGTATTCTCTTCTACGTTAAAGTCATCTTAGTCAAATTATATTTTTCGATTTATAAAATTTGCTGTGTAGTTGGAATTACAATATGATGGCACAAAAACAATTTAGGGCCAAGGTCCCACTACAACATGTATCCTGAGGGCCTGATGGACGCAATTCTTTGTTATTAAGCAAATTTATTTTAAACATTTTTAGGAATAAAACTAAAATGCAATTGCCAATAATCCAGTTAGTGGCATATTCCTTGATCTCGACCTTGGCCACTGATATGGCCGGTGGTATGTGATATCTCACGCTACCTTTTATGTCAATAGAAGGGACGCGAGCTTTTCACATCGGCAAACAAAAAAAAAATTACAAATCAAAAAAATTGATCCCCTCCCCTCCATATGCCTTCTAAGAGTAATAAACTTCAGATTAAATACACAATGCGCTTTTGCAAAATTGCATCAAAATTTGAAACTGTTTAGACCGCAAATCTTTGCAAGTTCTCTCGCTTCATAACAAATCAAAATAATTTCCAATATAAAACTTGTTCGCAAAAGTGGGGTAGAGTATAACATCCCATCCATTGAATTTAAAAACAAATTTTTATTCTCATAATTCTTAAATTTAAAATTAAAACATTTGATTTTCCTTTCAACAAAAAAAGTTTTATTTCTTATTTTTTTGTCTTTTATAATTTAAGAATAATGAAACGATTATACTAAAATATATATTCTTTTATCATGAAATTTAAGATTATTTTTTTGGTATTTTTAAATTTAAATTAGCAAACACAATAAGGGTTTTAGAGCAAAAAATATTAAACTTTAGCCTTGAATTTCATATTCCAAGACGGAAAAAAAACAAAAATTATTTTTCTGCTCATACAGTCCTTTTGTAATCTATCTACTATATACACTTATTTTTTTTAAATTTTATTATATTTTATTTATTTGAATTAATCTGTTCATGTATTTTTATTCATTTTATATTCGGGGGAATAAAAAGATTTTTGAATTTTCTTTTCTTATTTAAAATGCCTTCAATTTTTTCGTTTGGGGAAGGAAGCTTGAAATATAAATGGTTTGTGTTGTTTTAATGATGAAATGTTAAATTTGTTACGATGTTTTTGTTACGGGAAAAGCTTTAAATTTATTTCCGTCTGTAAATCATGGAGAAGAGATTATATTATTGTAGGGATAATAAAATGAGGAATGAATGGATTTTGTTTTTGTTTATTATTATGTACTATGTAGCTAAGATCTCGTAGTATAATATATTTGTTTTTATATATCTACCATGATACAGTTTTTTTATTGTAACAGTAATGAGGAAACCTAATTAGTATAACTTCGAAAAAAGTCTAGATCAACAATTTCCCTAAATCAAAGACTTTTAATTACCGGCCATTTTCAGTTTTTTTTTTACTAATTTGAAAAATTCTAAAACTATTAACACTATTTTCACCCAAAACTATTAAATCTAATTAGAAAAGCTTGTCATTTTGTAAGATTAATTTCATGCCAACATTGTTGGTTTCAATAGCTAGCTATCTAATTTCTAAATGGAAAAAACAAAATAGAAAAGAAAATAAGAAAAAGGATATTTAGAACTTTTGTTTTTTATTTTAGTTTTTCATATCATTTTCACAAACAAAAAAAAAATTGAAAAATTTGGGTCGATCAATATATTTTTTTTTCTTTCTAACTTTTCACTTTATATCTTTTTGGGTTCTATATAATTGGTTTACAAAATTATTTAACATTAATCATTTTTTTAGCCTAAAATTTTTAAAATATACATACCTAAAAAATTGCTTAAGGTAACATAAGGGACAAAAAAGCAAACGAAGCAGAAACGAGTTTTTGTAAAATCATTAGTGACTTGTAACTTTTATTACTCAAATTAACGTTAGACAAAACTATTTTAAATCTATTTGTTACAATATAAAAAACAACTAATTAAATTTTCCTTCACTTAACCGTTTAATTAAGTAAATTTATTTAAATTGAATTGTTAGTCTTTATAAGTAGTTTGTTATTAGTTTCAATGATGATTTAGTTCCATTGTTAGTTGACGAATAAAAACAAAAAGGTATAAACAATTAATTTGTATAATTTGTTTATACAAAAAATTAATTTGCATACTTATTAATACTACATTTATTCTTCTACAGAAGTTCAGGTAAATACACAAATTAGATTAATTATAATTCACTAAATTCTTGCGAATTGTGATGAGTATATTTGATTTGTTTTAAAGTTTCTATATTGAAGAAATTAATCAAGGATATAAAATCGTCAAAAAAAATATTAACTATTAGATAGATTAGAAAGAGTTGGACAGGTTGCACGAGGCAGAATTTGTCCTGGTACGCAGACTCTACGGTCCATAACGCCGTGTCCGAGTTTAGTCTCATAACAACTATTCCGCAAACCTTTCGTAAGCTTAATGAAATCTAAAATAAACTGTATTGGCAATAGTTTGATTGTGCCGGCCTCTACAGTTTCTGAGCCAAAAATCCTAGCTCTCACCCTAGAAAAGGCTGGACATACACACAAAAAGTGCTCCGACACACAGGACTTTCAATCAGTCCCATGGTAAAAAGGTGTTTTTTTAGATGTCCATATCCTATAAGTACACCGACCATAGTGCTGAGAGTTTTCCTCTATAGACTTAAAAGAAAATTGACATTTTTTTCTGAAATGCTGATAAACATCTTACTTTGCATGCCTGTTGATAACGCATTCCACAAGGCCTTCATCTTGAGGTCGGCATCAACCTTTAATAGTGACAAGGCAAACGTTTTGGATAACCCTAAGGCGGGTTCTGGACCTGAATATTTCATGCCCGCTCCAGCTCTTGCAAATTAATCTGCTTTTATGTTGCCTGGAATGCCACTATGACCTGGAACGCAGCGCAGTGTGATATTGTATTGCGCTATCCTACAAAGATTTTGCCTGCACTCATTGAAGAGTTTGCAAGTAGTCTCCGGGTTAACCAGTGCCTTGATAGCTGTTTGGCTATCCGAACAGCTGCAGATCCTCATCCCTTGCAGACACAGACGAGTCATTACATGCGTGCATTGATTGATAGCATACACCCCCGCTTGAAGAATTGTACAAAACCGTCCAAGCGGAAATTTCTTGGAAAAATTAACCTAACAAATTGTTTAAATGACCATCTGATAATCAAATTAATTATTCGTTTCATATTAAATACACATTCGATTAAATTTCATAATTTATTGAAAATATAAAACTTACTATCTGTGTTAATTGTAAAGGCAGCTGTCAAACTACCTGTAAAGAAAAAAGGAATATATCAGTTAAATTTGCATGTAAGTACCAACAAAAACTTCAATGTTCACAATTTAATAGCATTGTTATTTAATTTTTTAACGTTCTTAATGATTTTGGGGATAAATGTTTAACAGTAAAGAAACAGTAGGAATTGTAGAGAAAGTCCAGATTTGATTTAATTATATATTTTCGAGCACGCTAAAATTTCAAATATTATGTGCAAATGGTCGTTATTCTGCCGTTATTATTACAAAGTAATTTAAAGATAGACAACACATAATCCAGATTGGAGTAATATGGAAAATATGGAATCCATTTTTGATGGCAAAGGGCTTTTCTATGAGTCTCCAATTCTAAAATGCTTAATCCAACATTTTAGAATTATTTCAAACATAAAACTAAAATGTAATATATTTGCTCCATTAAAATTTCATAACTTTTATTTATTACTATTTCAGTTCTATCAACAAGTAGTACTACTCCAAAAACTAATAATTAAAATAAATGTCCAACTACAACTATTAAAATTTACATTTTATTCATAAATTAATTCTTAATTAAGTTATAAACTATAAAAGTTTCAACACTTGATAGAAATGTTCGAAAACAAAACAACAAATTAAAAAAAAAATAGTTTCAAATTATTGAACATACACTCGATACGGCACATAAGATTTATTATAAAAACAAAATAATTACTATGACATATTTAAGCAACATATCGACATAGCATGTATACAAAGCGCCAAGAACTTAACAATTTAATTAAATTTTGGTTAAATTGATTACAATAACTTTGATAATTAATGACAAATTTCCATAAAATCTTGAAGGTCTCGTCATCCATATCGGTTTAATTTTAATTAATTGTTATTTGTTTTTCATAACAATTCTGTGATTATAATTAGCCACGATTATATTAAATGAATGCAAACATAATTATTATATTTCATTGAATTTTCCGAAAAAAAATTAAATTGATAGATTTATTGCTTGTAAGTCGATGCCCGATGGTAATCGATAAAACATAAATAAAATCTTTATGCTAGTATAATTTTTATTTCGTTAGATAGGATTCGATCTAAAACGATCTGTTATATTTGTGGTCAAGAATTCATATCTAATGTTCACGCAAGGGTAGACATTTTATTTTAAAATAAATTAAAGCGATATTTTCTCATATGAATCATATGAGTAAAATATTATTATCTTTCTACAATAATTGAGCACACATTTCGTCCATAAAATATGTCGTAAAATATATCCACTAAAGCATAAAAACAATTGATTTATATTAAAATAACTAAGAGAAGAATCTTTATCATAATTTCATGGTTGATAAACTATTTTTTTTAATATATGGCACAGTATATTTATCATACGGGTTCAATTAAGTTTTTCTAATTATTTTTTTTAATTTGTGTTTCAGACAAAAACCGAGTTTACGAAAAGCGAAACATTATTAAACAAACATTCTTTTATTTAGAACTCAACTTATGATCCACCCTACAAAATGAGTAAAAGAAATGTTTCAAACAGTCGCAAAATTCGTATAAATTTTTTACAAATACATATATTATGTACAATCGAACATAATTTAATATTTTTTCATGATATACGAATAAAATAAAAATTTTTATTGCTATTCCAATTTCACATCATAAACACAATAACTTTAATTCATAAGCGAAGTAAAAAATTGAAAAGAATTTCATTATTAATAAAAAAACAAAAAACAATTCAAATTTCTTGATGAAATCATCAAAATATAATTTCGCACATAATTTAATAAAAAGTAAAATTTAAAATTTAATATTGTCATAAAATTTTTAATATTTTTCTTTAATTTTTCACTGATTTGATGTTTAAATGGAAAATTAATTTGTTACAAATTAAAAGTTGCAAGGGTTGAGTGAAAGATTTTATTTATTATCAGTTCAATGGTAAAAAAAAGTGGTATAGTGTAAGTATCGTCCCTCGATGAGAGTCCCGAAAGTACTCAACAATCCTTAAAATGTTGTTGTTCTGCAGTTCCTCTCTCTCTCTCTCTCTCTCTCTCTCTCTCTCTCTCTCTCTCTCTCTCTCTCTCTCTCTCTCTCTCTCTCCTCTCTCTCTCTCTCTCTCTCTCTCTCTCTCTCTCTCTCTCTCTCTCTCTCTCTCTCTCTCTCTCTCTCTCTCTCTCTCTCTCTCTCTCTCTCTCTCTCTCTCTCTCTCTCTCTCTGTCTCTCTCTGTCTCTCTCTCTCTCTCTCTCTCTCTCTCTCTCTCTCTCTCTCTCTCTCTCTCTCTCTCTCTCTCTCTTTATCTCTCTCCGCTTTCTCTTTCTTTCTCTATCTATTTCCCCTCTCTCTCTTTCTCTCTAAGGATCCGTTCTGATTTTTTTCCGATTAACGATCTTTTCAGAAAAATCTTTTAAACGTTTATATAGCGAGTCACTTGATCCAAGACCCGTTCCAAGGCGTCTCTAACATAGGAAACAGACGATTGAGTTTATTGGTTTTAAGGCTCCAAGTACTCGCCATGATGTAGAATACTCAGCATTTATGCTATCCTACTCAATTACGCCAACCTAATTCTGTCAGCGTTAACCAGGTAGCATGGCGTGGACGTAGAATTTTGAATTTCACCCCCACTCGTTAATCCTACCCAAACCTTTAATTTGATGAAAATATTAAAATCTTCTTCTCACATATGTATACTCGTATCAAATTCCAATGATTATAATACATAATTTCAAACTGATTTAATCAATGAAATGCAATAATATAAATTTTTGTTGTTGTTTTACAATCACGATAAATGACGGAATTTTTATGTGAAATTATTAAAGATTTTTTTCTATAAATTTATTTCTATTATTTATATCAATAAAATCATTAAATAAAATTAAGTTTTGTAGGACAACAAAATGAAAACTTCGCAATCGTGATTTAGTTATTTTTAACTAACTAATTAAACGAATTGTCACAATTTCTATTTATTAGATTCAAATAGATCGTTTTAGTTTTGTTGTTATCAATTCAGTCAGACTCTGATTTTAAAAAAATGATTGGTTTTGCTCTAAATTTGAATAAAATTTATGATACTTATTTTATTAAAAGTAATAATATTATATTGAAATTTAAATTTGCGATTCATTTGATAAACAATAATCATAAATATTGACACCAATAATAATGGTTCAGATGGCTGAAAATGGGGAGACAATTTGGGTAATTTACACTAGGATACAATAGATCTAATGGGGGAGTAGTTTTGGGATTATGTAATAATCATCTTTAACAAAAGAAAAGGTTGGTGATGAAATAAGGTTAAGAGAGGAAGCGAATTTATCATTAAATTACCGAGATTGGAGTGAAATAGTGCGTGCTACACAACTATCAATGACTTTATTTACAAAGAATTGTACTAAATGTTTAGAAAATATCGACACAAAACAACACAAGCATTTAGCCATATTGTTTAGAATAAGGGTTTCATAAGGGGTTTACATTCAATTTAAAAATAATTTATTACTAAAATAAGTAATAATTCAATTAATTAAAAGCAGATAAAATTTTAATTGATTTCATTAAGAAAACGAAAGAAAATTATTTATGAATTCGAAAAAAAGGAAAGTTCTATTTTGTTTCTTTAATTCAAACAATTTTATCGCTTACGTTCATTGAACCATATAAATTATAGATATCTTTCAATAAATCTTTTAAATAAATTAAAATATATATATATAATTCAAAGAAAAATTTGTTATCTATTTAAAGTGAATTGAAATCAACAGTGTTGGTCGATAAATTTTGTTTGATTTCGAAGTACATATACTTATTGCTTTCCTCAATTTTTGTCGAGTTATTTTTTTAAACTAAATTAATGTATAATTTCATATATTTTTCTAATAATCAACCCATATTGATATTTTTATAAGTCAACCATCTCTTCATCTTCCATACTCGTATGTACTTCAACATTTATATTCATTTTTATAAGTAGTTGGAATATCTAAAACTGATATGAATGGAAAAACGCAAATCATGCAATAACTATTAGTTAGTTACCTTACCACTTGAGTAATTAGAAAACCAATAATTCTAAATGCGAATAAATTAAACAAAAAGGTTTTTTATGCTTAGACGGTTGTTTATCGGCGTCCTAATTAATTAACTTTGGTTCATTTTAATCCCTCAATTTAATTTTTATTTCGCACTCTGACGGATGTTGTTTTTAAAATATTGGCATCAAGGATGCACAGTTCAAATTAGATGCATCATACCCCAACAGTTATTGATGCTCGTTTTAATTAACATTCGGTTTATGCAAACGCGTCATGCTAATAGTATCGAAAAAAGTTTAGAAAATCAATACCTTTGAGCACATGTTGTTTTGGACCCAGGTTTTAAAATGTATTTGTGTTGTTGCCACCACATATTAAAAAAAATTGAAAACTATTTTTATTTTCCTGTAGTATATACATATAAAACGAATTTATAATAAAACAAAACTATAAAAATATTTGAAAATCATGATGTAGCAATTTTATGCTGGTAGTATATGAGAACAAACCACTTGGTCGGTTGATTATGTTTCGAGCGGGTGTGGTTTTTTGTCATTAATTCGATTCTTCTTTTCGAAACAGTTATTTTAAGAAAAACACAAAAATTTTAAAGTTTAGGAATAGAAATTAATTATTTAATAAAATATTCTAATTGAATAATTAATTTTTTATAATACAATAAATGTAATAAATTTTAAAAATTTTAATTAAAAAAATGTATGTATAAGTTATGTGTAATATCTTGGGCAAATTAGGTTTAGTCTGCTACTGACAACGTCCATTTTTTGCTTTAAATGTTTATTTGAGATTTTAATATTTTTAATTTTAATATTTCGCTGGTTTAATATTTTGTTTTATTTTCAAGTTTACACGGAATGCATAATAACTGATCTACTGTCAAGCTTTTGACACAATCAACAAGTTATGTTAAAGAAAAGTTTCTGTTTATGCAAGAAAAGAACAGGTTTCTGTTTATATCCGGGATTACAATTATTCAAAAAAAAAAAATCAACACATGGCCTCTGACCAGAGAAAATCTCTAATTAAATTTAATTAAATTGATCATTTTATGACCTGAAACCTCAGAAAATATGTATTATAAAATAAAATCAGAATAAGAATAATAGAAAAAATATTGCGACGCTGATGCATAGGCTGACTTCACCACAGCTCTGGAAACATAGTGTTCTGGATATATAATGAGCTAATATCCATAAAATACTTTAATTAAAAGCTAACCAATATTATGGACTTTGTAGTTCTAATAATAAAAATATTAAAGAAAGCAGTAGTATCCCAACAAACATAAATTCTGTTGTACGAGAAAAAGTAAAAAAAATTTTATCGGAAGTGACAAAGCGGAAGTTAGGATGCAGAACTGTTGTAAACCGTACTAAATGTGTATGTACCAAATTTCATCCAACTCGATTATCAGGGACAGAAGTTATTGAGCTTCCAAAATAACAGGTGCTTGGAGGATCCCCTACCACTTTGTTCACTATCGCTAAAAAAACTAATCAGTTCCTTGCCATACATATTTGCATCTTTTTGCAAAGTGTAATCAAAATTACTTTACGAACGAATGTTGTATGCTTCCAACAAACATTGAAACAATAAACAGGTGTTCGGGAGGACCCCACCACTTATCCCAATATTGTCCAAAAACTAGTCAATTCTTTGTCAATAGAGTCTTTATCTTTTATCAAAGTGCCATTAAAATTGATCAATGAATGAAATCTGTATGCTCCTAACAAACTTTAAAAACCAAGTGTGAAAAGTCAGCAGTTGTATGGTAGATCCCCCGCCACTTTGATCAATGTGTCCCAAAAAATGATAATTTTCTTCTTACACTAATTGAAACCTTTCCATAAGTTTTATCACAATCACTTCATTATTGTAGGCTGTAGTGTGCATAAAGATACTGAAAAAACTGCCAACAATTAAAAAAATTTTTTTTTTACCGGAAGTAAAAAACCGGAAGTTGGGATGCAGAATTTTTGTAAATCATACTAAATGCTTATGTACAAAGTTTCATCCAATTCGATTATCAGGTACAGATGTTATTGAGCTTTAAAAAAAAACAGGTGTATGGGACACCCCCCACCACTTTGTTCACTATCGCTCAAAAACTAATCAGTTCTTTGCCATACATGTTTGCATTTTTTTCCAAAGTGTCATCAAAATTGGATCACGAACGAATGCTGTGTGCTCCCAACAAACATTGAAAAAATGCTGATACAGTAAACAGGTGCTCGGGAGACACCGTACCACTTATCCCAATATTGTCCAAAAACTAATCAGTTCTTTGTCATTTAAGTTTCTATCTTTTTCCAAAGTGTCACTAGAACTGATTAATGAATGAAGTCTGTATGCTCCCAACAAACTTTAAAAACAAAGTGTGAAAAGTCAGCAGTTGTATGGTAGACCCCCGCCACTTTGATCAATGTGTTCCAAAAGATGATAATTATCTTCTTACACTAGTAAGACTCTAACCCTATTCCATAAGTTTCATCATAATCACTTCATTATTGTAGGCTGTAGTGTGCATAAAGACACTGGAAAAATTTCAAAAAAGTACAAAAAAAATTTTTTTACCGGAAGTAAAAACCCGGAAGTTGGGATGCAGAACTATTTTAAACCGTACTACATACTCATGTACCAAGTTTCATCCAATTCGCTTATCAGGTACAGTAGTTATAGAGCTTTAAAAAACCCAGGTGCTCCAGGGACCCCACACCACTTTGTTCACTATCGCTCAAAAACTAATCAGTTCTTTGCCATACATGTTTGCATCTTTTTCCAAAGTGTCATCAAAATTCGTTCACGAACGAATGCTGTGTGCTCCCAACAAACATTGAAAAAAGTGTGACACATTAAACAGGTGTTCGGGAGGACCCCCACCACTTATTCCAATATTATCCAAAAACTAATCAGTTCTTTGATACTTAAGCTTCCATATTTTTCCAAAGTGTCATTAAAATAAATTAATGAATGAATTGGGAGCATACAGCCCAACAAACTTAAAAAACAAAGTGTGAAAAGTCAGCATTTGTATGGTAGACCACCCACCACTTTGATCAATGTATCCTAAAACATGATAATTATCTTTTCACACTAAGTGGAACCCTATTCCATAAGTTTCATCATAATCACTTCATTATTGTAGGCTGTAGTGTGCATAAAGACATTGAAAAAACTTCAAAAAAGTACAAAAAAAAAATTTACCGGAAGTGAAAAACCGGAAGTTGGAATGCATAACTATTTTAAACCTTACTACATACTCATGTACCAAGTTTCATCCAATTCGCTTATCAGGTACAGAAGTTATAGAGCTTTCAAAAAAACAGGTGCTCCAGGGCCCCCCAACCACTTTGTTCACTATCGCTCAAAAACTAATCAGTTCTTTGTCATACATGTTTGCGTCTTTTTCCAAAGTGTCATCAAAATTCATTCACGAATGAATGTTTTATGCTCCCAACAAACATAAAAGCTTTGTGGAAAAAACCACTTGTTGTATGGTGGACCCCCCAACCCTTTATCCAATGTGCTCCAAAAGCTGATAAAATCTTTCTCATGTTATTTAAAAGCTTTTCGCAACGTTTCATGAAAATCGATCGGTAATTGTTGGCTACAGTAGGGATAAACACCTGAAGCAAAAACTTTTTAACCGGAAGTGACAAACCGGAAGTTGGTATGCAGAAATATTGGAAACAGTACTAAAACCTTATATACTAAGTTTCAATAAGATCATAGCTCGGGATCAGAAGTTATTCAAGATTTAAACTTAGAGGTGTTCGGGAGACCCCCCGCCATTTTGTCCAAATTTAAAATGAATCCAGATCTTCTATTTTCAAGTGAACCTGTATCATTTACCAAAGTTTCATCAAGATCCTATGCAGAAAACTCACCCACCCACCCACACACAGACGTACACCAAATTTTTTTTTGGCTATTTAGATAGAGGATGGTCCAAAACAAAAGAAAAAATAAAATTTGGGGTATGTAAGATTTTTTTTTTTCACGGTAGATTGCATTACTTCACACAATTTCAAATTGTGGTGAAGTAAAAAAAGAAAACAAACTTAACTCAAATGTTGAATGAAGTACTCAAATCCTCTTTTCCAGTATAAAAAAAAAACAACATTTTAAAAAATTTTAATTTGGTTAAATAAATTAAAATAATGATGATTTAATCTCCAAGTTGTTTAAATTAATTTAAGAATAATTTATGATTTATTTCACGGGGATAATTTTTAAAGAAACAGTTGAATTTGAATTACTGATGGCATTTATTGTTTTTCTTAATATTTCGGTCATCTTTTTTGACCTTTTTCAAAAGAGTTTATAAATGGTTTTTACTTCACCACAATTTTAAATTGTGTGAAGTAATGCAATCTATCGTGAAAAAAAAAAATCTTACATACCCCAAATTTTGTTTTTTCTTTTGTTTTGGACCATCCTCTATCCAAATAGCCATTAAAAATTTTGGTGTACGTCTGTGTGTGGGTGGGTGGGTGAGTTTTCTGCATAGGATCTTGATGAAACTTTGGCAAATGATACAGGTTCACTTGAAAATAGAAGATCTGGATTCATTTCAAATTTGGACAAAATGGCGGGGGGTCTCCCGAACACCTCTAAGTTTAAATCTTGAATAACTTCTGATCCCGAGCTATGATCTTATTGAAACTTAGTATATAAGGTTTTAATACTGTTTCCAATATTTCTGCATACCAACTTCCGGTTTGTCACTTCCGGTTAAAAAGTTTTTTTTTCAGGTGTTTATCCCTACTGTAGCCTACAATTACCGAACGATTTTCATGAAACGTTGCGAAAAGCTTTTAAATAACATGAGAAAGATTTTTTCAGCTTTTGGAGCACATGGGATAAAGGGTTGGGGGGTCCACCATACAACAGGTGGTTTTTTCCACAAAGTTTTTATGTTTGTTGGGAGCATAAAACATTCATTCGTGAATGAATTTTGATGAAACTTTGGAAAAAGATGCAAACATGTATGACAAAGAACTGATTAGTTTTTGAGCGATAGTGAACAAAGTGGTGGGGGGTCCCTGGAGCACCTGTTTTTTTGAAAGCTCTATAACTTCTGTACCTGATAAGCGAATTGGATGAAACTTGGTACATGAGTATGTAGTACGGTTTAAAATAGTTCTGCATCCCAACTTCCAGTTTTTCACTTCCGGTAAAAAAAATTTTTTTGTACTTTTTTGAAGTTTTTTCAGTGTCTTTATGCACACTACAGCCTACAATAATGAAGTGATTATGATGAAACTTATGGAATAAGGTTCCAATTAGTGTGAAAAGATAATTATCATGTTTTGGGACACATTGATCAAAGTGGTGGGGGGTCTACCATACAAATGCTGACTTTTCACACTTTGTTTTTTAAGTTTGTTGGGAGCATACAGACTTCATTCATTATTCAATTTTAATGACACTTTGGCAAATGATGGAGACTTAAGTAACAAAGAACTGATTAGTTTTTGGATAATATTGGAATAAGTGGTGGGGGTCCTCCCGAACACCTGTTTAATGTGTCACACTTTTTTGAATGTTTGTTGGGAGCACACAGCATTCGTTCGTGAACGAATTTTGATGACACTTTGGAAAAAGATGCAAACATGTATGGCAAAGAACTGATTAGTTTTTGAGCGATAGTGAACAAAGTGGTGGGGGGTCCCTGGAGCACCTGTTTTTTTGAAAGCTTTATAACTTCTGTACGTGATAAGCGAATTTGATGAAACTTGGTACATGAGTATGTAGTACGGTTTAAAATAGTTCTGCATCCCAACTTCCGGTTTTTCACTTCCGGTAAATTTTTTTTTTGTACTTTTTTGAAGTTTTTTCTGTGTCTTTATGCACACTACAGCCTACAACAATGAAGTGATTATGATGAAACTTATGGAATAGGGTTCCAATTAGTG
The DNA here is from genome assembly GCA_963693315.1 of Diogma glabrata. NCBI lineage: Eukaryota > Metazoa > Arthropoda > Insecta > Diptera > Cylindrotomidae > Diogma > Diogma glabrata. Next base: position 457,133,523 of record OY856186.1, on the reverse strand, counting down.
TGAAAAGATAATTATTATGTTTTAGGACACATTGATCAAAGTGGTGGGGGGTCTACCATACAAATGCTGACTTTTCACACTTTGTTTTTTAAGTTTGTTGGGAGCATACAGACTTCATTCATTATTCAATTTTAATGACACTTTGGCAAATGATGGAGACTTAAGTAACAAAGAACTGATTAGTTTTTGGATAATATTGGAATAAGTGGTGGGGGTCCTCCCGAACACCTGTTTAATGTGTCACACTTTTTTGAATGTTTGTTGGGAGCACACAGCATTCGTTCGTGAACGAATTTTGATGACACTTTGGAAAAAGATGCAAACATGTATGGCAAAGAACTGATTAGTTTTTGAGCGATAGTGAACAAAGTGGTGGGGGGTCCCTGGAGCACCTGTTTTTTTGAAAGCTCTATAACTTCTGTACCTGATAAGCGAATTGGATGAAACTTGTTACATGAGTATGTAGGACGGTTTAAAATAGTTCTGCATCCCAACTTCCGGTTTTTCACTTCCGGTAAAAAAATTTTTTTTGTACTTTTTTGAAGTTTTTTCAGTGTCTTTATGCACACTACAGCCTACAATAATGAAGTGATTATGATGAAACTTATGGAATAGGGTTCCAATTAGTGTGAAAAGATAATTATCATGTTTTGGGACACATTGATCAAAGTGGTGGGGGGTCTACCATACAAATGCTGACTTTTCACACTTTGTTTTTTAAGTTTGTTGGGAGCATACAGACTTCATTCATTATTCAATTTTAATGACACTTTGGCAAATGATGGAGACTTAAGTAACAAAGAACTGATTAGTTTTTGGATAATATTGGAATAAGTGGTGGGGGTCCTCCCGAACACCTGTTTAATGTGTCACACTTTTTTGAATGTTTGTTGGGAGCACACAGCATTCGTTCGTGAACGAATTTTGATGACACTTTGGAAAAAGATGCAAACATGTATGGCAAAGAACTGATTAGTTTTTGAGCAATAGTGAACAAAGTGGTGGGGGGTCCCTGGAGCACCTGTTTTTTTGAAAGCTCTATAACTTCTGTACGTGATAAGCGAATTTGATGAAACTTGGTACATGAGTATGTAGTACGGTTTAAAATAGTTCTGCATCCCAACTTCCGGTTTTTCACCTCCGGTAAAAAAAAATTTTTTGTACTTTTTTGAAGATTTTTCTGTGTCTTTATGCACACTACAGCCTACAACAATAAAGTGATTATGATGAAACTTATGGAATAGGGTTCCAATTAGTGTGAAAAGATAATTATTATGTTTTAGGACACATTGATCAAAGTGGTGGGGGGTCTACCATACAAATGCTGACTTTTCACACTTTGTTTTTTAAGTTTGTTAGGAGCATACAGACTTCGTTCCTTAATTTATTTTAATGACACTTTGGCAAATGATGGAGACTTAAGTAACAAAGAACTGATTAGTTTTTGGATAATATTGGAATAAGTGGTGGGGGTCCTCCCGAACACCTGTTTAATGTGTCACACTTTTTTGAATGTTTGTTGGGAGCACACAGCATTCGTTCGTGAACGAATTTTGATGACACTTTGGAAAAAGATGCAAACATGTATGGCAAAGAACTGATTAGTTTTTGAGCGATAGTGAACAAAGTGGTGGGGGGTCCCTGGAGCACCTGTTTTTTTGAAAGCTCTATAACTTCTGTACCTGATAAGCGAATTGGATGAAACTTGTTACATGAGTACAGTCAAACTTCCATAAATCGAACTTCTATTATTCGAATTTCTCTATAAATCGTATTAATATTTCGAATTAAAATTTTGATTTTCTTTATAAATCGTTTCTATATTTCGAAATTTCCCTAAATCGAACTAAAATTGATGGCTTTTGGTGGTTCGAATTATGGAAGTTTCACTGTATGTAGGACGGTTTAAAATAGTTCTGCATCCCAACTTCCGGTTTTTTACTTCCAGTAAAAAATTTTTTTTTGTACTTTTTTGAAGATTTTTCAGTGTCTTTATGCACACTACAGCCTACAATAATGAAGTGATTATGATAAAACTTATGGAATAGGGTTCCAATTAGTGTAAGAAGATAATTATCATCTTTTGGGACACATTGATCAAAGTGGCGGGGGGTCTACCATACAACTGCTGACTTTTCACACTTTGTTTTTAAAGTTTGTTGGGAGCATACAGACTTCATTCATTAATCAATTCTAATGACACTTTGGAAAAAGATGAAGACTTAAATGACAAGGAACTGATTAGTTTTTGGACAATATTGGGATAAGTGGTACGGGGTCTCCCGAACACTTGTTTACTGTGTCAGCATTTTTTCAATGTTTGTTGGGAGCACACAGCATTCGTTCGTGAACGAATTTTGATGACACTTTGGAAAAAATTGCAAACATGTATGGCAAAGAACTGATTAGTTTTTGAGCGATAGTGAACAAAGTGGTGGGGGGTGTCCCATACACTTGTTTTTTTTAAAGCTCAATAACATCTGTACCTGATAATCGAATTGGATGAAACTTTGTACATAAGCATTTAGTATGATTTACAAAAATTCTGCATCCCAACTTCCGGTTTTTTGCTTCCGGTAAAAAAAAATTTTTTTTACTTGTTGGCAGTTTTTTCAGTATCTTTATGCACACTACAGCCTACAATAATGAAGTGATTATGATAAAACTTATGGAAAAATTTCAATTAGTGTAAGAAGATAATTATCATCTTTTGGGACACATTGGTTTTTAAAGTTTGTTGGGAGCATACAGATTTCATCCATTAATCAATTTTAATGGCACTTTGAAAAAAGATAAAGACTTTATTGACAAAGAATTGACTAGTTTTTGGACAATATTGGGATAAGTGGTGGGGTCCTCCCGAACACCTGTTTATTGTTTCAATGATTGTTGGAAACATACAACATTCGTTCGTTAAGTAATTTTGATTACACTTTGCAAAAAGATGCAAATATGTATGGCAAGGAACTGATTAGTTTTTTTAGCGATAGTGAACAAAGTGGTAGGGGGTCCTCCAAGCACCTGTTATTTTGGAAGCTCAATAACTTCTGTACCTAATAATCGAGTTGGATGAAATTTGGTACATACCCATTTAGTAAAGTTTACAACAGTTCCGCATCCTAACTTCCGCTTTGTCACTTCCGATAAAATTTTTTTTACTTTTTTTCGTACAACAGAATTTATGTTTGTTGGAATACTACTGCCTGCTTTAATATTTTTATTATTAGAACTACGAAGTCCATAATATTGGTTAGCTTTTAATTAAAGTATTTTATGGATATTAGCTCATTATATATCCAGAACACTATGTTTCCAGAGCTGTGGTGAAGTCAGCCTATGCATCAGCGTCGCAATATTTTTTTTAAAAGGAATTATGTGAGTTGTTTTTCCATTTTTTCTTTTCTTCTTCTAACCGGATTTCTACCAATGGCGAAAGTCTTTTTGTTTTGGTAATTTGGATACCCTTAATATAATTACTTTAATATAAACTATTTAATTTTAACTTTACTTTGAAACTCCACTTAATTAACAAAATATTTTAAAAAATTAATGTAACAAATTAAAAATTATAAAGTTAAAAAATTAAAAATTGTATTTAGATAACAAACTAAAAAATTTATTTTAAATTTTTTTATTTTATTTTAAAAAATAAATTTTTTAGTTTGTTATCTAAATACAATTTTTAATTTTTTAACTTTATAATTTTTTAACTTTATAATTTTTAATTTGTTATATTAATTTTTTAAAATATTTTGTTAATTAAGTGGAGTTTCAAAGTAAAGTTAAAATTAAATAGTTTATATTAAAGTAATTATATTAAGGGTATCCAAATTACCAAAACAAAAAGACTTTCGCCATTGGTAGAAATCCGGTTAGAAGAAGAAAAGAAAAAATGGAAAAACAACTCACATAATTCCTTTTAAAAAAAACCATTTATAAATTCTTTTGAAAAAGGTCAAAAAAGATGACCGAAATTTTAAGAAAAACAATAAATGCCATCAGTAATTCAAATTCAACTGTTTCTTTAAAAATTATCCCCGTGAAATAAATTAAAAAAGAAGACGATATACCACAGAAACAAAAATCATTTAACAGAATAATTTATTTAAAATAAATTTAATAATTTTTGCTTTAACAATTTTTTCTAAATAATATTTTGTTACATGTTTCAACCATAAATGGTCATTCTCAAACATTTGAAAATCTTATATTAATAATATTTTCAAATGTTTGAGAATGAACATTTATGGTTGAAACATGTAACAAAATATTATTTAAAAAAAGTTGTTAAAGCAAAAATTATTAAATTTATCTTAAATAAATTATTATTAAAAAAAAAATCAGCTAGCCCGTTTAGCATCAACAGGATTAATGACAATTTATCCAAACAAATTTTCAACACACGATCCGAATAATCCTTCAGAAACTTTTAATAAACAACGAATTCCTTTGTCGCTTTCTGATCACTTTTACATTCCAGTAACTTCGGTTGTTGCTAAATTACAACCATCAATTTGACACACATAGCCGGAATCGGTTTGAATTAAAGCAATTATAAGAAATGTCAGTATTTCTTCCAATTTTTGAGCCAAAGCTTGGTTTGAACAAGTTAGAAGGTGTATCCACTAAATTTTTCTCAATTACTCAAAAATGATATTTTTCAGAATACACAGTTGTTTTAGTATAGAATTTAATTTAGCATAACTGATTAAAGTTCACTGATCAGTTTCAAATTAGTATGTTATGATAATTTTAAAATATTTCTGTAGATGTATTTACAAAATTCGTGCTGTATATATTCCATTTATGTATTCTAATAAGACAATTCACAAATTTGCTGTTTCACTAAAACTAAATATTTTTCTGTTTTAATTTTATCAACCGTTATATATATTAAACAATGTTCTTTTTCTGAATTGTTAATTTAAACCTTTATTTCGTTCGAAACTAAAAAATATTGGACATTTTATAATATTTTTAAGTTAATGCAACAAAAACTAGTTCAAATTTATTTAACTGATATCACAATATCAAAGTTAAAACTTAACCAACAATTTGAGTCTATGTGGTTTTATACAACGACTTGGTCGCTTAAAAAGACTTTCTATTTATCTCTTGCGCTTTGGTTTATTCAGTTCGACAACAAAAATTATTCCAAACATTGAAAATCTGCCGTAAAAAAAACAAATGAAACAGACAAAGAAAAATTATTCAAACAAACCGTCTCACACCATCAAATTATAACAATAAGATCCTTCAAAATTTAATCGATTATTAATCTCCAAGGAGGGAACAATTTTTTTTATTTGTAAATTTTTTTATTTTTGATCAACGGGTGTGACAACCCCGCGTACTCCAGTCTCTGCTATTGACATACGAGCTAACGTGAAATATCACATCCTATTTGCCAATGCAGTGAGCAGTGAGATATCACTAGTCAAGGAAATATCTTAGGGGTGCTGGCGGATGAACTCTATTCAGTCAAAGGTATCGCCCTCAGTTTCAGCTATGAAGTATTGCTTGATGATTCTACGTTATTGCTTACTCGAGGAATCGAGCCTTTATTGAGGAAGGAAGTACGTCGCATGGTCAAGGAATATGCCACTAGCTGGATTATTGGCAACCACATTTTAGTTTTATCCCTGCAAATTTATAATAGAAATTTGTTGTTGTTAACCTTTTATTTTTTATTTTCGCTATCCTATTAAGAAATATTGGCCTATGTCATATTTTATATGTGATAGGATTTATTGTTTAGTTATCCTTTCTATAAAAATAATATAAAAAAAACAAAAAAAAAGATCTGCGTCCATCAACACTTTGAAACGCATGTTGTTGTGAGACCTTGGTTTTAAAAGTTTTTTATGTGTTGTTGTGACCCATATTGTAATTCCTACTACATTTTATTAAAAACAAAAATATTGCGAACATATTTTAGTTCAAACATCATTAAATGAAATACATTTTTAGTGATGGCAAGATCTGCACAGAATCAATATACTCTATTTCGTTATCTGTTCCACAAAATATTTATTCAACAAATATATTGGTTTCTCATTAAAAATCGAAAATAAAAAAAAAATTGAATATATACAGAAATCTAAGATCCGTTAATTGAGTTCGAATGAAAGAAAACCAAAAGATGAATTTAGTTATACAGTGAGACGTTGTTTACGGTCAGATATTATTTATGAAATCATCTTAAGTTGTTTGATATTACGGAATAAAGGTATAATTATAATGTGGTGACTGTTGGTTTTTAGATTTTAAAAGAAAATGTTCGCTGATCAGGTTTTTGTTGGTCGTTTTTTTAGATACTTAAATTATTTTTGATCAAATACAAAATGAAAATTTGTATGTATTGTTCGATGTATTTCTTAATTGAATTGATTGCACAGAATCATTAATCAAAAATTACTTGATCGAACAGAATTTCCTAAATCTGTTTCTTTTTTATTTACATTGGTTTTGGTTACTGTCTAATAATTATTCATATAAGCATTGCCCTTACATGATCAAAAAATGCAGTTCCAATTAAATATGCAAGCATTTTTTTTATCCATAAAAACAGGATCTCTTTTATATATTATTTCTATTCATATCACAGAAATTCAAAACCCATGCCAACATGAAAATCAACGACTATAATTTTACATTTAATATAATTTGAATAACCGTATTGATCCAATTATTATTATTGAGATAGGTACAAAAAAATTAAAATGAAGAATTATAATTTGAATTACGGATTTTCTTTGAATTTCTTTCTTTGATTTTTTTATTTTGATATAGAGTAAGAGGTAAAAAAAAAAATTAAAAAGAGTAAGAGTAAATAAGAGTAAGAGTAAGAATTGAAATATGAAGTTGTTTCAACTTCACCACAATTTTAAATTGTGTGAAGTAATGCAATCTATCGTGAAAAAAAAAAATCTTACATACCCCAAATTTTATTTTTTCTTTTGTTTTGGACCATCCTCTATCTAAATAGCCAAAAAAAAATTTGGTGTACGTCTGTGTGTGCGTGGGTGGGTGGGTGAGTTTTCTGCATAGGATCTTGATGAAACTTTTACAAATGGTACAAGTTCACTTGAAAATAGAAGATCTGGATCCATTTCAAATTTGGACAAAATGGCGGGGGTCTCCCGAACACCTCTAACTTTAAATCTTGAATAACTTCTGATCCCGCAGGGGATTCTGTTTCAGGTGTTTATCCCTACTGTAGCCTACAATTACCGATCGATTTTCATGAAACGTTGGTAAAAGCTTTTTAATAACATGAGAAAGATTTTATCAGCTTTTGGAGCACATTGGATAAAGGGTTTGGGGGTCCACCATACAGCAAGTGTTTTTTTTCCACAAAGCTTTTATGTTTGTTGGGAGCATAAAATATTCATTCGTGAATGAATTTTGATGAAACTTTGGAAAAAGATTCAAACATGTATGACAAGGAACTGAATAGTTTTTGAGCGATAGTGAACAAAATGGTGTGGGGTCCCTGGAGCACCTGTTTTTTTGAAAGCTCTATAACATCTGTACCTGATAAGCGAATTGGATGAAACTTGGTACATGAGTATGTAGTACGGTTCACAATAGTTCTGCGCCCCAACTTCCGGTAAATTTTTTTTTTGTAAATTTATGCAGTTTTTTCAGTGTCTTTATGCACATTACAGCCTACAATAATGAAGTGAATATAATGAAATTTATGAGAAGGGTTCCAATTAGTGTGAGAAGATAATTATCATCTTTTGGGACACATTGATCAAAGTGGGGGGGAGTCTACCATACATATGCTGACTTTTCACACTTTGTTTTTTAAGTTTGTTGGGAGCATACAGACTTCATTGATTAATTTATTTTAATGACACTTTGAAAAAAGATGGAGAGTTAAGTATCAAAGAACTGATTAGTTTTTGGATAATATTGGAATAAGTGGTGGGGGTCCTCCCGAACACCTGTTTAATGTGTCACACTTTTTTCAATGTTTGTTGGGAGCACACAGCATTCATTCGTGAACGAATTTTGATGAAACTTTGGAAAAAGATGCAAACGTGTATGGCAAGAAACTGATTAGTTTTTGAGCGATAGTGAACAAAGTGGTGGGGTGTGTCCTATACACCTGTTTTTTTTTAAAGCTCAATAACATCTGTACCTGATAATCGAATTGGATAAAACTTGGTACATGAGCATTTAGTACGGTTCACAATAGTTCTGCATCCTAACTTCCGGTTTTTCACTTCCGGTACATTTTTTTTTTGTAAATTTTTGCAGTTTTTTCAGTTTCTTTATGCACACTACAGCCTACAATAATGAAGTGATTATGATGAAACTTATGTAAAAGGGTTCAATTAGTGTGAGAAGATAATTATCATCTTTTGGGACACATTGATCAAAGTGGCGGGGGGTCTACCATACAACAGCTGAGTTTTCACACTTTGTTTTTAAAGTTTGTTGGGAGCATACAGATTTCATTCATAAATCAATTTTAATGGCACTTTGAAAAAATATGAAGACTTTAATGACAAAGAATTGATTAGTTTTTGGACAATATTGGGATAAGTGGTGGGGTTCTCCCGAGCACCTGTTTATAGTTTCAATGTTTGTTGGAAGCATATAACATTCGTTCGTTAAGTAATTTTGATTACACTTTGCAAAAAGATGCAAATATGTATGGTAAGGAACTGATTAGTTTTTTTTAGCGATAGTGAACAAAGTGATAGGGGGTCCTCCAAGCACCTGTTATTCTGGAAGCTCAATAACTTCGGTACCTGATAATCGAATTGGATTAAATTTGGTACATACACATTTAGTAAGGTTTACAAAATTTTGCATCCCGGTTTGTCACTGCCGATAAATTTTTTTTTTTACTTTTTCTCGTATAACAGAATTGGTTTGTTGGGATACTACTGCTTTTTTTAAAATTTTTAGTAATAGAACTACGAAGTCCATAATATTGGTTAGCTTTTAATTAAAGTATTTGATGGATATTAGCTCATTATATATCCAGAACACTATGTTTCCAGAGCTGTGGTGAAGTCAACCTATGCATCAGCGTCGCAATATTTTTTAGATGGGTTTGATTCTTAGAGCCAGAATTGAAAGCGTTGGTATAACTATACCAATATAGTTATATATCAACCCAAAAAATAGGTAATTGCCTATAACATAATGTCAATCTCTTGTTACATGAAAACTAACGCCAAGTGCCAACGGTAAACAGTGTGAATTATACTGTAATTGCCTATTATGACAAAATTAAGGGTGCTAAGGGTATCTTCTCTGGACAATACATAAGATGTTTGCATCTACATTCAATACATTTTGCTAGCGAAAATTAGCTTTTTTTATTAAGAAATTGTTTGGAGAATAACTTCGTGATTTCCTAGAAGGTCGAAGTACCGTCGATTCTGGATAGCAAAGATATTGGAAAAAAGGCGTGATTTTACCATACTCGCCTACAACCTTTTTATTAACATTTTTAAGTGGAAAAGACAAGTTGTTTTTTATTAATTTTTTTTATATCTCAAACAGTTATTCCGCCGTTTTTTTGAGAAATACAAACAAAGATTTAGCTAAATAACAAAATAAGGTAAGAATCTACAGGGTGTCCCACGAAAGTTGTCCCACCGGTTAACTGGGGATACGTTGGAATAGCGCAAACAACTTTTGTTCAAGCATTTCGCGAATAGTTCTTTTGTTTCGCGGAAAACGGTTTGTTTTGTTTTTTTATTCCTTATCAAATTAAAATGCCTCTAAATTCAATAGCAAAGAAGTTAGGAGGTCGCGGTTTTTTTTATTTGATTCATAAGTTCGTGAATTAAAACGAGTGAACATTTGACAAAGATTACTTTGATAATTTTGACGCTATTTCTTTACAAAGTCAATTATTAGTTAAAATTTAAAAAAAATAATACTTTGCTTTCCATTATTTCAAAAACGGTGATATACGTCATAATTATTTTTTCAATGGAAATTTTCCTTGAAATGTCAACTTGAAAGTTCCTTTGGTTAAAACCAAAAATTTCAAGACCATCTTGAGCCAACTCTTAAAACTAAAACTTCAAAATTTTATTTTGAACTTGAATCAATCAGTTTTAACTTAAATAACCTCGTAATAAAACACAAAAGAAATTATTAATAAAAAATATTAAGTTATTTTTATTTATTAAAGATAATTTTCCATATGTCCACCCTCATTCGCAATACACATTTCCATTCTTCTTTGGAAAGCTTGAGAGATATTTCTGGTTTGAGATAACTGAAGTGGATTATACTGGTTTTAACCAAAAGAACTTTTAAGTAGACATTTTAAGGAACATTTCCATTGAAAAAAAATTGTGACGCATATCACCGTTTTTGAAATAATGGAAAGCAAAGTATTAGTTTTTTAAAATTTTAACTAAAAATTGACTTTGTAAAGGAATAGCGTCAAAAGTATCAAAGTAATCTTTGTCAAATGTTCACTCGTTTTAATACACAAACTTATGAATCAAATAAAAAAAACTGCGACCTCCTAACTTCTTCACTATTGAATTTAGAGGCATTTTAATTTGATAAGGAATGAAAAAACAAAACAAACCGTTTTCCGCGAAACAAAAGAATTATTCGCCAATTGCTTGAACAAAAGGTGTTAGCGCTATTTCAAGGTATCCCCAGTTAACCGGTGGGACAACTTTCGTGGGACACCCTGTATATGCTTTTTTTAAAGGTTCAATCGCGATAAAAAAACGCAAAACTAGTTAAATTGAGAATTAAGAAAGTTATCAAAGATTTAAAGGTTCAAGCTGGAATTGCTGTAGATACTCGAATCTTCTACTCAACTAAACCTTTTTTGATCAGTCAATAGATCAACTAACGCCAAACTAGAATTATACATAGTTGTTGTATTGATTGCAAACCAGAACTCTTACACTCTTTGGGAATGATTTGCTTAGATTCAGTTTAGATATCGGAGTAAATAAAAAATTGGTAAGGATATTAGGTTAACAATTTGGAGGTCACTCGGTAGATCAAGGTTACAATGGAACACAGACAAAATGTAATACCAAAAAAATCCCCGGCTGGGTGATAAGCAAGGACAGTCTATCAACTCATCTACATGAACTTCATCTACATGAAACACCACAAAAGAGCAACAATGTTATATTGACAACCCAAACAGAGGTTATATTGACGATCCAGTCTTTTTCTAATATTTGAAATATTCTCATTACATTTCAACGAAAATTCTAGCATTCTTTTTTAATTAAAACATTTAATTATCATAAAACAGCTCATAATAGTAAAACATTAACAATAAAATAGGTTAATGACATTTCTTTGAAAAATTATAACATTAAACATGATTAAACATATTATTCAAAACTGTAAAAATGTATAAATATAGATAATGATTTTCATTTAACAAATATGAACGACATCATAAAAATCTAACCAAACAAAATATAGACAGATCTCACCATGATTTTAACGACGTGAATATATTTACTAAGAAGCATAAAATTGATCGACCAAAATAATATAATTTAACAAACTCGTGCACTCTAACCCATAAATCTTTCAACTACATCTAAAATGTATCTCCATAAATATCCATTTATCTCAAGTATGACACTAATACAGTGACTATTAACTCATAAAATGATCTTCATTCATTAATTATTTATTAGTTTTTATCAACAATAGTTTTAACCACATTTAGACTCCTCGTAGAAACCATTAATTGAGAAATTAGAAACCCACAGCCTAAATGTTTTAATGCAACTATTATTATTGAATACTTCACGCTTTTGATTAGATTAGTTTTAAAAAAATTTGAAATAATTCATTTTTTCATTCTTCTTAATCTTAATCTATAGTTTTAAAAAAATTGAAACAGTTATTTTATTGAAAACTGTCGACCATGAAATAAGAACTGGGATATTCGAGTAATTTAAGAAGCAATAAAGATTTTGTTTTCTTTTGCTTTTTATCCAAACATTATTTTAAATTAAATTAATAATTGAAAGAAATTTATCTATTTTTAGAAGTTTTGAAGTTTTTGAACAAAGATGTTAGAATAGAACATTCGTAAATATATCATTTTATGGGTTACGAGTTTTTTTTAAATAAACGCGGTTGAGATAGTTATTTTACTGTGCTAGTGTGCCTTCATAAAATAAGTCATAATTCAAAGTATTTATAACCGAAAGCCAACAAATTACAATAACATCAACTTAAGCTATCAATAAAATCAAATGAAAATGTAAACACAAATCTTTTAATAAAACGAAATGATCACATAAATTCATGAATGCAATTTTAAAAACGAAAATATTTATACTAGTAGAAATGATTCATTAATTTACAGGAAATCAAAAAAAAAATTTAAATTTAAAAGAAAAATTTAAATGTAAGATGATGTGATCAATGTTCGATAAAATTATTCAAAAAAACTGAAGATGTGTATTGAATGTTTAATTTTGAAATTAAAAATAGAAATAAAATTTGAATTTAAAATAAATAAATTTACAATTTATAAACAAATGGACGCCTTACGTTTGTTTTTCGCTTCAATTTTGCAACAAATTATTTTTTTTTCTTCAAACAATTAAACAAAAACTAAACTATACGCATCCGACAATTTTCTTCGTGATATTATCTTAATAAATTTGCAGTTAACTAACTTAATTATTAATCAAAACAATATAATACAATATCATAAAAGCACAAACCATTTAATTTTTAAATGGTCGTCGGAGCTGATGAGATCATTTTGTTTGGGTAATGATTTTAGTTTGTTATTCCCGACACTAAATAAAATTATGACGAATAACAATAACTAATATAATATAACAAATTGAAATATTAATTAAAAACATACGAAAATACTATACCAGTAAGTCTCATGTTAGCTGCCAAGATGCATGAAATATTGCAATAAAGGCACAGGAAGACATAAAAATAAGTTTTCTTGGAATTTATATTTCATTGCGAAATGTAAAATGCATATTGCAAACATTGCAATTGTGTGTGCGAAATGTTAATTTTATTTTAAAGTAAATATTACATTTTTGTGTGAATTTACGTTATATTTAGATTAAGACTAAGATTATTTTTTCAGATTTTCTTTTTATATAGGAAAATAGTTGAAAATTGTAACTAATAATAGAGATGATTGGGTTCAATGAACGGTAACTGTGTTTTGTAATGTAAGATTGTGTGACAAATGTTGATTTGGCTTTTTTCTTGAGTATGAGAAGTTTTCTATAAAAATAAGATTGAATTGGAATATATGAACTACACACAATTAGGAAAACAGTCATATTGGAGATCGTGTATAAGACTAAGAAGTAAGAGAGATTCGTCAAATTTACAAGAGCAGATATATCTAACATTGCTTTTTGATATGAAGTAAATCGACGAGACAAATCATGTTGCACATCATTACAATAAATTTTAGAGATCTCTGATTGGTCCTTGTTCATTCAAGTTAGCATATTGATGTAGAACAAATAACCGAAACCAGAATAAATTTTGCATGTTCATTTTACAAAGTGTAGTTGCCAATTTGACCCGTTTAACACATCTAACAAATTACTCCAAATTTCTCATAAGTCTGAAAAGTTTCAGTTCAATACAAATTTGCAGTTTTATTATTTTTGTGGTATTTTCTCAAACTGCGTGTATTATGAGAACACCTGCCAGTATTCTTAAGTTGATTCTACTCAATCCTGAATATGTTTTTCAAGTTTTGGGGTTCCTATGACATTCGTGTTAAATGTTTGGACTGTCTTAGTCCCGTGACATTATTCTAGGCCGTAAGCCATTCCCGATTAATCTCATCCCTTATCGTTCCTTGGATGGATCCTTTGCTCAGTTCACAAAAACGTGCCGATTTCAAGGCGTTGTTGTACCGTTTCTTAATAGTTTATCGGCTTCTGTATTCCCTGCATACACAGAGCTTTCATACACAGTCTCCAACTACTTTTAATGTAATGGTATATGCGTTTACTGTCTTGACGGCTGCTTGCTGTTCGAAAAGATGCAACTCCCCGTTCGAAAAGATGCAACTCCTCCCTTGTTCCGATATTTTATCCTCAAGTTTAATTCTGTAAAACTTTCAATAACGTGAATTTTCTATCGAATTTGAAGTGCTTAGCTATTTCGTCTTTTAGTAACTCAAGCAAGGGATTTTCACTAGAAAATTAATTTCGATGCTAGGTTTCGATGATCTTGTTCTTTTCTATGCTTATATTTAGGATGGTTTCTCTAGCTATGCTCTTGGTCTGAAAGTGTAGTAGGATTAGTCCTAACAGCATGTCCAATGACAAAATAGACTCAGTGCCTCTGCCTCCGCTACGCAGATATAGACGAGTTTCTATTTATTCTTAAACTGTTTTCCCCTGTGGAGTGTTGAGCTCTTCTGCTCCATATACGACTACGTCATACGTGATGGCTGGCCTCACTATCATGGTATACATCCACCGTAGGATAACTATGTGTTACAGCGCATATTTCCCCGCATTGTAAAGTTTTTCTTATATCCTAATGCTCTGGTGCTCTTACCACAGTTTTCCAGTGTTTACTCCATAAAAGCTTACGGTTTAAAATAAAACCCAAATATTTTGTTTTCTGTGCTCTTACAATTTCCCAATCCCTGTTGAGCATTCAACTCATGGTGGACTTACGTATCTTGGTAAACGGAATCACGGATACCAGAAACGTGGATTTACTAAGATTAGAGTTTCTGTCCCACAGATGTACAGATTAAGATTTCTCCATACCACCCCACAGGGTGTCTCTCCAAATTTACTTTTTGTCATAATTACTATGTCATTTGTGTAACCAAGCCACTTGCGGCCGAGCTTTTCTAATATATGTTCAGAAGTTCATCGACCAATAAACTTCACATGACTTTGTGTAAATCCTCTGGTAGTAGCAAGGATAATTTGATGGTCCCTGACCTTAGTTAAATTAAAGCTATAACTTCCTCAACAGTAGTCAGAAGGAGAAGGTTGTCTTTGTCTACTAAATTTAGAGAAAAAAAATCGAAAAGAAAAAAATAATTTGTATTTTGTTTTATTTTATTTTTGCAAGTTTGTCTTTATCAAGTCAGAGAAAGGTAAAATAAGATAAAATACACTGTATTACTGTTTGTGTTAGTAATTGTGTTAGTGTTTGTGAAAATAAAAGTGTAGTGAACATAGAAGCCGTACCATTATATAATTGGTGAGATTGTTCTTTATTGAAAGATTATTTGGTATTTTATATTTACTGTTACCAGGCGGTAGACAGGTAAAAATTTTACCTTTTATTGCTTTGATGTTATTGCTTTGTTTTATTGCTTTGTTATTATTTTAAAGCATAAATTTGTTTTGTATTGCCTTAGTTGTTAGTAAGAAGTAAGAATTTCGAATTTAACCTTTTATCTGTACTCTTCAATTTAGTTAGTGTCTTTTGTTTCGCATTTTTTTTGTTTTTCCCTTATCGTGCAACTGTTGCATGAAACCTGCTATCGTGTTTTTGTGACAGATACTCAGTTTTTTTTGTACTGTGTGGTGCTGAAATTTAGGCCTGGCCGAATTTCAGTATCTATACCTACTATGAACCAATAGGTGAATGTAAAAACATTCGTTTATTGGGTGTCACAGTTTCAAATGACCTACTCTGGAACGATCATGTAATGGCGATGGCAAAAAGCGCGTCTAAAAAACTCGGCCTCCTAAATAGATGCAAAAAATTTTTCACTCCATACCAATTGCTCCATGTTTATAAGTCCTATATTCGTCCCTGTATGGAGTACTGCTGTCAAGTTTGGGGTGCTGCCTCTGTTTCCATCTTGGCCCTCTTGGACTCTGTTCAAAAGCGAGCTATACGAATTGTAGGTGATCGAACTTTGACATCAAAACTTGATTCCCTACAACATCGTCGCACTGTTGCTGACCTCGTTGTTTTTTACAAATATCGTCATCAGCAGTACTCAGATGAAATCAGCGGCATCATGCCTCAAACTTATTCTTACCCCCGTTCCACTCGGAAATCGGCTGCCGCAACCAGTGAAACGGTAAAGATCCCGCGCTGTCATACTGACAGATCGCAGAGAGACTTCTTTGTCCGAACTGCGTACAAATGGAATAGTTTGCCGGAACACTTAGTCTTAGGTGGCTTCAACCCACAGATGTTTAAAAAAAGCGTTAATCTACACCTCAGAACGCCAGTTGTTGTGGGACCCAGGTCTAGACCTAGGTCTTAAAAGGTATTTATGTGTTGTTGTGACACATATTCTAAGCCCTATTACACAACACATTTTATTAAAAAAAAAAAAAAAAAAAAATGTCAAAGGGTAAATCTTTGTCTCAGCAAAATGGCAGCAGGGTGAACCAACAGCTTAGCATTGACTACAACAACATAAGAGGTCTTAATTCGAATCTAAACGAGGTTCATCACTACATCGAAAAAAATAAACCTGACATATTGTTTATTACCGAAACAATTGTTAGTGGCAAAGCATCGAAATTGGATCACGATAAATACTGGATATCTAGTTACGAATTGGAACATTCCTTTTATAACAAGCATATTGTCTGTGAATTTGTTCGAAATTCACTTTCATGAATGAGAATTAAGGCTTACGAGTTGAACTCTAAGCAACATAATTCTCTAGCACTGAAGATCTCAGGTGTTGATGAAACTATGTTTATAATAGGATTATACAGATCCCCAAATTCCCCCCAATTCGTTGTAGAACTATGTCCTTTCTGGACGATTATTTTAATAGAGTGGCCAAATTGTTGAACTCAATGCCGTCCTCTGTATTTCCCGATGAATTTTCTTCTCAGGCATTTAAAGAAAATGTCCATCGTCATTTAAAACAATTAGTATAGTTATCCCTATATCCTCATTCCTTCCATTTTCCTCATCTCCGTCCTTTATAGTTGACATGGTATCTTCGGATATTCAAAGAGTCTGAATAATGATTATTTCATATTTAGTGTGCTAAACATGTTTAACTAATTAATAAAAAAAAATGTAATCCAAAAATAATGCCCTAATTTATTTTATTCGACGAATTCTCGCTCAAAACTCAAAGGGTTTGTTGTGCTAGTCATAATTGTTCAACATCCCTACCTAGTATTTGCGATCACCGATCTATACGTATAGATTTTTGTTAATTGTCATTGTTATCGATCACTGTCCATCATCTCCAGTACTTACTCTTCAGTTTACACTCAATTATACTTTAAAAATAAATAAATTTCTTTGTTGTCTGAATTTCTGATAGTTATATTTATTTTATTTCTTATTTAAACATTAATAAAATGTCCATAGTTAAAGCAAGGTGAAACACGATTATTTCACACCAAGTCAACTCAAAAACTATAAAAAGAAACCCCCGTTTCTTAGAAAAACCATATAACGATCAATTAATATCAATAAAACAAATAAATTTTTAACAGTGATGATAAGCAGTATAGCTTTACACAAAGTAAAGTCGGAGTCAGTTCTTTTTTAAGGAGATAGAAATGTATAAGATGAATAATCCCAACTTCGATAATTTCAAGACGGATTAATATCAGAACAAATATATTAAAATAATTCACATGCAACTTTTTATATCAGTAACGTAACGAAGGTATTCAATGAAAGTAATGTGTTAAGTAGCAAGACTAATCAATCCGTCACGATTATAATTGATCTTTATTATGCTGCTTTCCATATTTATTTAAACTTTAATTAACATCATACCGATGCACATGAATAAATAAATGACAACAGACATAATAATAATTTCAGTACGTGTATATTCGATATCGAAAGGAATTAAAAGATTATAAAAATTATAATTGAACTTATTGAGAAATTTACGGTGATGCATTATAATGATAAGAAAAAGAAATTTAAAATCTTTTTCTTAAAAATATTACATGGTGTGGGTACGATGAAGCAGCAGCTTATCATAATTTAATTATTTCTATTAAAAATATTTAATGATTTATTTACGATATATATTCCATTAAAATGCATTATAGAACAAGGAAGATGAATGTAATCTTTTCATAGTTAATCAATGTTTTTTAGAATAAATTAATTAATTTTCAGTGAAATTTAAAACTCTAAATCGGATTAAAAATATTCAGTGTGTCTATTTTTGTTTTTCAGATGCATTTTATTAAACATTTTATAAGAAAATATTAGGGATTATGATGTGTGATTTATGTGGGAGTTTCATATTAAAACATGGATTGAGAAAAATATTTTATTGTATCAGTGTAGGATAGATCAACTTTCCAAATTTACAAAACGGGACGCGATCGTCGTCAGCAACTTAAGGGACAACCCTTCCCAAATCTAACTGCTTGCATACCTATTAAAAAAATTCCGAACAACAAAGCTAATTCCCACGAGAAACAGGTTTATATACATTGTTTTTGCATAAATATGAAAGACAAGAAATAGAATTTGATCCAATTTTCATCAAAACGCTTATCATGTATGGAGGTGGTGAACATACCCTTGTTGTTCGTTTAGAGCTGAAAATTATTATGAAGGCGGGTTGAGAAGGTTTTGAAAATGTATATTAATACATTTTCGAATAATGCGGATAGTATAGTAGTATCTACAAAGAAAATGGAAGGTTTAAAAATATTTTTCCAAAATGCGTGCCCGCCATTACAGGACAGGAAAAAATGGAAATTCGCCCTGAGAATAACAAAAAAGAGAAGAAATGGACGTAACGGCTGGAATCCAAACCTAGAGATAAACCATCCTTAAAACTGAAATAGAAAAGTATGCCTTAATATAGAAAAAAAAAAAACAATTTAGGACCTGGAATAACAATTCTCGGTTACTGAAAAAAATTTGACTGGGAGATTTTTTGAGCAAAAAAAAAAATAAAAGTAAAGGAAACTATATTTAATAAACAAATGGGAGTTTGGGAGATTGTTTCGGTGAAGTCGACGGTCTGATAGAAAGGTAAGGGCGAACGTTTTCCTGCTCTCTCTTCCCTGATAAGCTAAAGACATCACTGGAACAACCTGTATTGAGAATAACCAGGTTGCTATTGGCGTTAAGAGAACGTTAGTGTCGGTCGAGCGACAGGCGATCCATTTTATTATTGTCCACTGGCCTCTACTCTTCAACACTTCAACAGTTTACGCTCTAATGAATAGAATTTTTAAAGAGCATGGCGATTTATCAACTAGATCATAACGCGTGGTGGTCATGACCTAATTGAGATCACATGAGCCTTAGCTTTTGTTTTTAAATTATTAAATAAAACCTTAATGTAATTTCTGAAATTTATTGTGATGATAATCAATCGAATTTGGACAGTTAATATATGAAAAAGGTGTAATAAGAATTACGGAATCTTTAGTACATAAGTAATAACAATGTTGTGGTTTTTAGTGTTACGCATGTGAAACAGACAATAATCTAACTAAAAATTCAATCGGTTAGATTTGTAAGGATACGAAACTTTTTACCGACACATTTTTTTTTTCGAAACGGCACAAACGGCGTCTCGTTCAAAAAGTATGGGATCATTAAAATGGTGTCCACTATTTTCTTCAAACAAAATTCCCTGACTTTCGAGACCAAAAATATGAAAATTCCATGACTTTTTAAAAAAAACAAAATTCAAAGGTATAAAAAATATTGAAATTCTGACTATCATTTAAATACATAAATGCAGCACAATGGTACAAGAATTTCAAAT
Organism: Diogma glabrata; assembly: GCA_963693315.1. Lineage (NCBI taxonomy): Eukaryota > Metazoa > Arthropoda > Insecta > Diptera > Cylindrotomidae > Diogma > Diogma glabrata. The sequence goes on along the minus strand of OY856186.1, from coordinate 457,113,827 downwards.
CTTTTCCCCGTTTTCTGTCTAAATACCTCGCTGTAGAATTATGGCTTTCCAGAACCATTATTTTAATAGAGTGACCAAATTTTAGAACTCATTGCCACTCAGTAGTATGGTCATCCTCATTTCGTCATTCCTTTATTTTGCCCATCTCCGTTGAAATGATATCTTCGGCTATCCAAAGAGTCTAAATAATGAATATTTCACGTTTAATGTGCTTAACATGTTTAACTAATTAAAAACAAAATTACTTATCAAAACCGAGCTACTAAAACTAAAAATTTCTAAGTTTGGTAAAATGTTTAAGTCTCCGATGTTTTTTCCTAGGTTCCCATTTCGATCGCCATTGTTTATACTAACGCATAAACGTTTCTGCTCAAAACTTTACTAAAACCATTCAATGCTGGCGGGTATAATAAACTCGTCCCCGTTTGAAAAATGAAATCCAAAAACCAAATATTTTCGATGGTGTCGAAATTGGTAGAAGCTAACGTTATTATTTAATATTTGGATGCATAACAAAACTCTTTGTAAAGTAGTATCTAGAGTATCTAGAAGCTAACAGTAGATCAAACTAGAAAATTTAAAACGAATAAGCCGAAATTGACAGAGCGAAAACGACAAATTTCGACTTATTAACATTACTGACAAAAGTTTTTACAGCGTCATTTATTATTTAAATTCTGAAAGACACTTGGTCAAAACATTTTGCTTCATTGCGAAACATTTTGCTTCAAACTCGACTGTTCTGGATATTCTTGAAGAAATGCCTCAAATTCAGCCTTCAGGAGGTAATATCAAAGAACTTCAATTCAAACCCAAGATTCAAAAAAAACTTTAAGGGCTGATTAAACATCAACAGGCTCGTCGCGTACGGCTTTCATTCCGCAATCGAAAAGTTGATTCAAAATTTTCTGCTGAATGATACATTTCGTTTTTCTTTAGGTTTCATATTTGGTGTGAATTATAATAAATTATAAATTAATGTCTATGAATATTCGAAGGTAACAAGTTAACTAAGGTTTAAGATTTGTAGAATAAGGTTTAAGATTTGTAGAATTTTTTTGGGATTGGGCATTTTAGGATGTGCTTATTTGACTTGAAAAGCTGACCATTGAATTTATCAAGTAAAAAAATTCCAAAAAAGTGAAACTGTGTTGAAAAATCAAGTTAAAATGCTGATCTAGATTTAATTATATGAACAGCGAATGGGTGGGCAGAGGCAGATGCACTGGTAAGACGAAAAAATGTAGCAGACTCGGGTAAGATTAATTTGATCTCCTCAGAAGAATTTTGTGAAATCTGCAACATTTACTAATATGTCTTTTCTTTTGAGTCTACATTAATTAACGCTGGTGTACTTAAGGCTTAATTTTGTCCCCCACTCTATTTTTTATTTATATCAACAAACTGTTGAAAATCTGCTCCAGTTTTGTGGATGATAGTGCACTGCAGAAATCATTCGTCCGACAAATTTTTAAAGGGTAAAATAAATGAAAAAATAAATCTTGTCAGCCGATACGCAACAATAAATGTAAACGTGTATACTTAAAAAGAACAAAAGGGCGATTGGGGAAACCTAAATTTGGTCAATTTTAATCTAAAATAAACTGTTGATTGTTTTTAAGTTGCAAAACGAGTTGGCCAACTATATTTCAATCAATATATGTCATTTCCAATGACTTTTGAAATGATCATTTAATAGCAATGACAAATAGCAAATCTAGAAAACTCAACCCCCTGAATAACTGCAACAAATATTTCACTCCATATCAATTACCTAATAATATAAGTTCTACATTCGTCCCTGTATAGATGGAGTATTGTCGTCAAGTTTGGGTATTTGTTTCCATCATGGCTATCTTTAACTCTGTTCAAAACTATGTTATACGAATTGGAAATTTAACATCAAATCTTGATTACCTACATCTTCCTCGCACTGTTGCTGATCTCGTAGTTTTTATAAATATCGTCACCAACAGTAGTCGGATGAATCGGGCGCATCATACGGGTGCCCCAACAATATTGTTTTACGCGTCTTGTCAGACGGTTAGTGCCTTGTTAGTAACTGATGAGATCACAAAAATTATAACGTATAGAAAATTCATTGTTTTAATTTCCTAATCAAGTAATCGAACTGAATATTAGCAACTCGGCCAAAAAACGACACAGTATTACAAGTTATGTCGCTTGCAAAAATATTGTTTATACGTATAAATACTTAAGTAAATTTTTAAGGATATATGAAATATAATTTTTATAAAAAAGTTTTTGTTAAAATAAAATTTTTCCAGAGAAATAGTTAAAACTTCATGACTTTCCCTGACCAAAAAAAAATCCCCCTGGCTTTCCATGACTTTCCATACCTGGTGGACACCATGAATTTAAAACATAGTGACTTTAGTTACAATAACTTTATTTATAGAAACTGGTCGTTTTGGGCTTGATTTAGCTTTGAACATTTCCTTCCAATAAATAAATGTTTCAAACGTACCATTTTCAACATAAAACAATTACAAAACACAAACACACGTTTTGCTAATAAAACCATAAGATCCGTTATACAAAAGTACATGCTCTTTATGACTATCAATCAAGCTTTTGTTTAATGTAAGAAAATACAAACGTAGTTTTCTTTACATAAAATCTTAGAAATTTTTGTTTAAGGAAGTCGAAAACATAAATCAAAATTATAACGATTTAAAATTTCGCCTCATTAATTTTTTTATACGTATTATGTTATACATGCAGTAGATGAAAATACAAGTAAACAAATTCTTAGAATAAAAGTGCTTATATTATCTTTTATCATTATCTGTTTGCTGGTAAAAGTTGAAAATATTATCCATATTTGGATTACGATAAAAGCAGAAGAGAATTACAAACACATCGTTTTATTTATTTCTGGGTCATGCTCAAATATTTACTGCATTTTACAAGTCTTTGGTGTTTGTATTAATTTTATTTCCCAATATGTTTAAAACAAGAACAGCTTAATTTATAAAAATCTTGAATACGAAAATTTCGTTGTGTTTCAACATTTATTTTTTACACATGGAAAAATTATAAAATCTTTTATTCTCTTCCGAATATCAATATCAAGTTTATTTGTATGTTTTTTTCCATAATAATAGTATGTATTATTATATTGTTTTCTAACCTATAGATTAATGAGCTTAAAAATTATCATTATTCAATTGGTCAAATTGTTTTGATTGTATTAACATTATTACTTCGGTCTGAAAGACCTAAGTATTACATTCATGAGCCAAAAGTGAAATTCTTACTCCCACTTTTTTTGGCATTTCTCAACGTTTTAGGACCTACTGGTTCAAAAAAAGCAAAAAAAAATGTATGTCTGCCGGGCGGGCCGTCCGTCATTACCTACGAATTCTAGAAAACCGCTGGAGGGATTTCAAAAATTTGTTTTTCTAAAAATTGGTATACTCTATGGACAGATCCGAAAGGACGACGTGTTCGATAACTGAACCGGTAAAACAAGGAAATATGCATATTTTTTGCTTAAAACACGTTCATTTTAAGTGATAATGAATAGTAATTATAAATGTGGAAAAATCTTGATGTTCGGGATTGGTATGTGAGATCAAAATCTAGATTATGGCATTAGAAGTATGTCAAAAAATGTTGCCAAGTGTGTCAAAAGATTTTTATTTATTTTTTTACCCAATTTTTTGGAAAAAATAAAATTAATTATTTACATGACATGAAATTTTATTATTATTATAGAGAGTTATGGCCTTATAAGTTTGTCAACAAAATAATTTCAAGTGTGTCAAAATTTTTATTTCATTTTTTAGAGAAAAATAAGATTAGTTATTTGTATGAAATGAAATGTAATGAACATGAAATTATTATTATTGAGAATTTTATTGCATTATAAGTTTGTCAAAAAAATATTGTCAAGTGTGTTAAAAAAATGATTTCATTTATTTTTTTAGCCAATTTTTTAGAAAAACAAAATTTAGTTGTTTGAATGTCGTAAATGTAATTGAACATGAAATTGGACATGGAAATTTTTGAATTTGTTATAGTTTTTGCAATATTTTTGGAATTATGAAAAAAGTTTGTATTTTTGATTTTGTAATAGTTTTTGCAATATTTTTGGAATTTTAGAAAAAGTTTTAATTTTAGATTTTGTAAGAATTTTTGGAATAGTTGTAGAATTTTGATAAATTTTAAATTTTGGATTTTATTTTAACTTTTGGAATTTATAAAAAAGATTCAATTTTCAATACTTTTATAATTTTTGCAATATTTTTAGAATTTTGGAAAAAGTTTGAATTTTTGAATTCTTAAGAACTTTTGGAATATTATTAGAGTTTAGAAAAGGTTTAAATATTTGATTTTATTCTAATTTTTGGAATATTTTTGGAATTTTAAAAAAGTTTCAATTTTTGATTTTGTTGTAATTTTTGCAATATTTTTAAAATTTTTGAAAAAAGTTTTAATCTTTGATTTTGTAATAATTTTTGAAATATTTTTAGAATTTTGAAAAAAGTTTGAATTTTTGATTTTATTTAATTTTTACAATATTTTTGGAATTTTGAAAGAAATATGAATTTGTGATTTTGTAATATTTTCTCGAAATGCTAAATGAAGAGGTTTAGAACTACCTCTAAACTGATTGTATCATCTTTTCACTAAATTATGTTAATTTATGATCTGTTATAATTTTCCGGCAACGTATTGATGTTTCGTATTAGTCTTGTAATAAATTTCTAAACAGAGATAAAAAAATACTTGTACTTTCAAAGAGTTATGTTTGATATACATCGCTGCCCAAAACTAAAAACCATGTCCTCATAAAAGTTTTTTGCCGAAAACTATATCAAAATCCTTAACCCAAACCGAAGTCTTGATATCTCAGAGCTGTAAGATTTCAGCCCCTCCATATTTTATTGTTTTAATTGTAGAAAACGTTTCTATTTTATATGATACATAATTTTTTGTCAGAGAATAAAAAACGATGTAGTCAATTCGTGTTTAATGTATTTTATTCTCTCGCAAATTAAAAATCCTCGGTCGCTTGAAAATAAACTTAAACGTTAATCAGTTATTGGTTAAACTACTATTAATGAAAAGAACTTTAACAATACGTAATGTGCTTTTAGTTATAATTTATATGATATCTAATTGGCTTTAATTTGTCGCAAAAGCATCAGATAATTGCTTTAAAAGTATAAATTTAGATCACTTAATTCTAAAATTAAAAAAAAAAATTCTACACAAATCCATAAATATGATTCTCAAATTCAATCTTGATCAGAACGGTGTAACTGTGCTAAAAGAAGAAAAATATTTACACAATAATACACAATAAAGTAACAAGTTTTCAAGGTGGAAAAATAAGCGTTGGTGTGATACAATCTACAAATATTTACATAAATTTCTGTTTTTATTTATAATTTTCTTAAGATAACGAAAGCCATAGAAACAAAGGCACATAAAATTTGATAAACAATTTCTTAATTGAAAAGATTTTGAGAGGTAAAGAAAATTTATTTTTATCTCTTTTATTTACTGGTTAAAGTTTGTAAAGGTTTTGATGAATTCCAAAAAATTGGTATTAAATTATTATTTGATCTTTTTATGTTAGAAATGGAAAAAAAGATAATAACAATTATTTTGGATTACATTTTCTATTACCAGAAAACTGATGAAATATCACTAGGAACTAGTTGCATAATTCTTATGCAAAATGTACATCAATAGTGTTGCACAAAATGTGTTTTGGCCGCCATCTTGAAAAACCATCAAATATTAAAAAAGATCGTCTGAAGTATCAAGTTACAGAAATTTTCATGCTGAAGAATAATATGAAAAAGGTTTAGAGAAAAATAGAAAATAAAAAACGGGAAATGGTGGCCGACAAACTGACAAAGCAAAGGATAACAGTTAAACTGTGAACATCAGCAGAAAACAAATATGAAATATGATTGAGATACGTCAAAACAAGAATAACGCCTACCGGTACTCCAGTATCCTTATCCAGCAAGAGCACAAGAAGCACAAGAAGAGAATATAATGGAAGTACCATCTTTTTCAACAGAAACTTCACATTCAAAATCAAACCAGCCCATGTAACATCGCATCTTCAAAGAATCGATCCAGCAAATATAATCATGAAAAGAAAACAACAAATTTAGCACTTTTTCGTCATTTATATTTTTACGAGCTACAAAGAAATTTGAGTTTTGTTTTTCAAAATATCATTTGAAATTTACGTTTTAGGCACAAAAGATTAAGAACTTTTTTGTAGAGTTAAGTTTCCTTATAACTGTATGTATAAGAAATGTATCTGAAATGTATATACAATTTCTGCATATATAATCCATATATTTTTATAAATATTTTTATATTATCTGGTTGCTTGGGATAGAATATAATCTGCATATTTCAAGAGATATTTTAAAAAAATGTACCATTTTATCAAAAAATAAACTTCAATTATTTTGCGGCACGTGTTCTTTTTATTTAAAAAAACACTATCGTATTGTTTTCATCAAAAAGAATTTTTTCAGAGGGCGTATGAGAAACTTTAATTTTTAACGACCAGTCCTGCCAATATTAAACAACGGACCGTTCTCGGGCCAGTATTGGCGAGCCAAGCCTTGGCTAGTTAACTTTGGTTTCAGTCTGGGCCAAATATAAATGCCTAGAACGAACCAAGGTTCAGTTTATTATATTACGCGTTATTATCCAGTCTGTAGCATTGTAAACATGTGCAGGACATATTATGTTTATCTTTATTTTCATATATGTTACTCTTTTCACAACCTCTTTCCACACATTTAAAGATGGTCTGGAAAATAAATTGGTTTCCCAGTCCTGGCTCAAGTTTTATTTGCCAGACTTAGCCCAAGACTGGTTTGCCAGACTTAGCTTCAGGACATCAGTCCAAGCTTGGTCCAAGCTTACCCGGGTTCTAATACAATATGAATTTTTTCTAGACTACTATTTTTGTTAACTTACGACAAATAAAGATGCCGGCCGTATTTTGAAGTTGTAAAATGAAAATGATGTGTGTGATGGCATTTATAAATGAAGCGTTCATTTTTTCGCCATTTTTTAACGATACAATTTAATTTATATTTTTATTTTGTATTACATATAATGCGTTACATTAATTTGTTACATATAAAAAATAATATTAATTTTTCACAATTTTTTTAATACATATAATAAAAAAATAAATTCCAATATCATTAAACCGACATGAAAAATCATAAACAAAAAAAAAATTTAATAATTTTTTTGAATCACTAAAATTAAGTGCCCGTTTGTTATTTGTGCACGTTTTTATTACCTTCACAAAAATATTTCTTTCGCACATAATTAGATGAAAATTATATGAAAATAAAATAAAATTTACCAATTTACTATTACGAAAATCATATTATCTCACACAATGTTAAATGAAACCAGTCATTTCAGAAAATGTTAAACTTCTTTTGCACGCTTCATTTTTTACCCGACTACGGCGAGTTATGGTGGTTGGTCGATGTATGTATGTATGTTCATCTGTTCCCTCATAACTTCTAAACTATTAATCACAATTTGACAAATGAAGTATCGTATGATATTCTGCTCGTTATAGGCTTAATGATGATCCAATACATTGAATATGGCGGTGCCTAGAGGATATAAGGTCATGACCTAAAAAAAATTTAATTTAATGATGCCGTGTTGGATTTCAAATGAAAGGACTTAATTAGCAGATTTCAAAAAAATATATGTTGTTACCTTTAACTAGCGATTTTGCTTGGCTGCACCCGATAGTTGGGAATAATTTCATAATGGCTAACACTCTTATTGGATTATCGTGACCTTTTTGTTTATTGCAATAGTAAATACTGTTGTATCATTGTGTACACGATAACGTATGCGAACCACAGCTATCAAAGTGTCCTACTCCTTACAATTACATTTACGATCATCGTTTCGATGTTTTAAGTATTGTAAGTCGCTAATATCTTTAATGATTAATATCTTTAATGCATATTCATAGTGATTTTCAGCAAATAGTCACCTACTCTAACAAAACAATACAATAACAGTAATAGTAAGCAATCATCAGCTTTAGGGCAAAGTGCATCATGCTATACATCTAGAGAGCGCTCTAGAGAAATGTATAGCGTGATGCCCTACAGCGGATGATCGCTTACTACTGTTAGAATGTATTGTTTTGTAAGGGTAGGCCGCATACGACTACAGCTATCTTCTGAAAATCACTATAAATATGTATTAAATATATTAAAATTATTTATGTGTAAGTTGTTTATTTAATAGACAATAAATATTGAATAGTTTATATTGTACATAACAATTTCAGATATTTTCTTGTTTTATTTTTTTAGTGCGTGATTTTTCAGTAGTCGGGTTTTAGTTTTTGAGCTTCATTTTTTATTATTATTCGTAAAACATACGGCTAACCTTTTGGTGCACATATATGTGCTAAGGCGTTTTACAACGGTATGGTGCACATCATGTCCATGACATGTATTATGCATAATTGTGTGCATGGGAATTTTGTAACATGCACAATTAATGCACATTTCTCGATCTATTTCAAGATTGTTTTACGGGATATTTGTTAATTTCATTAAATCAGTTTTTTTGGCTGGATATAATGCACCGATTTTCATTTTTCAATTCAATTAGGTTTTGGTTTGATATAATTTTTAATATCGATGCTAAATGTTCTTCAGCCAATCTGGTTCGCTGCGCAGTTTTATTCATCTTCATTTGTGAAAAAAGTTGTTCACTTATATACGTGCTATCCAACATAGATTATATGTGTATAATAAAATGTCTAATTCCTAGGAAACGGTTTGCAGATAAATACTCGTAAAACTCTAGAATACAAATTTCCTTATATTTTTGGTTAGCGTGTCGCATCGTAGTTCTATAAATTCTATTTGCAAATATTCGTCAATATTTTCAATACCAAAAGACATCGCAGAACAAAACATATTGAAATGAGACTCACCACTTTGAAAATCTATAAACCTCTTTTCGTAATCGTCTGCAAATATTTTCAGTTGTTTTTCATATTTGTCAAATTTTTACTCTGGATGTTTAAGCAAGATCTAACTAAAAAAAATAAATATCTCTTTTCAATTGGATTTTCCATAAGGGTATATTTTGTTTGTATGAATTTATTTGGTCATACAACGAAGTTATAAGCATGTTTTTACACTGAAGAATAATATTGAGTTGACTGAGATGGCCAGTAACTGAGAAAGCCAAATCTTGTATCCAATAAACTTTTTTCCAGTTCAGAACATTTTTCATTTCAGAGCATCAAAAAGTACTATTGAACATAAGACTTGCTGGTGGATAATGCAATGAAAGTGTTCAAAAGATCTTATGTTATGGTTTTAACCCTAGTCTACCGACGACACTTTTTTTGGTTTTTCTCGATGTTTTAGGACCTACTGATTCTAAAAATCAAAAAAAAATGTATGTCTGTCTGTCGGCCGGCCGTCATTACCTACGCTGCAGGGAAAACCGCTGGAGGGATTTCAAAATTTTTTTTTCTAAAAATAGGTATACTCAAGGGACAGGTCCGAAAGGACGCCGTGTTCGATAACTGTACCTGATGTGTGTCAAAAAATCATTGTGTGTGTCAAAAAAAGCATATATTCATATTTTTGGCTTAAAAAACGTTCATTTTAAGCGATTACGAGTAGGAACATTAAATTTGGAGAAATCTTCATGGTAGGGATTGGTATGTGAGATCAAAAACTAGATTATTGCATTATAAGTTTGTCAAAAAAATGTTGTCAAGTGTGTCAAAAGAAAGATTTTTATTTATTTTTTTACCCAATTTTTTGGAAAAAAAAAATAAAATTAATTGTTTGTTTGAAATGAAATTTCATTATTATTATTGAGAATTATGGCATTATAAGTTTGTCAAAAAAATGTTGTCAAGTGTGTCAAAAGAAAGATTTTTATTTACTTTTTTACCCAATTTTTTGGAAAAAAATAAAATTGTTTGTTTGAAATGCAATTTAATTATTATTATAGAGAATTATGGCATTATACGTTTGTCAAAAAAATGTTGTCAAGTGTGTCAAAAGAAAGGTTTCTATTTATTTTTTACCCAATTATTTTAGACAAAAATAAAATTGATAGTTTGTTATACATCAAATTTTATTATTATTATAGGGAATTATGGAATTATAAGTTTGTCAAAAAAATAATGACAAGTGAGTCAAAAAATGATTCATTTATTTATTTTGGATTTTTGAGATCAATTAAACTCAAGTAAGTAAGGAAGTAATTGGAATATTTTCAATTCAAAGGTATGGTTTGAAGTTTCTCAGAAAAAAACTACAATTCACATTTTACGTGTTTCGGATCGGATCCGATCCGAAACACGTAAAATGTGAATTGTAGTTTTTTTCTGAGAAACTTCAAACCATACCTTTGAATTGAAAATATTCCAATTACTTCCTTACTTACTTGAGTTTAATTGATCTCAAAAATCCAAAATAAATTTAAAATTCCCTTAATGTAGTCTAATGTTAATACATATAGAACTACAAATTGACCAAGTGTCAGCCATTGATTTCACATTGATTGGAAACAATCAATAATGACTAAACAATCGTGACTTAGGATGTTAATTAGAATAGAAATGTTCCCCATTCTATGAATTCACACAAAGTATTGTCTAGAAATTTAATGCAAAAAAATCCCATATAATGATTCATTTATTTTTTTACCCAATTTTTTGGGGAAAAAATGTAGCTGTTTTTATGACATAAATGTAATTGAACATGAAATTGAACATGGAAATTTTTGAATTTGTTATAGTTTTTGCAATATTTTTGGAATTATGAAAAAAGTTTTTATTTTTGATTTTGTAATAATTTTTGCAATATTTTTAGAATTTCGTAAAAAGTTTTAATTTTTGATTTTGTAAGAATTTTTTAAATACTTTTAGAATTTTGAAGAATTTTTAATTTTTGATTTTATTATAATTTTTGGAATTTTGAAAAAAGTTTCAATTTTTGATTTTGTAATAATTTTTGGAATATTTTTAGAATTTTGGAAAAGTTTGAAATTTTAAGAATTTTTGAATTATTATTGGAATTTAGAAAAAGTTTAAATATTTGATTTCATTCTAATTTTTGGAATATTTTTGGAATTTTGAAAAAAGTTTAAATTTTTGATTTTGTTATAATTGTTGCAATATTTTTAGAATTTTGAAAAAAATAGAATTTTTGAATTTTATATTTAGAATTTTGAAGAAAAGTTTCATTTTTTGATTTTGTAAGAATTTTTGGAATATTTTTAGAATTTTGAAAAATTTTAAATTTTTGATTTTATTATAATTTTTGGAATTTTGAAAAAAGTTTCAATTTTTGATTTTGTAATGAATTTTGCAATATTTTTAGAATTTTGGAAAAGTTTACATTTTTAAAAATTTTTGGAATATTATCGGAATTTAGAAAAAGTTTAAATATTTGATTTTATTCTAATTTTTGGAATATTTTTGGAATTTTGAAAAAAGTTTGATTTTATTTAATTTAGCAATAATTTTGTAATTTTGATTATAATTTTCCGGCAACGTATTGATGTTTCGTGTTAGTTTTGTAATAAAATTTTAAACAGAGATAAAAAATACTAGTATTTCAAAGAGTTATGTTTGATATACATCGCTGCCCAAAACTAAAAACCATGTCCTCATAAAAGTTTTTTACTGAAAACTATATCAAAATCTTTAACCCAGACCGAAGTCTTGATATCTCAGAGCTGTGAGATTTCAGCATATTTTTTTTTAATAGCAATCATAAGTAAATTTTGTATTTTGATTGTACATATTACTTCGGTCTGAAAGACCCAAACATTCATGAGCTCAAAGTGAAATTCTTACCCCCACTTTTTTGGCATTTCTCGACGTTTTAGGACCTACTGATTCTAAAAAAGCAAAAAAAATGTATGTCTGTCTGCCGACCGTCCGGCCGACCGTCATTACCTACGCTGCAGGGAAAACCACTGGAGGGATTTCAAAACAAATTTTTTTTTTCGAAAAATAGGTATACTCAAGGGACAGGTCCGAAAGGACGCTGTGTTCGATAACTATACCGGAAGTGTGTCAAAAAAATCGTCGTGTGTCATAACAAGGAAATTTGCATATTTTTCTTAAAAAACGTTCAGTTAAGTGATTACGAGTAGGAACATTGAATTTCGAGAAATCTTGTTGGTCGGGTATATGAGACCAAAACCTAGATAAGTTTGTCAAAAAAATGTCAAAATAAAATTAATAACTAGTATGACATGAAAATATATTATTATTATAGAGAATTATGGCATTATAAGTTTGTCAAAGAAATAATGTGAAGCCTGTCAAAAAATGATTTCATTGAGTTTTTTAGCCAATTTTTTGGGAAAAAAAATGTAGCTGTTTGTATGACGTAAATGTAATTGAAAATAAAATTGGACATGGAAATTTTTGAATTTGTTATAGTTTTTGAAATATTTGTGGAATTTTGAAAAAAGTATGTATTTTTGATTTTGTAATAATTTTTGCAATAAGTTTAGAATTTTGGAAAAAGTTTTTTTGTTTTTTGATTTTGTAATAATTTTTGGAATATTTTTGGAATTTTGATAAATTTTAAATTTTTGATTTTCTTATAATTTTTGGAATTTTGAAAAAAGTTTCAATTTTTGATTTTGTAATAATTTTTGGAATATTTTTAGAATATCTAAAAAAGTTTGATTTTATTATAATTTTTACAATATTTTTGGAATTTTTAAAGAAATATGAATTTGTGATTTGTAATATTTTCTCGAATCGCTAAATTGAAGGTTTTTGAATAGTTTGCTGAAAATGAAATTGGACATGGACATTTTTGAATTTGTTATAGTTTTTGAATATTTTTGGAATTTTGAAAAAGTTTCAATTTTTGATTTTGTAAGAATTTTTGGAATATTTTTAGAATTTTGAAAAATTTTAAATTTTTGATATTGTTATTTTTAGTTTTCGAAAAAGTTTGAATTTATGAATTTTTAAGAATTTTTGGAATATTATTAGAATTTATTTATTTATTAAATTTAAAATTTTGATTTGGTTTGGACAATTTCACACTCCACATCCCCTATTAGAATTTAGAAAAAGTTTAAATATTTGATTTTATTCCAATTTTTGGAATGTTTTTAGAATTTAAAAAAAAAAATTTTTCAATTTTATATATATTTTTAGAATTTTGAAAAAAGTTTCAATTTTTGAATTTTTAAGAATTTTTGGAATATTATTAGAATTTAGAAAAAGTTTAAATATTTGATTTTGTTCTAATTTTTGGAATATTTGGAATTTTGAAAAAAGTTTCAATTTTTGATTTTCTATAATTTTTTCAATATTTTTAGAATTTTTGAAAAAAGTTTTAATCTTTGATTTTGTAATAATTTTTGGAATATTTTTAGGATTTTGGACAAAGTTTGATTTTATTTAACTTTTACAATATTTTTGGAATTTTGAAAGAAATACGAATTTGTGATTTTGTATTATTTTCTCTAAATGGAGAGGTTTTTGAGTAGTTTGCTGAGTGTAACTAAAAAGCATGTCCGCATAAAATTTTTTTGCCGAAAACTATATCAAAATCCTTAACCCAAACCGAAGTCTTGATATCTCAGAGCTGTGAGATTTCAGCCCTTCATATTTTTTAATTTGTTTAGGTGTACTTTTGAATTTTTTAATTAAAACACTGTAGTTGTGGAAAAGTGTTGTGCTCCACAACAATTTATATCGCGAACCACAAGCGGCCCGCGAATTTGACATAAGTGACCATAATCATCTAATCATCAAAATTTTTACATACATACATAACAAATTATTTCAAACATAAAGAATTATCTATGCAATCGTTGTATAGCAAAATATCTTTTTAGTGATATAAATTACAATTCAATTAGTTTATTCAAAATTAAGGTTATATAAATCCGGAATCCACGAACAACAAACCTATAAATCCACAAACCCAACTACATTTTCTTTGTTGTGTATGCAATTCCCAATACTATTATAATGGAAACTCATTTTCATGTACTCATGTAATTTTACTGCATAACAATTTTATATATTTTTGGAATATAAATTCAAGTAATTAGCATTTAATTATAATTTTTGTTGTTGTCATTGTATGTGTAATTTGAATTTTGGTTCTGGTACGTTATTACATTTATTAGGTCGGATTATGATTGTATTATGCTGTTGAAAGTATTATTATTATTTGATTTTTACTATCTTGATAATGTTTGAACAGATAATAAATGTGTAAATACATTGGAGTTGGAGAGTGAAAACTTATAGGAAAACTTGCTGTACCAAACCAACTGATCACATACAACATCGTACTTTCATACTTTTTTATACAAGCACATTTTATTCATCAAAAATAATCATATAGAATATTTTTATCGTATATCTACATTCTTTTTTCTTTTTTTGAGAAAAACATTTTCCGTTTTCTTTGTTTCTTTTTTTGGTTTTATGAAGGAATATTTTCCTTTCCATGTTCAAATGTAATTATGATAAAATATTCAGATTTAATGTAAAAATTATTAAAATGAAATTGAAAAATTGAAATTATATTATTTGAATAATTGAATATAATAAAACAAAAATTTAATAATTTTATGCTGGAGGTTTGTTTTTGTTTGTAAATACAAATTAAACGACATTGTAAGATATTGTTAATATTTTTAAACGTTTTCGATTAAGATAATATTTTTATTTTTTATTATTATGAATTTGTTGAATTTATTATATTAATATTAAATTTTATTTATTGGTTGTGGAGTTTGGGGGTTTTATTAACCTAGTTAGTAGAAATTAAACGTAAATTAAAACCGAATCAGATTCCAGTTGTGGTAACCTAAAGCCAGACTGATATATTTCACTTTCATTCACACATTGTTTAACATACTTGTAATAATTTATTTAGGAATTCTTCCAATTTGTTAACCAACTAAATCAACGGTCGTGCAACCCATAAATCTGAGCGATTTCAGCATAAAACTCGTCAATTAGGTACAGTTCAAATTAGTTCGTCAGTTAGTATTTTTAAGCAAATTGTGATGGAGGAATAAATAGAAGTGCTGGCAACATCCCAAAACGTATTTACACCAAAATTGATGCATGAATATCAAACAGTCATACCTATTTGGACTTCGGAGGATCTATAGCCAATTCTGTATCTAACCAGGATGTTTTTGTAATTTACAAAAATGCAAGGTTATCTCATATCATAAAAGATGATTATTTAAATAGTATATATACACAATAGTTGAAGAGTTTTAATATAACCGGTAAAACATTGATTGTGCAAAATATTTTAAATTTCATTCTTCACCACGCACAAACATTATTTATGATCTTATTTGTTTTGTTTCTTATTTACATTTTTCCAGTTTAGTTTTAAATATAACAAAAAAAAACATGAAAACTATAAGATTGTTGGACTGACGTTTCACGATTTATATATAAAACGAACCGGTTAGTTGTACAATTATATGTGTAATAAATTTAACACCTCCATTATTATGATTAACATGAAAAATGAGTTTGACCATATTTGAATTTTATATCTTCAAAGGAAAATTTATCGCAAAAATATATTTATTTTGCCTCACTTAAGTCATTTGATACGAACTATGAGCTCAATAGTATTAATAGATAAGTTCTATTTATATAAGTTTCCTTTTCAACCGTAAAACTAATTAATAGTCAGAATAGTAATTATCATTTCCGTTAATCACATAAACAAAATATACATAACAAAACTAATACAAATAACTCAGTGATTCTGTCTAGACTACTTAAGGCGTTTTCCTAAAATTTATTACTTAATTTGTCATTGTTCGTCGGATCACCAAACAAACAAAAATGTAAAATACCAATTTTTTGTTGTTTTTTATGACGTAATTTTACATGATTACAATGAGCGAAATTGAAAGTTTAAAATAAATAAAAAAGCTTACAATAAAAATGTTCACATATTTTAGAAAAAATTTGTAAATTTTTTACGTAACATTTATTGTTTGGCTGTGGTAGAAGATTATTGATGGGTATTGAACTACATTTAATTCATGACTTACTTCTTTTGTTTATCATTAACATACTTCTATTATTTTAATCAAGCTTTTAACTCACTTTGGTTTTAATGGAGATAATAAAATATCTGCGGTTGTACACAAGATTTACGTTATTGTGGTTGGTTAAATATTGGACGCTTAAAATTAAACAATTAACGTATCTTTGAGATTTAGATAAAAATGAGAAAAGTCAAATGTTTAAAATTCGGATGGCTTTTGGTGCCAGAAGCGTCTCCTTTATTAGGAAGATCACTGTTATACCATGGGGTCATTAATGGTATGTATAACAGTACTTTTCTAAATAAAAGAGAAGCTTCTGGCAATTCATAAACTCCGTAGACCATAATATAAATAGTGCACATGCTTCATTTGATCAAGTAAATAAGGAAATAATAAGAGTAGTGGTACTTTTTTACACTAAACCACTTATGTTCCTACCCGGGTAGGAACTGCAAATGTTAAACAATGGGCCAACCTCGGGCCAGTATTGGCGAGCCAAGCCTTGGCCAGTTAACTCCGGTTTTAGTCTGGGCCAGTTGTAAATGCCTAGACTGAACCAAAATTTAGTTTATTGTATTACACGTACGAAAATTCAAATAAAAAATTGAAGATTTTAGGTATTACCAGTTCATATTTTTCTGGCAGCGGAGATCGTGAGGGTGGAAGACGCCTTCGTTAAAACTTTTATAAAAAAATAACTTAACCGAACTTGAAATTTTAACATTTTTAACATGGAATTTAAATAAAAATTATGATAATATTTAATTTATTGTATTTTTGTATTAAAAAAAATTGGTATTTGATAAATTGGTTTCCCAGGCTTGACCTTAGTCTGATTTACTAGGCTTGGCACAAGTCTCATTTGCCAGACTTGGCCCAAGTCTGGCTTGCCAGTCTTGGCCCCAGGACATCATCCCAAGCTTGGGCCAGGCTTGGGCCGTTTGGAAATGTTAATTCTGGCCCAAACCCCAAAAGTAACTTTATAAGCGATGATGATTCACATAACATAGCGACACATAATAGTATAAGCCAGGGTTCGCAACTGAATTTTATTGGCGTGCCAAAACAGTTTTTTTTAATAATTGATATTTTTGGGTGCCAATCCAATTATGAATGTAGTACATTTTGCTACAAGAGATGAAAATTCTACAAGAGTTGCTTGGAAAATCTACACACTGAGAAAATTAATGTGGTTACCCCAAACATATTCTGCTGGTAACATGTACATGTTTAGAAAATGACAAACATGTAACATGTTTACTTGAACCATTGTAATTGTGTTTACTATAAACATAATATGATCAAATAAAACATAATCAGTAACCATACTATTTTGACGTCAATCATGTTATTTTAACATAATATGTTTAGTGTTAATATATTATGCTTACCGCAACTATACTTTAGAAACATTATAAGGTTCTATCAAACATATTATTTAAAAAAATTATATTGAGCGCAAGCATATTATATGTGCGGAATAACTATACTCTTCTTATTTTTATTATTTTTATTTCTTCTTATTTCTTTCTATTTCTTCTATTTTTAACCGACTTCAAAAAAGAAGGAGGTTCTGTGTTGCATTGTGGGTTTTTTTTATGTATGCAATTTCTCAAAAACGGCTCGTTCGATTTGGATGATTTAAATTGTATTCTATTTGGGTTTATGCCGAGAGGGTCCCATAATTTTTTTTATGATGTGAAAAATACCGTTATTCATAAAATTGGAAAAAACCATATTTTTTATGCATTTTCGTTGATTTCGTCAAAACATATTATTCTGTTTGGGTGTTGTGGGCAGTATTATATTGCTTTACTTGTCGAAGTTATCGTAAATAATTTTCTATGACGGGAAATATGTATGCCGTTTGTGCCAAAAATCGCAAAACCATAATTAATAGATTGTCACTGATGAAAGTTTTTCCGGCATTTGAAGTTATTACTTTTAGAACGCTTTCTAGCCTACACTTGCTTTATGACTACACTAAAAATAAAAAACTTTTAAAAAATAATAGAACCGACTACAGAAAAAACAAAAGAGGCACAAAAAAGTGAAAAATAACTCAATTGTTGCTTTTAGAAACAAAAATACGTTGCATTTTGATTAATTTAATTTAATTAGACCTTACTTTAGACAAAAAAATTACGCTATTAAACAAAGTTATTATATTAAAATAGTTACTTTTTATTGTAATTATTATAGTTGTTATAATAGTTATTATATTTTAAAAGTTATTTGTAGTACAAAACTGTTCGAAGTCGGTGCCACATTGACGAAAAACCGACTAATATGTCTCGGGCTTGGCACCCATTTCCAACAGTTTTGTACTACAAATAACTTTTAAAATATAATAACTATTATAACAACTATAATAATTATAATCAAAGGAACTATTTTAATATAGTAACTTTGTTTAATAGCGTAATTTTTTTGTCTATAGTAAGTAAAATTAAATTAAATTAATCAAAATGTAACGTATTTTTGTTTCTAAAAGCAACAATTGAGTTATTTTTCACTTTTTTGTGCCTTTTTTGTTTTTTCTGAAGTCGGTTCGATTTTTTTTTTTTAAAGTTTATATATTTTTTTAATTTAGTCTTATTATTTTTACACAAAAATTAAGAAATTGTTTTTTATTTTATGTAAATAGATATATTTAAATGCAATCATTTTTTTGTTTTAATTAAATTCACTGGCTTAAATTCACATTTCCCAATAACGATAAAAAATAACACACGAAAAAAAGTACTAAACTCAACGAACGTACGAAACTAAATGAACTGAGCAAGTTGTTTAGATCTCTTCTAAACAATTTCAAACATGTTATGTTTGGCTAAGAGTACATTTACATGTATACATATTCGCTTTTCAAACATTATATTTTTGTGTCCATTATATTTATGGTCGTAACAAAAATAACATATTTGGAAATCTTATTCAAACATAATATATTTGATTAAGAATACTAAACATAATATGTTTGATTATGAATACTAAACATAATATGTTAGAATTCAAACATAATATGTTAGAATTCAACGTTAAAATGTTATTTTCTATGTTTAAATTCAAAAATGGTATTCAAAATAAATTCTGAATAATATAATAATAATGGCAAACAAATGCATATATGTCCTTCCATGAAATGTCATTTAATATGTTATCTTTTATACGGTTAGATAATAAATTGATATAAGTTCAAATAAAAGTTATATTTTTCAATTTTAAATATGTATCTGAAAAAATTAAAGAACCAAAAATTTCATTTATATTTAAATATATTTTATTATTTGCATAGCAATCATATTAAACATAATCATGTTTAAATAGAACTTTAAAGACAAAATATGTTATTTGGCATCATACTATAGTTAATTTTACTATAGCAAGATAAGGAATGTTTGTAACAATAATAATTAGTTTTGTTCGAAACCAAATTTGTTTACAATTATATGTTTCTAAGAATCATAATTCTAGTAACCATAATTTAGGTAGATTTTTAAACATGCCATATTTTTGACAATAGTTAAAATAAACATATTATTGTAATATATTTAAACTATTATGTTTAAAAATTAAAATTTAACCATATTAAGGTTTACTGAAACATGTATATATTGGTCGCAAACATGTCCAAACATGTTTTTTTTCTCAGTGCAAGAATTGCTACAGTTAGTTGCTTTTTCGTGAGCGAAAATTTGTTCACGAGACGAACGATTTGCACTTAACTGCATACTTTGGCTACGGATGAGAATTTTATTTTTGCTTTCAAAATCTTCGAAAAGTGTTTCACCACAACTTAAAATATTTGATTTAACAAATCCGTAAATGCTTTGCCATGTTTGGCAATATTTCTTGCTACTTTAAAACTTACGGTGGTAACATTATTAAAAGATTTAGGGCTAGTTGCACCATCTTCAGTTAAAGTTAAAGTTAGTTAACTGCAACTTAATTTTAACCGAAAGATATCTGAATGAAGTGCATACAAAATGCACTTAATATTTAGTTAACTGAAAATGGTGAAACCTATTTCCTTCAGTTAAGTGGCAGTTATGTTAAATTTAACTTAACTTTAACTTAACTGAGGAAGGTGAAACTGGCCCTTAGTAATTTTATTTGATTGCGTTTCATGTTTATAAACCTTTTTTGAAATATGCTTTTGAATTAAATTAAATGATCAATGAATATCACATATACAGTATTTTTTTTCCGGGAATACATCTATTATATGAGAAGGAATTTCGGTAATATTATTGTAGTAATATATTACTGTAGTAATATTACTGTAGTACTTTATAATTGATAGTTATTATTATGAACAAAGTATGAAGGTGGTAGAAACAAACCGTCGTTCACAAAAACTTACCTCATAAGAATACATAAGAATTATCTTTGCAGCTCATCAGAATGCAAAAAATTCCTGCGGAAAACCTTTTAAAAATGATTTTATGTAATTGCAAAAAAGGATGTGGTGCATTATGTATCTGTTGAAAAGTTGGACTTATTTACAACGCAGCTTGTAGTGAATGCTCCGGAAACACATGTCATAATAGTGCTCTGATTGTAGATCAAGAAAATGAGGAGATTGACAGTGATTATAGATCTCACGAGGATTCAATGTGCTAAACATTAATAAAAAAACATTTAAATTTAAAGTAGTTAAATTAAAAACAGAAAATAAATTTGTCGCCTGTAATAGCTTTTTTAATGTAATTATAATAGTGGGTGGTTTATAATGGTTGAGATATGTGATTGTGATCTTTATTACGATCTGTTAAGATTTAATTTGTAGTTTTGACAATAAGGGGTAATTTTGCCCCAAAAATAAAAAACGCATATTGTAAGGTTTTGAAATGGAGGGTGTGTTGAGCTTAATTTCAAATTTTCAGGCAAATCGATGCTGATTCAAACAATTAGGCGACTTCCTACTATTTTAACCGTCTTTTACTGAACTAACAGTAACATTTAACGTATTACAAAATATCTTAAAAAATCTTTTCTTTATTATGATTCCTAAAACGCAAATTTGAGGACAATTTTGGACACACATTCAGAATTTTTGCCGTGCCAGACAAATTTTAAAACGTGCCAAGTCTGGCACGCGTGCCACGTATTTGCGATCACTGGTCTAAACTGTGTGTTTACTACACAACTTAATGCAGTAACGGTAATTATACATGCAAAGACGATCAGGTTGCACTTTCAATTCATGCTTCTATGCTCACCAGTAATGTGGTTCAGCTGAAACCACTGGCGACAGATCGATTAATTTTCTAATTCAAGACAACTATATATACTTAGATGAAAAAAATACGATTAGACTTAAAAATACAACCCAATCAAAACTTAGTCACCCGAAAGCGACAATTGAACAACTCTATCTAGTTAGCTTAACTTTTAAAATTGTTCGTGGAACGCTTTGCTTCAAATTCGACTGTTTTAAAAACTCCTAAAGAAATACCCCAAATCCAGTCTTCAGGAGTTAATATGAAACAATTACATTTCAAACCCAAAAATGTCGAAAAACTTTTAAGGGGGCTAAACAACAACAAAGCATCTGGTCTGGACAACATTCCTCCTGTTATTCTAAAAATATTTTCAAAAGCACTTGCACCAACTCTCACCAAAATATTCTATAAATCTGGTATTTTTCCATTCTGCTGGAAGTTGGCCAATGTCCAGCCTGTCCCAAAAAAAGAAATGAAATGTGATATTTCAAATTATAGACCAATAGGCTTACTCCCAGTCATGTCTGAAATATACGAGCACTATATTAATTTACACATATCCAAATTTTTGGAAGACAACCATTTGATATCTGTCAGCTAATACGGTTTTAGAAACAAAAGATCAACAACCGATCTATTGAACTATGTGGCACATCTTTGGAATAGCATACTTGAGAAAGGAGGTAAAACATACGTGATCGCATCAGACATCTCAAAAGCATTTGATGAATCTGGCATGCCAACTTGATCAACAAGCTCGTTGCGTACGGTTTTCATCCCGCAGTCGTGAAGTTGATTCAAAATTTTATGTCTAACATATGCATCTCAGTATCTATAGATGACTTTTCTTCTGAGTCTAAATTAATAACCGCTGGTTTACCCCAAGACTCAGTTTTATCACTTTATTTTTAATTTATATCAACGAACTGTTGCAAATCACCAGTAACCCAATTAATAGTTTTGCAGATGATAGTACACTGCACAAGTCATTCGTTCCCCTATCTTCAAAGGGAAAAATGCATGAACGAATAAATCCCGTCCGGAGAGACGCTGCCATAAATGTAAACGAGGACCTAAAAAAAGTCACCAATTAGGGTGACAAAAATTTGGTCAATTTTAATTCCACCACAACACAGCTATTGATTGTTTCCAGATCAAAGACCGGGTTTCCCAACGATATTTCAATTAATATGTGTGACGACCAAATAGACGAATGTGAAAGCATTCGCTTATTGGGAGTCACAATTTCCAATGACTTACTCTGGAACGATCATCTATTGGCATTCCAAAGAGCGCGTCAAGAAAACTCGGCCTCCTCAATTGATGTAAAAAATATTTTACTTCGCATCAATTACTCCACATTTATAAGTCCTATATTCGCCCCTGTATTGATTATTGTTGTCAAGTTTGGGGCGCTTCATCTGTTACCATCCCAGCTCTTTTGGACTTTGTTCAAAAGCTTGCTATACGGTGATCACGGTTGGTGATCAAACATTAAATCTTGATTCCCTACAACATCGTCGCACTGTTGCTGATCTCGTTGTGTTTTATAAATATCGTTACCAGCAGTGCTCGGATGAAATCAGGCCGATAATGCCTCAGACATATGTTTTCCCCGTTTAACTCGTCAATAGCTTTGTGCAAATAGTCAAACTGTCGAGATTACTCACTGTCATAGTAACAAAATGCAACGGGATTTCTTTATACGTACATCGTACAAATGGAATACTTTGCCTGAAGCAATAGTCTCGAGTGCCTTCAATCCACAAATATTTAAAAATAAGCGTCCACCAACATCTCAAGACGCATGTTGTTGTGGGACTTACGTCTCAAAAGGTATTTATGTGTTGTTATGACCCATTTTGTAATTCCTACTACACAACACTTTTTATTAAAAAAAAAATATAATACTAAGTTCATCAAATATTTAAAGCTGTGCAAATGATTATTCTCAACCTCGAATTTCTTCAACCAAACCTCTTTCAATCAAATAAAATCACAATCTTTAAATAGGTCAAATCAGATCGATTTTACAAGAAAAATTTCCATTTTACATAAAAATCAAAAATAAATAATGGCAATATCTTCAAACTGAAATATAAATACAAAAAGAAGATGCATTTTATTTTCTTTTAATTCTATTTACCGTATAAATAATTTATGGATTTAGTTCAAACAGAAAACCCAGAAATAACATAAATATTTGTTCCATCAACGAAAACTTTATTATTTTTTACATTTTGGCAAAATTCCATTAAATGAATTCTATAAGAAGTATATTATATATATAAGATTTTTCTTTACCCGTAGCCATTATTTTTAAAGTTAGTTTAAGATTATTCATGAGGCATACTCGTACAGAGAATTTTACGTTTAATTATAATTATGTTATTGACTTAATTTTTACGCCTAACCAGCAAATACACAACAAATAAATATGCATTCCTTGTTTTAAATTCTCTTCTTTGATTTTCAATAAATAATCCTTTTTAGTATCTATAATCTTATTTTTTTACATCCCTTAATTTTTTAATTTTTTACTATTTGTAATTTTATGTTTGTCCCTCCAACCTTTTTGGAATAATTTAATTATTTTTCATTTACAAACTTCATTTTCTTGTTTTATTTTGACGCCAAACTCTAAAGTTTGATGAGTTATACGGCACAATGACATATAAGTGTTTTTCAATGACTTTTTTCAAATTAATTCATTTACACCAACATTTGAAAATAATAAATGCACATACGAACATATATGCTATTAATTAATTAAGAATATTATTAAACAGTGACTACAAATACCAAGCATCTTTCTAACGCACCGCATGAACATCACTCAAAGTGTTCAACGAGCACAAATTATTTTGTTCAACATAATATTTTCTATCACAAACAACGAGGGTTCTCTGTGTCTGCTAAAATAAACAAACAATGAAATAATACATCAAAAATACCAAATCTACACATTTCGTTGTTTTAAATAAACAAAAAATTAATATATTAAAAGGGATATTTAAACGAAATAGAAGTCAGTCATTCATAAATAAATTTTATCTCCGTTTGTTCGATGATTACTGTAAGTGATGTATGGTGGTTGTTTATGTAAATATCCCCAAAATATATTGGTAATGAAATTTAATTTTCATCAAATATTTTACATTAAAACAAAACAATTGATGTAAATATTTTTACTACATTTGTTATTATGTAAAACTCTAAAAATGAATTAAACTGACAAGAAAACAAAATAATGACAGGTTAAAAACTGATCTACAAAATAGAAATACTAAAAGAAAATATTAAGATTATGTAACATTTTTGATTTCACGGGCATATGTTGGATATATGTAAACATTGTCTTAATTTCTTTATGATTGATTCAATTTTCTGTTAGCCAAGAAAATAAAAATTATGGTAGGTTGAGTTTTAATTTGATTGATTAATTGTATTTTTATATAACTTTAAATAAAAAAAAAACACTTTTATGGAAATTGGAAACATGACGCAAACCATGCGCTCATAGCGACATAAAATTGCAAGAACTTTATAAATGATGAATTGTCAGATATAACTGATCCAGAAAATGATGATTCAAGTGATGTTTACAACAACTGCAGCGACTCATATTAGAATACTATTTCATACTCAAGACTAAAGGGAATTTGTTGCATATACTTTATTAAAATCTGTATATGATTCTATTAATTTTGTTATTTAAGTTTAATATTCTATATTTTAATAGTCGTTCGAGTAGATCAGCTTCAGTGTACATGCAATAAAATGAATATCTATTGAAAAAATAAACTTCATTCAATATATGTTAATATTTATTGCGCGCGCCGTTACAGAACGGCAACCTTTTATTTGCGACTGACGGCATCTGTTACAGAAATCAACTGACTAACTACATATTTTGTGATTGTAACAATATTCTTTACCTGTATACTAAATCTCAGATTTTAGAAAATACTTGCACGATGTACTGTTTTTTTACAATTTTAAAGCGTGACTGACGCGTCGGCTACAGGATTTGAGTGACTGACGATCATAAAACTTATTTTTAATAAATATTCTGCTCTCAAATCAATTTTCAGGTTTTATAAAGTAGTTGCAAGATACATGGTTTTTTACAACATTGGAGTCCCACCCACTCCAAACGCTAACGAATCCAGCTGACTGACGGAAGACTATTTCTCTACTCAACATATGTGACATAATATTAAAAAATCAGCCTTTATAAAGTGCTTGCAATTTTATGTCGCTCAGCTCTCGGACTATAAGGACTTTATCATTTACCTTAGTGGAATATGGAACTCGATTGGTTAAGAAAACTCTTTACGATAAAGTAAAACTTAAGTCAATATAAAAAATTGTTCAAGTGCACAAAGTTAATAATTTTGTCTTAAGGGAGCATTCTGGTCTAGAAATTTAAAAAAATTTCGGAGTTACAGTGGCTTTTGTTACGCGGCAACTGAACCAGTCGGGCGAAGCGAATCCAACAATAGGCAAACAGCAGAAGTTGCCCGACTACTTAAGCACAAGTCCTCTTGGGAAATTGTTTCATACTCCATATATACTTGGAAATCTATAATCCGAAGATCATAATAACGTATTTTGTTGTAATTATTTCATGTTTAGTGTTTAAGTTTTATTGTTATTTTAATATTATTTTTAGTATTTTATTGATTTTTCTCGAAACTACATTTTTCGAGATGGTTGACATAATATCTGAAGTTCTACTCAAACGATTCATTTGAAATTTGGTGGAAATCTTCTTTGTATATCCCTCTATAGTTTGGTTTTTGAAAAAAAAAAAAATATTTATTACTATTTTGAAAAAATTCGGAAAGATAAAAAACAGGGGTAAAGATTTTATTCTTTAAAATCGTCGCCATTTTGTGTATTTTTTTTTCAAGGTCCTAACCATAGCGACATCTTTTCTAATGAAGAATTTTGAAAATTTTGTTGTTTCAGAACACTACAAGGGCTGAAACCATGTCGACCAGGATGCACCTTTTTACCAGCTCTGTAAAAAAATAGATACTAAAAATGTTTTTCTATTTCTTTCTTACTCTAAAAAATGCCTAAAATTAATGTCTCAAGACCAGAATACATCCTTTTTCGATCCCTTTATCGTTATAATCTCCTTAAAATTAATCGAGTCTTTTTATATTCCAAAATCAAGTTAACGTAATATAATAAAAAAGTTAACGTAATAACATAAATTCAGTTTGAAATAGTTTTGAAGCTAATTTGGTCTAGCATGTACCTTGATCCGAAACACTGGAAGAAATTTGTTCTCATTTTTGTCGGTTTTCATCCTAATCTAAAAAGTCTGGCAAAATTATTCAACCAAGTTTAGAAGAGCAACAAACACAGTTTAGATAACGTTTAAAGTTAGATAGATCGTTTAATACTGGTATACCGATACGTTGATATGCAAGCATAACATGTATTAGAAATTCTGGTTCCAATCTCGCTTCAGTGTTATCAGTAATAATAAGACTGAATCTAACAAAATATGGTGTGCAATTTATGAAATTTTTTGCTATCCACACACTTGTCGCTCGATCTAGTTTCGCATCAATAAGAAAATTTTGAACTCAAAAAAGTTTATCAGTCTTATCAGAGCTAGTCGACTAGATATACTACCAAAAAATGCCAACGCTTATAAACCAAAAATTAGTTTACATTTCTAACGAAGTTAAAAAAATTTTTTTTGTTTGGAGTTTCCAAGGGATCAAGAGAGTTTAGGGCTAAATGGTAGTCAGATGGAACAAGATCTGGACTATACATTGGCTCCGTCAAAACTTCCCCGTTCAATAATGTTTTCGCATGTAGTCTGGCATTGTCATGTTGGAAAACAACACCTTTTCGATTGAGCAATTCCAACACTTAGTAGACAGTATAACCTCTATTAGAATACACTCAAACCTGTTTTCGTGCGGTGGATAGGAACCGCATAATAGAAATCATATCAAAAATATCGCATAAAAAATTTGATTAAAATATTCATGTAAAGCACAAAAAAAGACAGGATAGGTTTCAGTGTATACTAGGAAGGAATTCACTCTACTTGTTGAATAAAGTGGGTAATTATCATAGGAAGTGTGTCTCCTGTATTAGAACTAATATTAAATTAATCTTATTTAGGGATATATCAATACTCGTATCACTGACGCTGGCTCTACGAAGTCTATCTGCTTTTATATTGTATCTTGTTTGCAGGGTGAATTTTCTGGATATCGGATATGTTCTTATATGAGCCAAGTAAGTCAAAATAAAAAGCATTAACATTACCATTTCAATGACAGTAAAAAACAAACTAGATGAAGAACTAAGCCATATGTTATAACTAAAAGTCATAAAGGGGAGTAAAAGTTCATGGAGCTCTCCGATGTGCTTACTCACCAAATCAAACGTCGAATTTTGACTCTGGAGGGCTTAGGAATCTTGAGTCTTTTGGGCTCTTACACTAACAGTGAAGAAGTTCAAGGCCTATATTAAGAGATACCCGCTTCACTGTAATAACCGAACGCTCAAGTCTGAAATAGCTTGTCGGAAATGTTGGACGCATTGAGGGATTAGTTTTTGTTGATTTTTCTTTCTTTAATTTTTTATCCCTATTATTGATAACACAAATAATAAATAAGTCTGCTTAAACTTGTTTACATAATTTATGCTAATTTCATAATTTTTTTTCTTACTGATTCTAATCTCAAAAAAGTGAGCGCCCGTTGTAGTATTTATGGTTTTAGTACTTCTACAAGAGGGTACCAAATGATGGACATTGTAAAAAATCAAGGACTTACATAAATGTGCCTGCTGAACTTCTGCTCGCCTCTGACAAAACATAGTAGTGTGCCGCCACTAAGGCTCTCCAGCTACTATGTGAATGGAAGAGGTTATATTTGTTTACATTATTTCATGTTACCAAAATACATGATAATCGACATTGTAACAAAAAATATGCTCATAAGACTTTACTTGAAACAAGGGAAGGGATCTCATAATAGCACATTGTAACGGAAGTATTAGAAAAGAACAAAATCTGACGGCGACTAGGGAAGCTTATTTTACCTTTTTGTTAAAATAATTAAGGATGTGCACTCTTTTAGAAGTATAAGCTTTTTCGGCCCCAAAATTTATTTGGCACGCGAAAAGAACGATAATTATAAAAATACTTTTTTGGCACACTAATAAATATTCAATTGCGACCACTGCACTAAAATCTAGACATATGCTAATTTTTGTCTGGTTTTTAGGGTTCCGTACTTTAAAAAAGTAAAAACGGTACCCTATTGGCGAGACTTTAGTGTCCATCCGAATTTCTACATGATCGATTTACTCAAAAACTATAAGTGCTATCAAGTGGAAATTTTCTAAAATATCAGAATATTTCAAAAAAAAATTTCAATGATTTTTCGACTGCTTAGTTTTTTAGATATTGCAAAAAAGGAGTGTTTTTCCTGAACCCCCCCCCCCCCCTTAACTTCGAACATTACACAAGAAAAAATTCATGGTAATGAGCATTGTTGTAAAGATTGAACGAAAACTATAGCGGTCGGCTCATCATTTCAAATGTTATTTTGAGGGGGTTGAGAGTGGAAATTTTGAAAAAAATTATTTTAGACATGTCGAGTGGGGTGTCATATGAAAGGTGGATTTTTTTCTAGTCTAAAACAATTTTTTTGTAGTTTTCGAGAACACCGTTTTTGATTCACTTGATTAAAATTCTAAAATTGTGTTTTTGTGAAGGACCATTCACGTAAAATAATCGTAGAAGATGATAAATTTTGCTACGTTGTAGCAAATGTGTATTATAGTAAAATATTGAGTAAAACGAAATATTGAAATGAACAAACAAGATCAGATTAGTTCAAAGAATTTTAACAAGTCAGATGAACTCAACATCAGGCGAAAGGCGTTCGGTTGAAAAATTATGCGATAACATACCTGTTTGCTATTCGATAGATTATCATTTAATATTGTTGCGTTGCATACGTCCTCTGTGAGGTTGATCACTAATTACAAACATTTTTAAAATTGTTAAACTCGGCCGGAAAATTTGTTGAATTATAAAATTGTTACAGTCAAGTCACTCAATCGAGGTTGGGAAATGTTCTTTTAGTTAGGTCTGATACAGTACCACTAGTGCAGAAAAATAGCAGCCACCATCACTTCGATTTTAGCTCTACTGGCAGTCATTGTGAATGTTTAACTCTGGAGTTCAAATCCTGGTGGTATACCGATCTCCCCAACGTTCGGTAGACAAATCACTCGACTGTGTTAACAATGCACTCGTTGGCAATAAATTGACGATACTTTTTCCTTCAACTATTGTGATAGGTGACTTTAATGTTGGTTTCAATAAAAATCCTCAAAACTGGCTCTCAAACTATTTTCTACAAAAAAATTTACTTAAAGAAAAATTCATGAACCAACAACAGTTGAAGCTACAACAATTGATAATATATTTTTCAACATAAATTTATAGACTGCCGTTAGTGAAGCTTTCTTTAGCCACCGTAAACTTTTCTCAAATATTATATACACAGAGCCCTCAGCGAGCGAATTATATTTGCACTTGTCTGAGTTTTGTTATTTTTTGTACGGACGAAGAAATCCCTCTGTATCACTATGACAGTGAGTGATCTCAGCAGTTTGACTGTTTGCACAAACCGATTGAAAACCATGTATAATTTGGGTGAATAATTATGCCATCGTTATTCTGCACTGAAAAAAGTTATTGGGTTACTACAACTCTTTTGTGTTAACCGCATGTTCGAATAGAATAATTAAATTTTAACAAGAGAATAATTACCTGTAGTATAATTGTATGAAATGGGGGAGCAATAGAATAACGGGCACAATAACCCGAAAAACGGTTGTCTTATTTTCAAAAACAAAATATGAAGAAACAACAACCGAGTGAGATTCAAAGTGACATCGAAGATTCGATTAGCACAAAAGAGGTTGTAGTTATCGAATTTTTTCAGCTGGCGGTTGTATTGATCCGTGATCAGCTGAACGCATTACTAAAATTTAGTGAAATTTTTAGATATGGAAAACTAGTCAGATAGACCGATGTTGTGCAGAATTTTTTTTAACATTTTAACTTTTAACTAGGAATTTGAATTAATTGTAGTCATTCCATTTGCAATATATTTGGATTTATTACTGTTTTCAATATTTTTTGATGCGTTGGAAACCATCAGAGATTTGTAAAATTTATTGCAATCTAAATAACAAATTTGTATGAACATTTGAGGAATTTAGAGCAATCTATTTTATGTGGAACAAGAGTCAAATCGGCTACAGCTTGTGTAGTAGGCATCCAAGAGTTGTTCTGGTATGAATATTTTCTAAGCCAGGAAACGCCTTTGTATGACTATTGAATTTGTCAGGTGAATTAGAAACCTATAACACCAACTACCTATAGGTCCCACAATAACAATGCGATCTGAGGTGTTGATGAACGCAATTTTTTTTTCATCTTTCAAAATAACGCAATTTTTATCGATAAGAAGAGTGGATTGTTGACAAAATCGTTTACGTCCGAGTTATTTTAAAAGATTAAGTTTAATATATTCTTAGCTAAATTAACTAAGAGTTGCTTTTATAAGTTGCCTTAATATTTGAGTTCAAATATCACGAAAGCTAAGGCGAAATGCATGGTTAGTATTTTTCAAATTTCGTAAAATTTATAATGAATACATACAACGATGTTTTTGTTAAAAAAATCAAATTAGAATTTAATTAAATGAATCCATATTTTCGATAGATTTTTATTAGTCTATTTAGAAATTAGTAAACACAAATTTACAGTCCCTTTTTCTTTCAATAAAACCTAAAATTTTTGAAAAGTATATATTTCTACAGACAAAAACAAAATCAATGAAAAGTTTATATTTTTTGGGGAGACAAACAAAAGTTAAAACAATTCGTTTATATATCATACACTCCTGTCGTCTCCACTCCTTCCATTCATTTAACCAGCATAATTCTAATGAATATTAAACAATTCATCGAAATCAAACAATTTAAAACGTATAAAAACCATCAAAAATAACACATAAAAAATATACAAGCACAAATCTTTTATATTCAATCTGGATTGGAATTATGTTTCTTTCAAAAATTAAAATCAGAAAAATTGGATTAAAATTCAATTCAAATGAAGCATGGCTTAGTTAAGATGGGTTGGTTAAAAGTAGGTAGTCAAACATTTTTCTCAATATATAACCAGCGGTATAAAAATTCCTATAAGATTTCATTATTGTCATACTAAATTCAACTACACATTATTATAATATTCACTCAACTCCTAATACCATTGAGATTCGTTTATATTTCTATCAACATTTAACCAAAATTTATAAGCATATAGTAAATATTTTCGTACATGCCATGTTGGTAAAGTATATAATGGAAATTTCAAGTTCAAATTATATATTAAAAAAGGGGGAAAACTCAATTTAAATTAAAAAAAAAAACAAATACAAAAATGTTTTTTATTCCCTATACTTCGAAAAGGACAATTTTTTTATTAAATTCGTTCTGAGAACGGAAACAAAACAATTTTCTTAAATATGCTAATTAATTGAATAAAATGAAATTTTAATTTGAAAATAAAAAAAAACTTTAAGATTTGTACTTTTGTTGTAAGAAGGAATAGCGAATTTGTAAAAACAAATTCAAGTGAAATTAGAAATTCAAGTCCAGGGATGAAATTTATTTACTTTACCCTGAATTAATTTGCTGGAACATTGGTTGTAGATATAGAAGTAGGTAAAAGATTTTAATTGATCAATTCAGTAATTTGATTAGACAGAACCGATAGAGAATTGGAATTGTAGGAAAGTGGATGATTATACAATGAAGTTAATTTTTGTGGTGGAGAATAATTGTTTTGGGTTACGATGATTATAGAGTTTTACGTTGATTTCTTTATTTTATTCTTTTAATCTGGAGGATTTGTGTTCTCACTTCATATTCTAATACTCTTCATGTTGTACATGCTTATACAGGTTGACATTTTCAGCTCGTAGTTGTGAAATTTTAACTGATAAAAAATGAGATCGGATGAAGAATATAAAGAATGGATTCGAGTTTTACAGGTACACCTCTTTTGCTTTGCTTTAATTTCTTTAATTTGTTTTTGAATTTTACTTCTAAAATGCAAATATAGAAAGAAAGTACATCTGTTTGAATTATTATTCGACGGAAGAAAATAAACCAGTGAATTTGAATTCTATGTCCATTTCTAATTCATCATTACATATCACAAAGTCCTCATAAAACATATAACAATAACAATATTCTAAACATTTTTTTACCTTTTTCAGGTCACAAAGTAAATAATCCAATTGGAAAACGGGAAATCTCGACCTGAAAGAAAAACTTCTATTAGAAAAAGAAAGATAAATTTTTTATGTCTACAAGCAAATTTTTCAATTCAATCCACATTATCCTGTTTAGAAAAGGAAAAACATATTCACACAACCAATCATGAGTAACAAATGTCTGGAGGAAATTTTTTATACAAAAATAAAATAAATCAATTATAATATTTTTTCCAAAAGATTTTAAAAATGATTAGATAGATCTACAAAAAAAAAATTATTATTGAAATAAAATATTTTAGGTTTTTATCAAATTTTAAACAAATAATTATAATCTTTAGTAGAATTAAGTTCCCCTCTACAGAATATGGAATAACTCAAACTTTGGACAGTTGTTTGATTTCAATTTATAGTAAAAATAAACAAAGTATTTGTTTGTTCATCGATAAGTTTTTGGATTGAATTTGACTATACGTAATACGTATATAATACCAGATTGAAAAAAATTCAACATATTTAAAAGCAATTATCTACAAAGGTTTGGAAACCGATATACATATTTTTGTTAAAAATTGAAGGGAGTGATGGTCCATGCAAAAAATTTAGGTAAATTTTGTTTATGCTATAGAATTAGCAAGTTCAAGATTTGGTTTCTTAATTTCATTTTTAAAATATATTTTCTAAGTATAATTTATATTCATCAACGAATATGTAAATTTGAAAATTCTATGTTTTTTATTATTTATTATTTTCTAACTTTTTCTTTTTCTCTCACACTTCTATCTTCCTTTTTTGTTTCTTTCCTTCTTTCCTCTTTCTTTCTTCTCTTGCTCCCTCTCTCTCTCCCTCTCTCTCTCTCCCTCTCTCTCTCTCTCTCTCTCTCTCTCTCTCTCTCTCTCTCTCTCTCTCTCTCTCTCTCTCTCTCTCTCTCTCTCTCTCTTTCTCTCTCTCTCTCTCTCTCTCTCTCTCTCTCTCTCTCTCTCTCTCTCTCTCTCTCTCTCTCTCTCTCTCTCTCTCTCTCTCTCTCTCTTTCCCTCTCTTCCACATTCTGTCTGGATCGATCCATATTTTAGATATTTGTAAAATTTTACTCTATCCATTAAATCATTTTGGAAAATTTTAACGGCATCCGTTAGTTGTGGATCAGAGCCATATCGGCCAGAACTTTTGGCACTATACACTTTTCTCGATTTGAACTTTTTCTGGACGTTATAAAGCGTCACGCTAGTTCATATCCCAATAACATTGACTGTAGTACGCGGGGTTGTCACACCCGTAAATCAAAAGTTAAAACATATTTAAAAATCATTTAAACTGATCTATCTATTCGTATGGCATTTGTAATAAACTTGGGCCATGGAATCAATATAAGTTTTAGCATAATTTTTCATATGTGAACACGAGCCAGATTGGTTAGAGCTTATGAACTTGGCATGCAAATTTTGGTCTAGTTTTGTTTTGCATATATATCTTCCATTTTGAATGAATCCAGAACTAATTTAATTTTTAAATGTGAGTCAAAATTCGAATATTGAAAATTTTATTAACCTCAACACATAATTTTGAATGCATCAGTCATTTAAACATTCATAACATGTTATGTTACTTACATGAGAAAAGAATGTCATCAATTTCAGAGAAGCGTTTACAAGATTGTAATGGTCAAGATAAAGCTAAATAAAGTTATCAAAGCAATCCAAAGAAAAGCAGCATTAATTTACGTGACATGACAACGGGCGAGTTTTAGAAAAAATAACTCTCTTTCTGGGTAACTAAAGGTAAATTTTTTGTTTTTATAATACAACAGGTGATTTTTAAAAAAGAGAGAAAAATTATCAAATATTCTGACATCGTTGTTTTTTTATTATTGCACAACAAGAAACCATAATTAGGATAGGTCTCACCTCAGGTAATAATTAAGTTTTGTAACCTTTGTATTCACTGCAAACAAATATAAAAACACAAAATCATGATTATTAACTTTATTTTAAACTTAAGGACAGTCAGAAAAAAAAATCCAAACCACACAGAACGAATTATATCTTAAAATTATTTTAACTTTTATATCAACCAACTAATATAAAAGGAAACAATTTTTATGAAACTAAACTTGATTTAGATTTTAATTTAAGTGATAATACATAAGAATAGAATAAATAAAGATAATAAAATAAAATTATCTTAAGTATTACAATAAAGATCATGATCATTGAGAATTTTCAAATTTAAATTATTAAAAATTTCAATGTTAACATTTCATTTATGTGGGTGAAATGAATTTAAAAATTTATATGAAATTGAATTAAGTGAAGATGAAAACAAAAAAAAATATACTTTTACTTGTAGGAAGGACGATGATGGTCCCAAACTGCATTCAATTATTCATACTAATAACAGAAGTAACATATGAGATTTTTTTTTATCAAAGTCAAGTACATACTAACTAATTTCATTTATAAAAGTTTGTTTTTGTAAAAAAAAATATAAGCAAATTTATAAGGTGAAACAAAAATGGAGTCAGTCTAATGTAATGAAACGAAATTTGAAACGCTGACGAGCAATTAATAACGTTAAGAATTTCAGAGAAAACTGCAACTATTTTCATATCAAAATCTAATAATTATTTCTTTCAATGAAATCAAATAAATTCCGTTTCCGGTTTATCATTATTTGTATATCACTAAATATTTACACACACATACAGCTAGCAGTCAACAAAGTTTTGAAATTGTTTTAGTTACAAAATAAAAACGAATTTATGAATGGCGACAAATTGGCGTCTTATAAGTTTGTGGTAGTTTTGTATTGTTTATTTATTAATTATTATGATCGATTCGAATTAGGCTTGAACATTATTACTTAATTAAAAAAAAAATCAACGGGTGCGGTAGTGACAAAGTAAATTATTTGTTGTTTTGAAAAAGAAACAGCATCTTCAGTGCAGTGAAATTCAGCAATCCTACCCGGATAAAGCTAACAGGGCTCCCGTTTTAAAGTCAGATTGAAAAAAATGGAAAAAATGGAAATTTTTCGCTAAAAAAATGGAAAAAATGGAAAACAAACAATTTAAAATGTGTAATACATAGGGTATCTTAGAATATTACGGTAAAAAAAATCCCTGTTTTTTCAGGTTATCCAGACTCGGTTTTTAATTTTTTCAGAAAATGTTTAAACTACGGTATTTTATAATTGATAGAAAAATTAATAAAAGTGTACATTTATTCATTTGTTAACACTTTTAATCGTTAATATAACAAAAACCTTGACTCGAAAATTTCAGATTGAACGATTCTCGTACATATTGTTTTTAAAATTGAAATAAAATGAATTGTTAAATTATTTTTATGAAGAAATGGAACTAAAAGATTATTTGATTGAATCTGAGTACAAAATAGTTGCATTGCATCTCATAAGTAAACAATATAAAAACAGATAATTTTTAATCCAATAATTCATCTTTAAGTGTTTCAGAAACTAAATTTTTAGTTTTAGTAACTTCATTAACATATTTCTTAAAACCAGGTGAGAGTAAAGAGGCTTGTTCAACCATTTTGAACAAAGTTTCGTGAGGAATATTTTAATATTTTTAATATATAATATTTTTCATCGGCTTTTCGATTAGGAGCATTGAAAGTAAGCAAATAAATTATAAGCCAATCAGATCATACAAATTCAACCACAGATCAATTCGTTGCTTTAACTCCAGCGTTAAATGCATTACTAATTTTACGTAAGCCGCAGCTGCCCAGATTCAGAATTTCTTTATTACTCGAATCATGTGCTAAGTCCACCTTTAGATGTCAAATAGATTTTAAGTTAACATTAGTTCCGTTCATCGAAACTTGAATCCAAGTATTGGTTCATGGAATGCATAATATGAAAGTTTCTTACAAATTTTCGGCAGTAGTATGTCCCAAATAGATTGATATTAAACAGGTAATCGTTCGTGATTTGTTTTTATCACCATTCTATATACCATCATTCTTACAATATCAATTTGCTGCTTTAGACTCTCATGCAAATAAGTTACAGCAAAATATATTTTTTGAATTGAGTCGATTCAGTTCGATATAATTATTAATTCTATATATCATTGTACCGGTACCTTGGAATTTAGTTAGTTTTAATTCTCGTTCAATTTCACTGACAGAAAACATTGTCTTCATCATAGAAACGCTAATTAAAAAGATCAAATACCACAATGTAACACAGTCTTTTAAAAAAAATTTCATCGTGTTGGACAAAACGAGGCACTTGTGAATAATTTAGGTCACGACAAGTGGCATACAATTATAAACTTTTTATTTATAAACTGTTCCTAATAGGAACGATATTCTTTTTAGTATTTTTCTGGTGAAAATTTATGTTTTTAATTATGAATAATTTATTTAAATTTAGCATAGGTTGATCAATATAACACGTAGGCTTTCTATCGTCTTGGACTTCACACAGTTCGGAGTTTACTAGCTTGCAGTTTCACACCTGCATATTATACGAAGTGAAAGTAATAACTGCAAGTCTGGTTTACCATCATCATCATGAACCGTACTCCACTAGGAAGCATATGGAAATATATTACGGAAGCTTTTTAAAATACATTTCTTTGCACATTTTGTTCTCATTTACACATTTAGTGGTTGCATTCGGCACATTTAGTGGTCGCCGAATTACAATAACATATTATTGTATGTGCAATAGTATTGCAAACCTCATGGATAATTTTTTAATTAATTAAATAATTAGAAAAATACTAAGATCCATTTTATGTTTCCCAAACCTTCGCCGTAAATCGAACGCAGGTGTTTTGTGTTAAAAGGAAAGCGTGTTAACACTTGAACCACTTCTGTTATTTGGATTTAATAATTGTTCATATTATATAATCATGTAGTATAGTTGTAATTGAAGCCATTTTGAAAACATTTTTCGTTAATCGATTCCACCAGTATACGAAATGAGAAAAGAAGGAATTGGTATAAATAGATGTTTCCACATATGAGACCTCTAAGGTATGCTTATAAGAATGCCAAGATTGGCTTGTGGCTCGTGAAGATCTACGTAATGGAGGCATTAAGTGATTAATTTCTTTAGAGCATAGCGTAGTATAATGTAAATGCTCCAACAACTCTTGTATGATCGGCTTCAACACGCCTATGAACTCTGTCGACAAAATTTAGATGTTTCTGGTATACTGCAACCCATAAATTGGGGTAGAATTCGTGGATTGGTCGTATAAATTCTTTATACATCGTAGTTATTTCAGATGGAGACAAAAATTTGACTACAACGTACGAAGCCAAGTCGTTGGGACTCTAATTTCGCCACAGAACAAATGTGATCATGCCATTTTCGTTTGTGGTTTATATTAGTACGAAATAGTTAAGTGCAGGTGAGTTTAATAATGCTAGTCTGGAAAACTTTTCAAAACAGGAGCTATAGAGTGAGGTTTTATAGGACAAAACTAGAATTAAATGTCATAAGGTTCAGTATACACCAGTTCCGATTGAGTCAAGATCTAGATTTTAGTCCAGAATTGATTTAAGATCCAAGGATTGAACCATTTTTCTACGAGTATAATTAGCAGTTAGACTAGATGGCTGTTTCTTCTTTTCTTCTTCATTCTCTTAATATATGAATGTTAGATAGAACTTCGGAAGAGCTATATATTGAGTTTGTGGTGCTAGATAACAAACCGTTAAAAAAGATCAGAAAAAGTGGTGGCGAAAGAACCGAACCCTGATTAATGCAGGCTTGAATTGAGAAATTATCCGAAACAACACCAACTACTAAGAGATCTCTGGAATAAAAAGACTAAAAATAAAATTAATTTGTTGATAATAGCCGATGCCAAACTCTATCAAACGCCTTGGATATATCAAGGAAAATGTTATGAGACTCACCAAAGTCATGATTTGCTTTACCCTATTTCTCCGTGAGGACTAGATTAGGTGCAGTGATGAAGATATTATCAATTGTGTCTTTAAGAGAATTAAATGCTTCCAAGGGGTGATACTGGTGGTAAGGAGAACTACGGTGTAAATAACACAAATAGATGTCATGTTTATTTGCGATGACTTTGAGACAGATACAGAAATACTGAGGCAGAATACAGAAATACTACTTGTTCATACTGGGGGAGCTTTGTATGTTTAAAATCCTTGTGTATATATGTATATCATTACAACACGGTGTTTAGAGCTCCGGAGAATGATTTTTACAGCCGAATCGTACATTATTGATATTTGCAACTTGTGTTTCACCTAGCTCAAGTAAATGAGGTTTGTTTTGGTTGAGATCGTATTGGATGCCAAGAAAGTTTTTTGAGATACCAAGGATGTTAATGATATCGATTACGAAGTTGGAGAACGAAGCTAAATAATGGCTAAATAAACAGATTAATAGGAGAAATAACAAATACCAAAACCAGAAGGAAGAAATAGAGTAACACAACAAAGGCCACAAAGATTCGTTTGTGGAGAAAATAAAAGGTACTTCAAAAAAATTGAGGTTGGGGATGTGTACAATTATTTCTCAACAAGTGTACAAGCATTTCTCAACGTTTTGGATCATAACCAGTCTAACTGGGCAAACAAAAATGTCCGTCTGTATGCCATTGAAATGTTTTAGGGAAAATTGAAAACGACAGATATTTCAGTCTTCATCAATCATTATCCATGGTGTCCACTATTTTTTCGAAACCAAATTCCCTGACTTTCCATGACTTTCCAGACCAAAAATATGAAAACTCCATGACTTTTTTAAAATAAAACTAATAACTTTGTAAACAAAAAAAACTAAAATGTATAAATGTTTTGATTGAGTCGATGTTACATGACATGAGACATGTTTTAATTCCAACAAAGATATACAAAATATTTAAAATTCTGATAAATAATTAATTACATAAAAGACTTAGGGCCGGTTGTACAATTGCAGTTCAGCCGAGGTTTAAGCTGAAATTATGCTAAACCTGATATTCTGTTCAGTTACGCGTTGAACAATTGCGGTTTAGTCGCGAGTGTGAGCTTAAGCCAGGGTTCAATTTTGTTGGTTCAAGTGCGGTTCAAGAAACTAACCTAACTTGTAACCTAACCTAAGCTCCTATCGCTTTACTACTAAGCTTACTACTAAGTTCTACTAAGCTTTAGCTAAACTGCTATTGTACAACCGACCCCTAGTTGTAGAACTACATATAGGTTTCCAGAACGATTATTTTAATAACTTTACTTTCAATCATCATTGTCAAAACTACAAATTTTGGTCCCAGGACGTCAGTCCAAACTTGGTTCAAGCTTGGGCCGTTTGAAAATGTTAGGCCTGGCCCGAACCACAAAATCTGTGGCGCGGGCTTGGCCTAAGTTTGGTTCCTTAGCTCATTCTTACCTGGGTTTCGAATATATCAATTTGAAAAGTGTTTACAGTTCCATTAATTCTTATTCTATTTGTACTACTTGTACTAAATCTTTTGACCTTCCTATCATTGAAAGCCTTTCTGGTTCGAAATGCTTTGCTTCAAACACCACTATTCTGAAAACTCCTGAATAAATACCCCAAACTCAGTCTTCAGTAGTTTATATGAAAGAATTTAGTTTCAAAATTCAAACCTAAAATTGTCAAAAAAACTTTTAAGGGTGGGTTAAACATCAACAAAGCTGGACAACATCCAAATTATTATCCCGAGCGAATTTTCAAAAGAACTTGCACTCACTTTAAGTAAAATTTTCTACAGATTTTATAAATTTATAGTATTTTTTTCTTTGTGCTAGAAGTCCAATATCAGTTGATCCACAAAAAAGGAACAAGATGTGATATTTCAAATCATTGATAGACCAACAGCTTTACTCCCAGTCCTATCCAAAATATTCAACTATTCATTCACATGTATCAAAAATTTTTGGAAGACAACCACACAGTCGAAAAATTGCTGCAAATTTTAATACAAGCTTTGCTATATGGGTTATGTAAAGCAAGTTATTATTAAATTGCAAAGCAAATTTTGCATTAAAACTTATTCTAACGCAAAACTACAAATTTTAGTACAACTCTAACAGCATAATTTATTTTTTATAAAAATAGTAGGAATTTTAAAACAACTTGCTACGCTAGAAGTTTGAAAACAACTTGCTAATGCAAAGAGCATTACATTTATTTTTAAAGCAAGCTCTGCATTGTTTTATAATGGTGACTTCCGTAGGACCTATATATATGTAGCAAATTGCATTACATATTCAGCTCATTTTCAACTGTGTGTGATGGGATGAAACATTGTAGCAAGCTCGGATAACATTGATTTGATCTCCTTAGAAAAATGATCTTCCATGACGTATTTGTAGAATATTACGAAATTTACAACATTTACTAAGATGGCTTTACTTTTGAGTCTAAATTAATTAAAGCTGGAGCACTCTAGTGCTAATTTTGTCCCCACTCTATTTTTAATTTATATAAACGAACTGTTGTAAATCCACAGTAGCCCGATAAATAGTTTTGCAGATGGTAAAACAGCACAAACTATTGCTCACCCAATCTTCAAATGATAAAATACATCGCCCCCGCAGATATGCAGCACTAAAAGTAAACTAGTAGCTCAAAATTCCGATTGTGGTAATCAAAATTTGATCAAGCTTAATTCCAAAAATAGAGCTATTTTTTCTAGTTCAAAAACTGAGTTTTCCAACGATATTTCAAACAATATGTGTGGAGATTAAATACGTTAATGCGAAAGCATTCGTTTATTGGGACCATTCACATTGCAGATGACTTACTATAAATCATTCATTTAATAACAATAACAATGAGCATGTGTAAAGTTAAAAAATATTTCACTCTACATTATTGACTTAATATTTATAAGTCCTATATGCGTCCCTGTATGAAGTATTGAAATCAAGTTTGAGCGCTGCATTTGTTTCCCTAATGGCTGTATTAGAGTCTGTTCAAAGCATCATATTAGATTTGTGCGTGATCGAAATTTAACTGC
Organism: Diogma glabrata; assembly: GCA_963693315.1. Taxonomy (NCBI): domain Eukaryota; kingdom Metazoa; phylum Arthropoda; class Insecta; order Diptera; family Cylindrotomidae; genus Diogma; species Diogma glabrata. Next base: position 457,072,161 of record OY856186.1, on the reverse strand, counting down.
AAATCTTGATGCCCTTAAACTTCATCGCACTGTTACTGATCTCATTGTTTTTTATAAATATATTCTCTTGCCAGTTAGTTAGTACCTGATTAGTAATTGTTGAGATCACAGCTGTCATAGCGACAGAATGTAAAGGGATCTTTTGCACATTGACGAAAAAATATTAATTTGAACGTTTACATAAAATTTAGAGTATCAAAAAATTTTTAAGAACTGGCATTCAAAATATAACATTAGATAGATTGTATTAATATAAACTATGTCGCTTACAAAAATATTTTAAATACTTATAAAGGAGACATAAGTAAAATATTAAGAATGCATGCAATATAATTTTTATTTTTATAAAAAAGTTTTTGTTAAAATAAAATTTTTCCAGAAAATAACAAAAATTCCATGACTTTTCATGACTTTCCCTGACCAAAATAAAATCCCCTGACTTTCCATGACTTTCCAGAATTCCATACCTGGTGGACACCATGCAAACCCTTCGGCCTTCCCACAGACTAAAGTTTTTGATATATCGGAGTAGGAGGTTTTAAGTCCATATTTTATAAATACTTTGAGATTGTTTATCGAAATTTATGATATTTAATGAAATCTTCGGGTTTGCATTAGATTTATTCGGGTTTATGTTTTGTAGTAGTTGGCAACCCAACCCTATTCTAATATAAATGTCCATGCAAAATTACATTTGTCTGCAGGTTAACAGAACAATATTTTAATTTAAGTTTTCAGCGTTTTTTATAATAAATAGGGTACTTTTTGTCGACTTTGTCGGTGTTTTTGGATGCCAACGTTTCGGTAGCGGCTTTTGTTCTTTATATATTAAGGCAAAATTAACAAAACTGCAGTCAAATTCTGTAACTGTGAAGCGGTGAAGTGATAAATTTTTATCTTCGTTTCTTTTCATTAAAAAACTTATCATTTCACCGCTTCACAATTACAGAATTTGGCTGCTGGTGCTGGACAGAGCAAAGAAACAATTTTCATTTTCTTTCACTTTCAAAACGACAGCATCTAAAATAAGCACCAAAAGTGCTTAAAATTTAATTATTATTCTGTTAACTTGTAAACAAAGATAATGTTACATGAACATCTATATTAGAATTAAAACTATGTTTATAACTTTTATTTACCATATTAATGTACATAAACATTAGCTACATTTCATGAAACAGTGTGATCCGGATCCGCTTAAGTTTTACATGTAAACTGAGATCCAAAAACAAAGTTGGATCTCATTTTACATGTAAAACTTATGCGAATCCGGATCACACGGTTTCATGAAATGCAGCTAATGTCTTTTATATAAACAGAAATATCCATTCAAATAAAATCTAGAATATAAATTGGTTTAGTGCCCATCTCAATGTCGATTGTCGTCCAAACTCGTAGATCAGTAGAGTATGGAAAACAGTAAAATATGTGTTCGTAGAGCAAACTTCAAACTAAACAATATACACTAGAATTGAAAATTGAATAAAAACAACAATGTCTAACTTATGTAGATCTGATAAATGATGATGAAATTTCAACGTCAAATAGCATCGCCTCATATAGAAGAGAAATGGAGTTTTACTCTCACAAAAGTTGAACATATTCGAATTTCAAAATATTTGAATTGCATAATTCAAATTACTTTTTCCTTAATTACTTGGGTTTAATTACTAAAACTATTAATTGATCGACGAAAAGGTTATCGAGGTTTATATCGATAAATTAATTATTTGCTCACATATTCTCCTACTATTTCCCTGAATTTGCATTATATATAAAACTAGTTGATGAATAACGATGGAAAAGTTTTTTAATTAATATAAAAATGTGTATATGTATTTTAAAAAAATGTTTAAAAAAATGGAAAAAATGGAAAAATGACGGAAAAAATGGAAAAAAATGGAAAGAACAAAAAGAAATGGAAAAAATGGAAAAAATGGATTCAGCGGGAGCCCTGAGCTAACATATCTAAGCAATATGGTGTAAACGATGGTTATTTATATCAGGGTTGCATAAAAATCTGATTTTTTTAATAAAATCAAAAAAATCGGATTTATTTGATTTAAATCGCTTTTCTTGATTTAAATCGGATTTTTTTTGATTTTTAAAAAAATTTAGTATAATTTTTGAAGAAGTGATATATGCCTATGCTACGTTAACTACTTAATATAAATCATTAGCTTTGGTTGTATTTTTTGAAAGGCAAGACTAGACTAAAGTAAAGGAATGGTTTTCAGTTACTAGATTTTTACACTGAAATACTGAATGTTGTTCTAGCGACATGAAAAGTGACAAGTAACAAACTAAGATACTTTGTCACTGCTTTAGAGTGATGTCAGAGATATCCAATTCTGCAGGTCTGAAAAGTTCCTCGGGCATGTAGATAACTGGTTAACTTTAAACGGCAAGTCATATGGAACAACTGGTAATAACTTGTGCCAAGAAAGTGTTTAGGATTTAATTTTAGGATTTAATTTTAACCATCAAGTAACGATAATTTTTAGTGGAAATGTTTTTTTCGTAAGTGGGTTGTACTGATTTGCATATAATACTCTATTCTATTTGATATGTAATTATTTATTAGTTCCAGATTAATTTCTAGAATCTGTTCATGTATTTTATGTGGGTTTGTCAATATTTCCAATTGTGATTTAATCTGTGACTTTATTGTTGAAGTTTTACCACGACAGGCTAACATCTTAGTTATTCTTTGTTGTTTTCAGTCGCAAGCACTATGCCCACTATGCTAATTGTCTTAGTGTGACTTAATACAGATACCGTTGATCAGGTGAAAATAGCTCAGGTAAGGTTATAAAAATGGTGAGCGTATCTCGTTCATCATCTTCTTAGAACGCATATTGTTGTGGGCCCTTGGTCTTTAGGTTTTTATGTGTTGTTGTGACACATGTTCAAATTCCTACCACAATACATATTATTAAAAAACTAATTTTTTTTTAATTTGCTTAAAATTTTAGAAATTTCTTCAAGTGATGTAAATAAATGATTTTTTTAAAAAAATCAAGTTGATTTAAATCTAATTTCAATCACTGATTTAAATCAATGCAACCCTGATTTATATCAATAGAAAAAGTTCCCAAACATTGTCTTCCGTTTAGAAGTAACACTAAACACACTAAATTTTTTTGTAAATGAAGCGCCATATTGCTTGAGTATTTCTGTTTATTTCTGTATTAATTATAACGGAAGAACAACAAGTAAAAAATATTATTACGATTCTACATGGTCACATCGAAATACAAAACAAATTGTATTTTACCCAAAGTCACCCTATACAATATTTGAAAAACAAAACTAAAATCACAATCATCAACATGTGTTACAAATTCCAAAAAGAAAGGTCGACGAAACAAAAACATTAAATAAAATACATAGTGACGTCGACTATTCTCAGAATTTCTCAAAATTTCAAGAGTGAAGAATTTCCTTCATCCTAAGCCCCTTCATACAAGATGCTATTTTATCCACGACTTTAAAAATATTTCAAACTAGGGGCTATCCCGCGGGCTGCGCCCCCCCTTTCCCCGCACTCCAATACACTCTCTGCCTTTTCATCTGGCTTTGATACAATTTCTAAGTACTATCTATCATAATCCAACCTCTTCTAATTTATTCTGTGTGCACCTGCTGCTTAACTATAATTCTACAAAAAAACCATCGTGAAGTGTACATACTATAAATTTTTATACGATCAATCACAAATGGCTGGAAATAATAATATGTATTAAGAAAATAATATAATAGCAGCTTTTGTTTTTCTTTAGTTTATTTACAGACAATGAAACTATGCAAAAATAATGATGGAAAACAAACCATCTGTCATATAAATAATTAATTTTCTTATTAATGTCGAAATGATATAAATAATAAATTTGAACGAAATGGCTGAAAGACTACATTATCCAAAAATTTAAATTAACGGGAACGGTCTGGAATTTGCACATTTTTTAGAATAACTCAAAAACTGTGTACCACAAAATTCTAAAAAAAATTGCCAAGTTTCTGAAATTCGGAGCTCTTTCAAATGACACCCCACTCGCTTGGGTCAAAAAAGTTTTTTTTCAGCCTTCCCCACCCCAATCCCTTAAAAACACAAAAATATAATTATTTGAGAGTTCGCTATATTTTTCGTTCAGAGTTTATCAAACTTCCTGTCTCTGTGAATTTTTTCAAATTTTTCTGTTAATTAGGCTCGAAATGCAAGGGGGGGGGGGGGGGGACCAACTTTTTGTGTCACTTTATTAATAATAATTCAAAAACTATGCATTGCAAAATTCTAAAAAAAATGGCAATATTTCTAAAATCAAGTGCTCTTTCAAATGACACTCCACATGACCTGGTTTTAAATGATGTTTTTTCCCCTTAACATTCCCACCCCTTTAATAAATATAGTTATGAGTGTCTGCCACTTTTCTATATTTTTCATTAAAAACCTACTCAATTTTCTATCATTCCAAATATATTTCAAGATTTTCGATGAATTAGGGTTGGAGTTAATCGGGGCAATAAAACATCCCGAAAACGTCATTTTTCAAAATTATACAAAAAATGGTGAGGTGAAAAATTCCAAAATTTATTTTTAAATAATGCTGAAATGAAGCCCTTTCATATGATACCCTACTCGTCTCGCTAAAAAAATGTATGTTTTCAAAGGCTTTACATCGTACCTCCTTAAAACAAACGAACACAACTTTATTTATTTTTTAACCCGCCATCTTGTGTAGATAGGTTAGTTTTATAAGCACCTCAAATTTTAAGTTCATCGGATTAATGGTTCACGAGATAATCGAAATAATGTGAAAAACACGTTGTACTCTCACCAATAGTGTTCCGTATAAAAAACGGAACCCTAAAAAATGGTTATCTCTGTCACAAAAATACGATAACAGGTTTCTACAACGGTTTATTTAGCGTATGGTTTTTTTTGTGACACATTAAAAATTAAACTTAAAAAATAGGTAGACTCTTCTATGAACTATGAACTATGAACTTACAATCGATTTGATTGCGTGTCTTTTAAGTAAAAATTAAAAAGTAAAATATTTGAACATTGGTCAGTACATTTGAATATTAGATGTTTACATCGAGCGAGTCTATCCATGCTACTACATCGGGAGTTGCCAAATGGATATCTGAGATGTTGCCATTGTAACGTCGAATTGAACACACAGTTGCAATGTGTTTTATAATGGTAGAGTAGCAGGTGCCCATCCTGTATTTGGAGGCTTGTATACGTTTACAATTTTCGTGTCCGATATATCAACAACAATAAGATGTATATCGTTGTCCGTCTGTGTAAGTACGTGCGTGCAGTTCAGGATTTCTGACTTAACATACGTGGCAGATCCATATGATTGATGGTAAATAGCACTAATTAATTTGTAACCAACAATGTTTCCTCTAGAGGAAAGTTGCGCTTCATCTGCTGCATGCGTTTCTTGCAGAATTATAACGTCGATGTCGTAATCTTTTAATAATCTTTGTAAATGTTCAGTTTTTGACCTGCTTATGCCTTCAATGTTCAATTGCAAAATACGGACTGAAGGTCCAATATTTTTTGTCTTATGGTGCTGAAAAGTACCGTTGTTATTGTGATTTTGATTTTGGTTCATATTTATTTTTTTTTTGTATCACAGCCAAGAGTTCGAAATGAAATGTTTGGCTACCAAGTTGAAATAGACTATTTGCGTAACCCAGGGTGCAGCACGAGGAGCTTATCTATTTCACACAGCCCAAACCAAAAATAACCCTATATTTGTAGTTTCCCGAAGGATAAATTTTTTTTCAGTCAGTACTCACACACTTAATTTTTCCTACAAATTTGATGCTTTCATTTGATGAAAAAATGGAAATAGATTATTTTTCTGAATGGTTTGTCCAATTATGCAAGTATTTTTATTAAAATAAATAAAAAAACAGTCGACTCCAAAGGAGTGAAATCAAAAAAATTAAAATTTTACTCTTACGAGTAAGAACGATATTGGCAATACTTAGTACATTTTGCTGTTTTTTCGTAAGTGAAAATTTGTTCACGTAAATGTAAAACATCTCGAGTAGGAAATTATTTTTACGGTAGTAAATATTTAAGTTATTAAATTAGAAATCGACAATATAACATTCAAAATTCATATTCTATTTTTTATGGTTCCTTTGATTTAAAACTTTATAAAATTACATGAAAATACCATAGCAACAACAATTTGTTATTTAGCGAAAATGATTTGACAAAACTGGAAAAAATATTTTCACAAGGGATTAAACCTGCAAGAAAATAGAATTTTTATATGCCATCGTAGAAAAAAAAATTAATTTATGAAATAGCATTCACGTTTAATAAAATTGTAACTGGAAAAAAATCGCGGACCACTAAACTTTTTTTGAGGAATACTAATGGTCCGCGGACCAACGGTTGAGAAACCTGGTTTAGAAGATTATGGTCTTTGGGTTCAATAGTCGCGATTTTAGGTTTCGGTTAACCAAAACGAATAAATCCTTCTCTTGAATATCAACGTTATTGCTAATTATTTCCATATTACAAAAGTCAATTCATCAACAAATCCAAACTCGTGTGAAAGTTATTAACTTACACGATTTGTAAATATTTTTTTTAATTACTACTCATTTTCATTAGGACATTTACAATCCATAATGAATAATTACAGAAATATTGTAACAATCAGATTACTAAATTACACAAGCACGCAAACTTTTAAGTGAGAAATTAACTATTATTTTACTTGTTAGAAATAATATTTGTTATTAATCATTGATTATATCGATATCAACCTATATAATTAATTATTAGTTGATTTTAAGTGAGAATAATGTAGCAGGGTGTGTTTATAGATGATTGGCATAAAGGGTTTTATTTAAGTAACATGTAACTAGAAGGAAGAAAAAAAAATTTCACAATTTTGATTACAAAACTTCCAATAATATTTTTGAAATATCCAAACAAGATTTTGTTACGTTGTCTTGACCAATATGTACGTACGTAGTGATCCAATTACATGAATTTTGTGAACAAAAAAACATTAATAATGATCCTGTTTCGATATATAATTTATTTCTAAAGGAGCCTATATTCCATGTTTAGCCCAAGTATAAAATATATAACATAACATAAAAAAATAAAAAATTAAGATTGATGTTCTTGTTACAAGTTTTTCTTCCTATTTCATTTCAAGAGAAAAACATTTTCAAGATCCTTTTCCATTTAAGTGAGAAAATTGGTGTGCAAATATAAATTTAATTTTCTTTTATTTTAGGTTTTATTAAACTTTTCAATGTTGGAAATGAAAATTTTATGCACTTATGTTGTTTATATATTTAATAAGAAGAAAATGTGAAAATTTATTTACAGACGAGACTTTTGGATGTTCAAAACAAAAGAAAAGTGTTTAGGTATTTTGTTTTGTCTTAAATAGTGCTCTGTGTTGGTTAATGGATTATAACAAATATTTTTTCCATTACAACATTTTTGTTTTGTTTTCTAAGGTAATTGAGACATTGCGTGATATAAGGGTTAATTTTTTTTAGTTTTAAGTATGACGTGGATTATATCATTAACAAAGGAAAATCCGAAAAACGAATTTTATGTTTAATAAGAAAACTTAAAATATATAACAAGCAATTGTTTAACATTATTTATTGAATGCTACTATAAGTTTTTTTAACTTATATTTTTCAAAGGAAATAAAGTTTGTAAACATTAAATCACTTACATACATTATATTTTATTCATATTGGAGTTACTTAGTTTATATTATCATTGAACGTTTAAACTTTAAACATATTTTTTTGAAAAGAAAATAAGAAATCTTGATATTTATTTTAAAAAAATCAATTTGTCTATTCAACTTCCTTCTAATGCTACCGCACCTCTTAAACAAAACGGCTCGTTGCATTGTTTTTCTAATAGTTTCCTATATCTCATGACAACAATTGTTATTAAGTAAAGTAATAATAGTTGTACGAAATATATATTATTTGTTCATTATAGGAATATGATTTTCTTTTTACTTTTCAAAATAATTTATTTATTTCGATTTACATAATCGTGATTTAAGTAAGTCAAATAAAAGAAATGCATATAGGTATTTATTTGTTATAAATATAA